>VYXD01012933.1:70623-88050 GCA_013397195.1 Hylia prasina | reverse complement strand
AAAAGGAGGTGGGAGAGCTGTGAAAGATCATTTCTTTCCTAATGTGACTGTTAGATTTGGCTGGTTTAGCAATTAAACTTTTCCTTTATTTGTTACCCCTACAGACCCCTGGTTAGAATAGGATCCTGAAGTTGAGTCCGCCAGAGCATTGGGCTTACATGATTCAATTAACCTTTAAGGTAGCTCTGGAAGTTGGTACTCTAGGAGATCCTTTTGTTAATTGGCAGCCTGACACAGACAATTAAGTTTGATCAGATGAAGAGGGCATCAGGGACATCATTAGCATACTGTACTGAAGACTACGTGGTGTGTAAAAGTTGTTTAATTTCTGCCATGGAAGAAAGTGGGGGGCTGGGGGAGCTCTCCTTGCACATACAGCATTTTGCTTATTAAATATTTCATTTCCCTTGCCATAAGATGCAAATGTTCCCATTTTTTACCCCTCCTTTTTGGTTTCTTCGCACTGCAGTGAAATCCACTGAATGATCATTTCTCTCTTATTAAAACTTCTGCATTTCAGTTGAAGTATTGCACTAAAAACAAAAAACAAACAACAACAAAAAAATAACCAAACCAAAACAAAAAAACCCAAGCAGCCAAAACAGCAGTAAAATCAGCAGATTTGCTTCAGAGATGGTCACAAAGCCCATGGTGGATTAGGAGCAGGGTGTGGTTAAAGTGGTTAAAGCTGAAGCTGTGCTAGGTGAGATCTCCAGATGGTCTTTGGTCAGGCAATAACAGAAAAGCATACCTGTGGCTCTCTCACACAGCAGGTCTTATAACAAAGGTGTCTGTACATCTCTGGGATACAAGGGGGATGCTGGGATGAGAAAGTCACATTCCTTATGGCCATGCATGTCTTTGCAAAGGCAGGAAGAGCTGGAGGAGGTGAACCCACCACTGATGGGTTGTGAGCTTGGGTTAGTGACTGAGAGATGTTGCTTCTTTGCATTTCTCTTGCCTGGTATTAGCAAGAGTTGCACAGTTGAAGCTATATTAGAAATGCATATTTTTTTTCAGGCACCACTGCAGAGCAGAATGGAGGTGAGCCAAACTATGGCCATCTGTAAGTCACCACCACCATTCTAGTGAACACAGATTTACAGCACCTTGCTCACACCTGCTGCTGTGCAGTCCCTTCTGCTCCCTCTCTTTTCTCCAGCCCTTTTTCTGTGAGAAAGAGAGAAGACATAGAAACACTGAGTGGTTTGGCTTGGCAGAGGCATTAAACACCATCCCATTCCATCCCCTGCCATGGGCAGGGACACTTTCCTCTATCCCAGGGTGCTTCAAGCCCTGTACAACCTGGCTTTGGATGCTTCCAGAGTGGGGCAATCACAGCTCCTCTGGGAAGCCTGTGCCAGGGCCTCATAATACAGAATTTCTTCCTAACATCTGATCTAAATCTCTCCTCTTTCAGTTTTAAACCATTCCCCCTTGTCCTATCAATAGCTGCCTGTATAAAAGTTGCTCATCCTCTTTTTTCATAGGTACCCTATAAGGATCTGGAAAGGAAACAAGGCACATAAAACCAATAGGCACATGATATCAGGATTCTCCATCCTCGTACGACATAGGCAGGCTCTTTGCTTTCTCCTTAGCCTTACACAGTTGCTTCAGCAATTATGATACATATTGCATAATTCTTATAGCATTAGCCTTGCTACATAAGTCATTAATGTGATAAGTTAGTGATAGCAGCAAATGTAGACTCCTGTGCTGTGTGATGCTAATAATATCTATGAGATTTTAGTCCTAATCCAGGGAGACATTTTCAGCCCTCTACTGCCATAGCATCATGTAATGGAAAATTAATGGGAAGTTGCAAATGCAGAGCTCTTTTTTTTATTTTGCTGGCTCGCCTTGCCCCTTGTAAGGCTCTTGCACAAGAACAAAAGAGCTGAAGATTAATCCAGACCACTATCCAACAGTGACCAACACTCAGTGCCTTGGGGAGGACACAGGAGCAGGGTGAGCACACAGAGACTCCTTCCCAGGATGTTCTTCCAGCCTCCAAAACCCTTTGGCTCCAAGTCCTTGTTTTCCACAGGTCCAGCCCCCAGCAGAGCGCCATAGAGCCAATTACTCAGAGTAGTAGTGCTAGTGTATTTTTATATATTGTTCTATTTTGTTTTTATTAATATATTGTAGCTCTTGATGTATTTTTCTTCCATGAAATTTTGGAGCTCTTTTGAACTCACATAACTGTTTCAATACTTCAGCTGGTAAATGGCAGGAGCAGGTGGTGAGTATCCATAACACTCCCATGGCAACTTAGAGGTGATTTCAAGCTGATGGTAAGAGTTAAGAATACGGGAATGCTGGGCTTTTGAGGTGTTTTTACAAGTCCGTGCCAATAAACCCCAGCACTGTTCTGCACTTACTGAAAGACTCAAGGCACTTGGTGGGAGACTCAGGACAGCACTTGGAGAGACTGAGTCACACTCTGCAGGTCTTTCTCTGTCAAGGAGAAATGGAGATGGTCACTCTCCAAAGTAAACTGTCTTCTGTAAGCACCTCCTTTCAGGTAGGAGGGATCCAGGCAAATCTCCTGTTTCCTACATGGGTATCAAGCCAGTCATGTGCTCATGGCCTAAATCTGCTCATTCCTCTTGGGCAGTCAGGGATTCCCATTTACTCCATGCTGTTTTCCACCTCCTTTCCCTGTTGGAGATTCCCCTCAAAAACAGAGTCATAGAATTGTTTGGGTTGGAAAAGACTTGTAAAATTGTCGGGTCTGGTTTTTAGTTGACCAAAAAAGTGCTGGGAAATGGCATTTACCAGTCATTGGTGGTGAAAATTTTGCAATGCAAAAATCCGTGGCTCTGCATCTCCTAACAGAGGGAGAAGGCAGAGACAAGGAAAGGGGCAGGCATGTCATCAAGTCATGAGTTTTTACCAATTGACATAAGTCTTTAGCTCAATAAATCAGCAAGAGGGTGTGTCAGGACATGAAATGGTGGAAAAAAAAATTTCTATGAAGAAATGTGTCAAATTCCTCTCCAAAACTTTGCTGTGGAGCAGGATTTTACTGCATCCTGCATGTGTCATGGGCACCTCCTGCAAACCCAGGGTCAAACAGGTGATCCCTGTTCCATCTGCCAGATTAGGAGCATTAAAAAAGGGCAAAATGGTGATGGGAAATAAAAAGTGCATTGAAGGCCAATGACTGCACTAGTGAGCTGTGCTGAGAGCACTGGCTGTCACTTGTGCAAGCCTGCAAGCAGGTGTGCCCCTTGCACCAGGACTGAGGTTGGCCAAGTTCTGCAGAACAGCAGAACAGGATGTTTTTGAACCATAGAGGAATAATACTTGAGATGTATTGGCTGTACAGTTTCATTAAGATGACATAACATCTTGGATAAATTATAATTTTATAATACCTTTGCATGCCACTGCTATTACTACTATGTTGTTTTATGACGGTGTTAATATACAGATGTTGCTTTAATCTGTTTTTTAATTTACTTTGTATATCCCCTACGTACATTTTGTCGTAAGGTAGTTTATTTTGTAGCAGCTCATTTATTTTAAAAGTTGGAGGGTTTTTTTATATCACTGCTAGCATGCTAATGACATTTATACATGTGTTCTCTTTAATCTCTCCCCTAGTTGCCTGGTACAGAGCACAGATATTATCATTTCTCTGATTTTTCTAAGAGCTGAAAACTGTTTTATTAGGGGTTTTACTTTGAGGTTACATTTTTTATTTTGAGGTTTATTAAGTACTGTATTTTGGTGTGGTAAACCTTGTGTTTTCACTGATGTTTTCATCACAAGATAAGCGTTGTTACTGTAGAGGGGTTTAGTCATGTTGCTGTCCATCTACCCTTCATTTGATGCTCCCTAGAAAACTCTTGAAAGGAGGATTTTTTAGGGGATCATATGTCCCCTCAATTTAAGATAAGATAAAGGCAAAAAATTTAGGCTAACCTATAGTAGTCACATCTAGTTAGGAACCAGATTTTTTTAAAAAATCACATTCTTCTAACTCAGCCCAAGGAGAAGGATGTTCCTTTACTTGGATACAGATGCCACACCCAGGCTGAAGGAGAATTTCTCCCAGCTGAGATCAAGCTGAGCAGGATCTTCAAGATTCCTTCCAACCTAAATCAATCTGTGATTCCATGGCTTTGTATTTGGGATCGTACCAGTAGAGCAAGCAGGTCATACTGGGGAATAAGGACTCAAGGACTGGCACAAAAAGAGGGGGAAGCATGGCCTGGATTTCCGGAATTTGATGAATGATGCTGATAGCAGTTTTTCTGTGTGTTTAGTTGCAGTGACAAAGTGAAGTCCTATCCCTCAAGGACCGTAGTGCAGAGATGTGAAGGAGGGGATGTGCTCACTGGGGGAAGAAGGAGGAGGGAGCAGCATCTTTCTGAGCCACTCCCCGTGCTGGACTTCTCAAATTATGTCTAATTAAGTCTGCTGCCCAGAATGCCATCAAATTAGCAAGTGAACAAATTGCACTGAATTTGGTGGGACGTCTCCCTGGTTTCATGCTGCCCCACAGCATGACTGCTCTGTCTGTGGCTCTGCTTCGCTGAATTCCTGGTGAAACCCCTCCCAAAACAAGGACAAATGAGCATCTAGCCCTCACCACAGGCTTGGACTCCTCTGCCTCGATGTAATATCCTGCCAGAGCTCTCCAGCCTCCTTGGGGAGACCTTCTTGCTTTGCCTGAAATTTGTACATCGGGAAAGGCCTGAATATTTTTCCCATAACTTGTTGGGATGGAGCTTGGGAAATGCTGCTGTAGGTGGTTTCATGTTGCCAAAATGTACTTGCTATTTGACGATGTGGGCTTCGGAAGGCCTGCTGTTCCCAATTGTCCATTGCATATTAAGGATGGTTATAGCCAAGAAGACTTCTCTATTTATTTGCTCCCTTTTCACTGTGACTTTATTATGCATGAGCAGCTTGACTGTGATACTTCTTTTGTTTTACATTTTGCATTCATTAAAAACCAGTCATCTGCATATTTTGTGAACCCTCAGGGGTCTCTTCTCTCCTTGATGCATGCGTGCTAGTCCCATTAGCATGGATGGGAATTAGGAGCTCATGCTGAAGAAAAAACACAGGCACACCTCCCTCTGTTTGTCCTCCTACTATTCAACTAGGATATTAAAGGAAAAAAAAATCATTACAGAGGATGTTCACTTTATGTTTGAAAAAAAAAAAAAAAGGAGGAAGGGAAACTTGACCATGTATCTCAGGAGATTCTTTTTATAGCTCAGGGCTAAAGACCTCATAAACAGAGGATGTAAGTAATTTCAGCATGACTGAGATTTATGATTCTGTCTTTACCAGTAAGTAAAGTGGGCCAGACCCACTCCCCAACAGAGAGAACAACTGGTGTGGTATGACTTTGCATCCACACCTGTGCCCTCTTCCTCCCTGAGCCTAACATGAGAGTGAGGTCTGACAAAACTTTCTGGCCCGGTTTTGGCCACAGAAAGTCACCAACAATGGTTTGATCCTGTTTCTGTTGCCCTTAAAATGGTTGCAGGCTGCAGTGAGGTCCTCAGTGTCTCCTTGGTGGTGCTGAGGATGTGGATGGAGAAGTCATGGGAGTTTCCTAACAGCAGTCCCTGGGGGATCTTGAGGTTCCTGACTGACCATCCCAAGACTGCTCCTCACCAAACTACTGAGCCAAGGGATCAAAGTGTCCCCAGAGGTTCCTGGGGTGGATGGGGAAGGCTGATCCTGCCCTTATCCCATTTTACAGAGGTCTGCTCTCCTCCCTCCCCTGCTCCTGTTGAGCAAGGGTTCAGGCTGTGCATTCTTGCTCCCTGCGAACAAAGAAGTGATTTATTTTTTTTCCATTTCAGTTAAAACTGCTGGTGCATGGTGGCCTCTGGTACAGGGATCCCCTATTTTCTCTGCCTTGTCTCTGAGGGTTAAAGCAATCAGGCTTCTCCACCCAGACAGAAGTTTTGTATAAAACCTCCCCTGCTCCTCTGTGTTTCAAGTTTGGCAGTTCCCTGTTCCGCAAAAATGTGCACAGGAAGACACATAGAGAGATATGAATTTATTTTCTGCATTGTTAAAGCTTCAACATTGCCCTCAAATCATCCTGACACAAAGGCAATGCAGCTCGGTTCACCAACCAGCACATTTTGCCCTGAGCAAAGACACTTTCCCATGCATGGAATGATCTCCCACTGTTTCCCATAAGAGCACAGGGCTGGCTAGAAGAATTGAATCAAAAGCTTTCAGAGACAACAACCTGCCTGAAACAACTTGAAACAAATGAGGGCCTGGGATGCAGATGGACAGTGATAGCTGGGGCCACGTGCAAATGGTGGGATTAAGCAATAATCCTGTTTTATTGTTGCTGCCATGGCTGGAGCATCCCATGCTCTGCTGAACATTCTCCCTGTCTTAGCAGCATGCTGGTTGCTCTGAGGGCCAGGTGTGTCTGCCAGTGTGCTGTGTACTGGTCTGTGATGGACACTGGCAGGGTTTGGCACAATGGGTGCTCTAGAAAGTCAACCACACAGAGCCTATCTTGTCTGGATGATGGTGGGTGAAGGGAGAGGGATAAAGAGCTTTGGAAAATGAGACATTCTGTGTAGCACAACTTCCTGGCTGGTTGGGCTCTGACTGTGGTCTGGTTGCTCTCTGAAATTAGCACCATTTCAAGTGTCAGAGTGGGCATCTGGCTGGAGAAGCCCAATCCCCTAATGCTTCTCATCTCCATGTATCTCTGTTTTCTGTCTGCTGCTGAGGGTTCATATCCTCAGCAGCACAATCTAACATCCAGCATGTCCTGGAACAAGATGCCCAAGGAGGCTGTGGATGCCTCAAGCCTGGAAGTGTCAAAGTTCAGGATAGATGGGGCAACGTGGTCTAGTGGCAGGTGGTAGAGGCTCATGGCAGGGAGGCTGGAACAAGATGGCCTTTGGGGTCCCTTCTGACCCAAACCATTCTAGGAAGCTTTGAGCCAAAAGTNAGTCAGGAGAGGAATGCGTGGGAGTCCGGCAGTATTTTCAAAACAAAAAACTTCACGTATTTTTCTTCTCCTCGTTCACGGTCAGGCTGTTTTAAAGGTACAGAACTCAATATACATCACAAGCAGGACAGACGATTGGGGATACAGGCATCATAAAGTCACCCTAGGACAAGTAGAGAAATTACTCAGCAGGAACCCAAAGCAGAAGGGGATAATTTCCTAGGATAGCCAATGTCACTCACTGTGGGCCTGATATTTGTGAGTCTAAAAGATTTTAGCCTGCTAGCAGCTGCTATCCTTTTTCCAAGGAAAGATTTCTCAAGAAACCTTCTTCTCAAAACAATCTTACCGAACAACTATCCTTTCTCAAAACAATCTTTCTCTAGGTGGTGTGGTTTTTTGACTGGGAATCAAACCCAGGTCATTGTGGTGAGACCACCAAATCTTAACTACTACACTACTGGAGGAAGACTGTTTTGAGAAAGGATAGTTGTTTGCTGAGATTGTTTTGAGAAGAAGCTTTCTTAAGAAATCTTTCCTTGGGAAAAAGTTGGCCACTGCTAGCAGGCTAAAATCTCTCAATCCCAGAAATATCAGGCCCACAGCTGACCTCTTACTCAGGATCTATCTCACAATTTAGGCTCCTTGGAGACAGCCTACAGGTACTAGAACAAAATAACAACCTCCCAATTCTTGTTTCACTTGTTTGGCCCATTGATTTTACCAATTGACAGATTTATCAGCTGACACCTGGAACAAAGAAAAATTTACATAATCATTACTGGTTATGGGGTTGAAAGCCATCTTTAGGTCAGCTCCAGAGGTGGAAACTCCTTGTCATTTTTGCATGAAGGTGGAGAATTGTAACTTGCCTTTTAGGAAAAGCTCTTCCTCCAGAGAGTGGTGGGGCAGTACCCAGACTCCCCAGGGAATGGTCACAGTTCCAAGGCTGCCAGAGCTCCAGGTGTGCACAGGGTGGGATTATTGGGGTGTCTGTGCAGGGTGAGGAGTGGGACACAATGATCCAACTGTGGTATACTTAGGATGCCGTGTGGTTCTTTGCACATCTCAGCATTGCAGATTCATATTCTTGCCTTGACTTGCCGCAGCCCAGCTGGTTACTCTCAGCCTGTATCTTCTCTGGGATAACTGCTAAAGCATCTCCCATTCAGGCTCTTGCCCATGCACACGCTTCCCTCTGGTTCAGTGTTTCTGGTTGTATCCCAGATTGTGCCTCAGCTGTGAGCAACAGCCACAGCGAGGAAGCAAGTCTGAAGGAAACTTGAATCCAGCACCACTGGCTCTCTCTTACTCCACTAAAATAAAGGAAACAAAAGCAGAAAGGATGGGAAATGGTTTTATTGGAGCAGCATCAGCATCTCCATTTGTGAATCAGTTTCTTAAGAGAAGGAGGCTCCATTTAGGTAAGAGGTAGTGTCACTGGCCTTCATGCCTACAGCCCTCCACGTACCAGCTTTGAGTCAGCAGTCTGCAGCAGTAAATCATTAATGGACCCTTAAAAAAGGCGAGCTGGTTCATAACACAAGTCTGAAATGAGGAAAGGAGATGGGTGGAAGATCAGACTTTCCATTCCCAAAAATAAAGCATCGCAGTCATCCTGAATATCTGGAGGGCTCACAGAAGGCTGGAGGCGTTCTCTTTTTTAAATATTTACCACTCAAGTATTATTTGACAGAACATTTCTGGGACTTTATCTAAGCAGGATGGAGTAAGTGAAACATTTGGATGGGTCAATAGGACCATTTGCCAGAGTGGCTTGTTCTTAAATGGGAATCAAAAGCTGACCAGAGAGAGCTCTGCAATGTTTGACTACTAAAAGCATTGCTCCAGAAATGCAGCACTGTGCTGGCACCAAGGGACTAGTGTATGGCTTCTCTTATTGGCATTGCCAGGACAGGATTTCCTCCTCACTACCAACTATACAAAGTCCTGGACATGAGCAGGGCAAAGGGGTGAGGTCCTGGTGTCTTTGTAGGAACCTGATGGTGCTGAGGAAGGGACCCGTGCTGATGTGAAAACATTCCCTCAAAATCACATTCATGACTCATAGAAAAGATCTGCATTTAGAACAGCTATAGACTAGGACTGGTCCAATCATCTCCTCTGCAAACACCAGGGCTCAAGTCCAGCATTACCCAGATGACATTTGAACCTTCTCTCCAGCAGTCAAGGCTTCATTCTTAGTTATAATTAAATTACAGATAGTTCATATATGCAAAGCCACCAGAAACAGAAAGAACATTGTTCCACTAATCCTTGTGAAGGCCCTGCAGAAAGTGCCATTCTGTAAATGCAAAACCAAAGTGAAAACATTGTTTTATGAAATTTTAAAAAAAGAAAAGGTGAAAAACTCAGTTATTTCAGGTTTCACTTAAAAATTAATGAAGTTTCATTATCTTCCCAGATGTTTTAAAGGAAATTTTGACTGGATTGACCACAAGATAATTATTCCTGTTAACCACACAAGAGCAAGCCGCTGTATTACCAATGAAGTAATTCAGGAGTAAGATAAATGTTCTGGGCACAGATTTGTGTTGTGCTGCTTCCTCCCAGATTTTTGTGTTCATCTTCACTGCAAAAGCATGACACACTGAAAAATCATTAAATTAAGAGAAACATTACTTAGCAAAACCCAAAACATGGGGACATAATCGACATTATTCTCATAATGAATACAAAACACAGCTCTGTACCAGTTATTAAGAAGAAAATGAACCCTATCCCAGCTGAAATGAGGACAAAATTGCTAACAAAATTATGAGGAGTCCCATGAAGGAAAACCAGCAGTTATTTTTGCATGAGAAAACTGGGTGAAGCAGAAATATCCACCAGCAAAGGGAAGGGCAAGTGAGCTGGATCCAGGTGGGTGGTGGTGGTGTGTGCTGCATTCAGGCTGCTCTGCTCCCCACCACAGCAGAGAGCTAAGGAAACTCAGAGGTCAATGGGTTTGAGCCTAACCATGATCTTTAGAATATCAACACTTGCTAAAGCTAATTCAGTATATGTGATGCTTCCTTTCCCAGCTCCCCAGAATTTCCATTTTTTTTGAGCTAAAGAGTTGCTCTGTGCAAATTACCTCTCTTCCATGATCTTATCTGCCTCCCCTTGAGCTCAGGCAGACTTTGAGCATCCAGTGTGGTTTCAGGAAGCCAGGCGTGACAAATAAGGACACGATAGATTCTTTTATTATTATTATTATTATTTTAAATTATAAAGTGCAAAACACATCAGCAGCTAATTTTGATTCACAAATACACTGGAGAAACCTGTAACCTAGGAATGCTTTGTGAGCAGGGAGAGAGGCACAAAATTTGTCATGCCTGAGGAACCACTCAGCTCCTCTGTACTCCTGAAATTTGCATCACACTGGGCAGGTGCACAGTGCAGCCCCAGCTCAGGGAGTCCTGCCCTTGCTGGGGAATTGCTGCACTGCTTCCCACTGGTTTGATTTAAGTAGTTTCAGATAAGTCTAAGTTGCATCCAAAAATTAAGAATGCCGTGAAATGTTTTTTGAGGTCTCTCGGCATTGAGTGAATTTAGAGGACCAGCTCCTCATCTTTTGTGGAATATTGTTGGTGTTTTTATCACGTATCATAGAATCATGGAATAGGCTGGGTTGGAAGGGGCCTTTAAAGGTCATCTAATCCAAGCCCCCTGCAAGAAGCAGGGGCACCGTCCCCTAGGTCAGGTTGCTCAGAGCCCCATTTAACCAGACCATGAATGTTTCCAGGGATGAAGCATCCACCAGCTCTCTGGGAAACCTGTTCTGTGTAAGCATCATGCTGTTAGAAACAACACTTGATCGAAAATTTCCCTTTTTCTTTGTGATTTCTTGGGTTGCACCTGCCCTGGTTCCTGAGCAGCAGGACTTCTGAAAACTCTTTTCTCAAAACTTGCTTTCCTAGTGTTTCTCTTCCATGTCTAATTATAAGGCTGAGTTCATCTTAGGGCTTAATTCCAGAAGACGACCATGATTGGATGACCTGATTTTTTTTTTTTTTAAGTAACTCACCCAGAAAATTTACAAGAACTCATTCAATATATTTGATATATTTGTGATTCCAAACCTTTTGTCATATTTTTTTGAGACTCTTCAGCAGCTTCAGAAATTATCAGCCTCACTTCCTTAAGCAACATATTTAAAAATATTTGTTGAAAGCATGGCATATTTCTTTAATTTGACAGCAGGTAAGGATTAGCAAAGACATAAAATTCTGTATTTCTCTTGGAAAATATGCTGACATTTGTTTTCTCTTTAACCATTTGTGTTTATGACCACCTTTCCCCTCAATGGCCAACAGCAAATGTCATACCAGGCAAGAGCAGAATCTGGTAATCCTTTTTGTTTGGTCCTTGCAGTGCCTCCCAGTTTGCTGCTGTCTGTAAAATTAAGACTTTTACAGGATTTTCCATAACCTTTTGGTGGCTGAGCTGGCTCAGACCAAGGGTCCAGTCTTCAGCCACTGTTCTGAGATATATCAGAAATAATTTTCTATTACTGGGTTGGGTCTATTAATTTCCTGTGATGTTTTTGGCATGTAATTCATAAAGAAAACACAGAATGGCTAAGGTTGGAAGGGACCTCTGGAGGTCATTTAGTCCCACCTCCCTGCTCAGGCAGGGTCATACCAGAGCACATGGCAAAAGACTGTGTCCAGATGTTTCTTGAATATCTCCAGGAGAGGAGACTCCACACCTTGTCTGGAAAATCTGTTCTAGTGCACAGTCACTCACAGGAAAGAAGTTCTGTCTCATATTTAAGTAGAAATTCCTGTGCAACAGACACTTGCAGAAGAGCCAGCTGTCCTGCTACAAGAGCTTTTGAATCTGTTGCTCACCCTGAACCACTGACTCCTACAAGTTAAAATTTTTCGGTTGAGATGAAAAGGTCCCACAGAATCCCTGCTGGAGAGGAAACTAGAACAATCCTAATCCTAGAAAGTATGATTTTAGAAATCAGGGCTTTAGAAATCACTGCTTGTCCATTAGTTCAGCTAAATATTTGAGTTTTCTCAAATATTAAACTGAACTCTCTGGCTGATGTATCTCTGCACTTACCTTCATAGTAGAATCACAGAATTGTTTGGGATGGAAGGCACCTTTCAGCGCATCCAGTGCCAGGCCCTGCCATGGGCAGGGACACCTTCCACTATCCCAAGCTGCTCCAAGCCCTGTCCAGCCTGTCCTTGGACACTTCCAGCGATCCAGGGGCAGCCACAGCTGCTCTGGGCACCCCGTGCCAGGGCCTGCCCAGCCTCACAGTGACAGGCATGGAGCAGGCTCCCACCTCTTCTGGCATTCAATATTGTTTATCTTGCAGGATACAGTGATTAGGCCTTTGACACCAGTTTTTACTACCGTGGACATGACAAAAGAGTCCAGCCAGCACCAAAACCGTGTCATGGACAGAGGTGGGACTCAATGCCCACGCCCATTTTTTTATATCTACATCTACCTTTCCCCACCCCAGCATCCACTTGGGGTGCAACTCGGATGGAGAAGAAAGGATTGAATTAAATCCAGCACTCAGAATCAGCTCCTACAGAGGTGGAGACCATAGTCGAGGTGTATTTTCACTGGCGTGACAGGTTTGTTCAGCCTGGGTTATTTGCCAGCCATAATTAGAAGCACAGAGATAACTTTAAAGGCAGGACCCCTCGCTCGCTCTGCTGTACCCTGGGTAGGCAGGAGGCATATTAGGAAACCACTCAGATAATTTTAAAGAGGATGGATTTGTGATTATGGTGTTTTGACCCACCTGGTAGCCTGCCCTTGGAGCTCTACTTAACAGGTCTTCCCTGTGTCTTTCCAAGCAGTTAATTTTGTGGCCAAGTCCCTGAACTCTCTTCCCATTCCTTTTTCACGTGTAGGGCTGTTTGCTTCTCTGCCATCCAGTCATCTTGCGAATGCTTGCTCAAGGACACTGCGGAAGATTTGTGCTAATAATGAAAAGCTTGAAGGGGGCAAGAGATTTTGCCCAGGAAAAATAATGCCGATCAAGTCTATTGTGTCTCTGTCCCACAGAGAAAGGGGAGCTAATAACAGAAAGGTTAGCTAACAGGACGGCTTTTAGGGGTTGTGGCCACGTGAATTAATGCATTAGGTTTGTCTAAGCTAAATTCTCAGCTACCTTGTAGGGATTCAGGGGGTTTAGAATATTTGCTCCAACATTTTTTAGTTTACCAAGGGGCTTTCCTGGTCTCGCCGTCTCCTTCTGTCACAGACTGGTAGCCAGAAAAAGAGAGCGGGATATTTCTGCACTGCTTCTTTGCTTAATATCGGGATATTTTCAGCAGCCAGCAGAGAATATATTCCTAGGTTTGGGGGTTGAGGGAGGGGTTTTTTTGTTTTGTTTTGGTTTGGGTTTTTTTTTCCTTTGTGTGTTTGTTTCTCTTTGCACCACAAACCGCACGGAGGGGCTGGGAGGGTTGTGCATTACATAAGAGTGGCCCTCCACGCTTTAATGTGGGTCTGCACTGTGCCACGCAGAGAACATAATGTGTCCTCCCAGGGACAATTTGCATAAAGGATAAATAAGAGAATCACAATGTGAAGTTTATTCATTTTTAAATCCTGCAGCGTTTGTGATTGAAGGCCCAAGCTCAGATGTTTTCCTGATGTGTACCATTAAGAGTCAGGGCTTTGCCTAATGTCTCTTCTGTTACTGCAGGGAGATGTAATGTGCAGTATTTCTCCACACTGGAGTATCATTTTCAGTGTATACCACTCGGCTAGGGAGTGAGGAACTGCAGGCTGCATTATCTTGTACCGGGCCCACTCTCCTTAATTTGCTGTAACCGAGCCAGCACATTAAATACAAAACATATTGATGTTCTCTGAGAACCCTTGAGGGTCTTTACCCTTCCTTGTCAAAGGAACTGTGCAATCCAGGAGGAAAGAAAAAAGGCATTTTGCCATGGTGAAAATAGTTGCACTGCTGGCATGCCGTGGCTAACACAATGCTGTGCTTCCATTTACTTCACTTAGAGGGGAAAGTCATAACAAAAGCCATTTTACCTCCCAACTCCAGCTGAGGGTCAGCAAATGGAAGTGATCTGAACCCCAGCTCAGGTGGTGTTGGCAGCAAGGGCATTAATACTGCACACTCCTAAATTTGCTGAAGTCACAGAGTCATAGAATGATTTAGGTTGGAAAAGACCCTTCAGATTATGGAATCATAGAATGGTTTGTGTTGGAAGGGACCTTAACCATCATTTAGTTACAACCATTGACCTAACACTGCCAATTCCACAGCACAAAACTGTGTCCACTCTGGTGATCTCACAGATGAAAACTGGTGGTGAAAGGGTCTGGTTCCATGTGGGCACCACAGGTGGGAACCCATACAGGATGTCCCACCAAATCCTCTGATAGAGATTAGTGGGGTTCGGCCAATGTGGTGACTCAGGTTCAAATCTGGTTTTAGTTCTCCTGTTTAAGGGTTGGTTTTTTTTGGGCCTGCTGCCAAAAAAACCCCCACCAACCCTAACAAACAAACAAACAACAACAACAAAAATCCAAATAACTAGTGAGAAAAGCAAGCAAGAGTGTGCATGACCTCCCATACCTGCATTTGTACTATCGCCAGTAAAAAATGTGAAAGCAAAAATCCCATTGTTCTGTGTCAGCTTGCAAGCATTAGCCCCATGTGTCTTCAGATGGTTGACTTGCATTATCCAAAGTGAGTTTTGTGTGTTTTGGGACTACAGTTTTAGCACAAAGCTTTCAACACGTCGGGAGAGAGCATTTGAAACTCTAACCACTGCTCCTTCATCACCAGTGAATTTGGTCTCAATCTAAACCTGAAATCTCTCTGGTTAGAGTCAAGTTGCTCTTCCCCTCTGTCTTCTGGAGGTGGTGAACATCACCTGTCTCACTGGCACCAGAACTGAGTGAGAAGTCGTGGTTTGTAAATTTGCATCCTGTGATTGACACTCTTTAGTAAACAGCAAGAGACTGAACTCAGCTAAAAGATTTTCTGTGTTTGGAAGAATTTGCAAGGTCTGTCGTGTTGGCTCTCTTGAGGTTCTCTAAGATAACAATTACAGTCTACTGGGTAAATTCCCTGGGTATTCATCCATTTTTACACCAAATCAGGAACTTTCTTACTGCATTAACTGAGAGCTATCATTCATCTCGAGCTCTGAAAGCTAAATCCAGAAGGGAAGGTTTGACACAGTACTGTGCCATGCCCTTGAGGAGGGAGTTTAGGCTGGGTGTGTTGGGCACATTTCTCTGTGAACAACAACACAGAGTTTCCCAGTGTCAGGCTGAGTGATTTCAGATGACACAAACTGAAACTCAAGACCCAGGATAGAAGGTAAACCATGGGTAGACCATGCTGCCAGAAACCCAGCCATGAACCAACATTCTTTTGTACAACAAAATCCTATAAAGACCCTCATTTGTAAAAGTATCCCTTTGAAGGGAGGAAAACACTAAAAGAAAGCCAAGATGAAATTCTAATCTTGAAACGTTTTTGGGATTTTTTTCCTACAAAAAATCCATGACTGGCTCATTAAGTTGCATGATACTTGCCATGGGTAATTTTTATTCCAAACCATTTTATGCAGCTCTAACCACAATCCTTCTGATCCTGTGCAACCATTTGTTGTCTCTAGTATTAGAAAGTGCTGGAGTGGTGAGATAATACCCCATGGCCATCAGCTGTAGAGGGATTTTGGGCTACAGATGCTGGCATTTCCCTTTTGTATGCTTTTCAGCGTGGAGGGAAAGATTTTATATGAGTCAGAAAATATATTGTAAAATAAAATAGAAGAGTGTGGAGGGAATGTCCTAGGCAAGAAAGTGCTGTCATTTACAACCAATAGTAACGAGCAGTTCTTAGTTTGGATTGTTTGAAAAAATTCTGTGGCTAAACCAACAGAGACCATCCCTTTACATGGGTCAGGAAGACTGATTTTCCTTCTACCAAAGAGGGATTTTCCCCTGCCTGTGTAACTTGCAAGGCCCTCTTGAAGCTGGTTGGTGTACTGATGGAAACCAGAAGAAATAAGCAGGAAATAAATGCTTGTAGATAAGATACTGACTTTCTGGACTTGGGCTTTACTGTTTATTTGGTGGCAATTCAAAAAGCAGTTTTTTGTTTGTTTGGGTGGAGTTTTTTTGTTTGTTGCTTCGGGGTTTTGTTTTGTTTGTTCTTTGGTTGGGTTGGATTGGTTTGGGTTGTGTTGGGTTGGATTGGAGGGATTTTTGTTAAATCATCTTTGTTTTCACTGCACTTGTGGTGATGCCCATGGCTCAGACTGACCAGCAGCTGCTCATTGCTGAGCTGCTTGGAAACTGTCCATGTGCTGTGGGTGAGCCCACGTTGGAGAGCTGCTGGATCTGTCCCCACCCCCTCCCACCCCAGCTCCTTCTCATCCTGGGTTACCCCTGATTCCTCCTGTCCCCTCCTGCTGGACACACAGCTCTTGCACCATCCCTCACCAGGCAGCAGCTCCCCACTGACACCAAAGCACCCCCAAAACCTCTGCACAGACAACATGGGCTTGTTCTGTATTAGAGGTGTACAAGGACCAGCCCCACAACAGCAGTAACACCTTGGCTGTGCCATTCACCTGTAGCCTGTGCACCCTGGAGAGGCTCTTCCATGCTCAGCAAAGTTCCCATTAGAGCTGCCAAATGCCATCTCCTCTTGCCACCAGTTTTTGACAGTGTTGAGGTCCTCATTTTAAAAACCAATTAATGAAAATCCCAAAGAAAGTAAATATTGGTATAAAGTAAAATTGGAATAAAGTAAAATTGGAATTGGAATAAAGTAAAAATTTGTTGTGGCACAGCACAGTTTGCACTGATATCTCAAAAAAAAAAATTTTCTTAAAATTACTTTTTTAAAAATTACATTATGGGCTCTGTAGAGCATTTTTATAGAATCCCAGGATGGTGTGAGTTATAAGTGACGTTAAATATCATCTAGTTGCAGCCCTCTTCCACAGGTAGGAGCACTTTCAACTAGACCAGATTGTTCCAAGCACCATCCAGCCTGGCCTGGGACACTCCAGGCTCACCTCCAGTCTGTGTGCACAGCACCTGGCACGACAAAGAGCTTGAGTCCAGGGCTTCTGCAAAGTGCTGGAAGGGAATTTCAAGAAATAGTTTAAAGTCAGCATTGTTCTTCCTCCTTTGGAGAGTAAATGCAGCAGAAATTTATTGTGTGAACTGGCTTGGTCAGAGGAGATTTCTTGTTATTCATAGTAAAATTCATCTGTGGGAATTTCACAAGTTCTCGTGTAAGATGGGAAGCAGCAGCACTTTATTAATTCGGGCAATGAGATCCCTTACACAATCAGGAGGCTGGTTTTGAATCTCTGGTGGCACCAAAATACAGGGATGATAACTTTTCTTCTCCATGCTCCAATGATGCTCCCCAGTTCTCTCGCTAGTGCCAGGAGCTCAGGAACACCCCAGGAACGAGCAGGACTGTG
>VYXD01012933.1:46489-65086 GCA_013397195.1 Hylia prasina | reverse complement strand
ACCTAGATGAAGCTTTTTTTAGAAGGCAGGCATCTGGAATATAGATATTTCTAAACCTTTGGTTTAGAAACCAGCGCCAGGATGTAACAAATAATTCCACAGGTTCTGCCCATTCCTAATAACAGAAGTCCACCAGGAGGCATTGCCCAGGGCATATAGATGTAGCATTTTGGGATATTGTTCAATGGTGAACACAGTGGTGCTGAATAACTAGCTGGATTTAGTCATCTTAGAGGGGTTTTCCAACCTTAAAAATTCCACGATTTTGCGATCAATAGCCAGATATGCAGCAGGTTGTGGTCACTTCCTCAATAATTCCGTTCTCTATCTGCCACTGCTCCATCCGGGCGCCTTGCTCTTCTTGGAGGGTTTGTGGTGCCTGCCTGCAGCAGGAATGGTTTAATTGCTGTCCAGGCTGGTGTCCCTCGCCGAGGGGCTGGGGGCTGAGTGGACAAGGAGCC
This sequence comes from Hylia prasina, assembly GCA_013397195.1. Classification (NCBI taxonomy): domain Eukaryota; kingdom Metazoa; phylum Chordata; class Aves; order Passeriformes; family Sylviidae; genus Hylia; species Hylia prasina. Next base: position 64,625 of record VYXD01012933.1, on the reverse strand, counting down.
CAGGGATGCTCCTGTTTCCCAGCGTGGTGCCCGCAGGCAGCGNAAAAGGGAGGAAGGCAGGCAGGAAGGAAGGCAGGAAGGCAGGAAGGAAGGAAGGAAGGAAGGGAGGAAGCAAGGACCTAATCTCAAAATCTCACAGGTCCTCTACAGTATCTCCTGTATACACTGCTACATCACCTAGATGAAGCTTTTTTTAGAAGGCAGGCATCTGGAATATAGATATTTCTAAACCTTTGGTTTAGAAACCAGCGCCAGGATGTAACAAATAATTCCACAGGTTCTGCCCATTCCTAATAACAGAAGTCCACCAGGAGGCATTGCCCAGGGCATATAGATGTAGCATTTTGGGATATTGTTCAATGGTGAACACAGTGGTGCTGAATAACTAGCTGGATTTAGTCATCTTAGAGGGGTTTTCCAACCTTAAAAATTCCACGATTTTGCGATCAATAGCCAGATATGCAGCAGGTTGTGGTCACTTCCTCAATAATTCCGTTCTCTATCTGCCACTGCTCCATCCGGGCGCCTTGCTCTTCTTGGAGGGTTTGTGGTGCCTGCCTGCAGCAGGAATGGTTTAATTGCTGTCCAGGCTGGTGTCCCTCGCCGAGGGGCTGGGGGCTGAGTGGACAAGGAGCCCAGGGATGCTCCTGTTTCCCAGCGTGGTGCCCGCAGGCAGCGGCTGCGGGAAGAGGGAGCTGCCGCCGCGTCGTAACCGTCCAGGTGATGAATTGTCCCTCGTCCCCACTGCTGTCAGCCTGACACCACTCACCAGCACTAAATTAATCCAAACAACACCGTGCAGCCTGGATGCTGCCAGGGCTTGCTGATGCCCAGCTAATAAAGCAGGAATAGCAGAGCCACCGAGCACATTTTCGCCAAGCGCTTTAAACGCTTGTTAATGGGCTGGGAACGCTTGCACCAAAATCTGTGTTTGCTGACTGCCTGCTTCAAGCATTTTTTTCATTTTGGAGGTGTTTCTTGATGTCAGTCCTGGGATTTCTGGCACAAACCCCAGATTTCTAGGGCAATAATTTAAGAAAATTAACTTTACCCCATGCAAAACCAGGACACAAACAAAAAATTAAGTAATTTCTCCAAATAACCCTTTGGTTCTGTTCGTTTTGTAAGAAATAAGACCCCAAACTCTAGCTTCACCTAGAAAAATCTAAGGAAATCTTCTGTGCAACATTGGAATAACAGAACTTGTTTCAAATGATATTCCAAAAAATGTTTAAAATGTTTCCCCTGGCCAGAGACCTTACACTGAATTTCAGCCAGCAGCAAATCTTTTTCAGCCAGTGTTATAAATCAAAACTGGGTTTCTAATGAAGGTGCTGACACAACTTTAACTGTAATGGTACTTCCAGGCAAAACTGTAAAGACATTGGAGCAGTAGACTCAGTATTCTTGTGCTATATTCAGAACTGACTTTTTTTTTTTTTTACCTTCCTCTTGAGTTCTTCTCTGTAATAAGTGTAATTGTCATGTAATGGGGAATGAAGGTATCTGCTGTTCCTAGTGAAATTCTACCATATAAACCCTCTTCCTCAAAATATCAAGAGAAAAAAGGTCAATATTTTTTAATGATTTGTCTATGAACTAACAGCTCTGTGTGTGAGTAGCTGCCCAGACCACTCAGCATGATATTTGCTCCCTGGGTGGATGACATTAAAAATATTAAAAGAGTGGCCAATATTCAAAAACTTCTGGTTGAACTTCTCTGTAGAGCAGCCTTTTGCCCCAACATTCTTGAAATCTGGGTGAAAACTGGGTGAAACTGCAAACTGGGCAAGTGATGTAATTTTGGGAAGATAGTGGTCCTAGGGAAGCCCCTTATGCATTAAAGATTGTGCAAGCACAGAGATATTACAAAGGACATTGGGACTGATGGAGCACTTGGGATGTTACAGTGCTTCAAAACGTGGGGTTTTTTGGAAACAGAATGAAAATTAGGATTCTGGTGAAAATTTAGAACCTCTGCAAAAGCTGGTTTTGGGTGACTATCTGAAGGATTCTTCTCAAAGTGGTCCCATGTCAAAAGGGATCTGAAAATACCCCTGCAAAAATTTAAAAATCCCTGATTCTTTCAAGCAGAAATATTTCTGAGATAATAAGGTCATTTTTAGTGAGATTCCACAGCAACAGAAGAAGGCTCTCCATTGGAAATCTGCTTTCTTCCCTACACATTTTGCTGCTGTATTTCAGAGACTATGATATATGCATGTATTATCACAAGGATTTCAAAGGTTCTTCCCAAGTATCATCAAATGAAGGACTTTGAAATCAATTTCCCTGCCTCTTCCCCAAGAATTTTGTTCAAAGTCCAGTCAAAGGGCAGAACACCATGCTTCTTGAAATCCAGAAACTAAGAAAATGCTCAGGAATATGGTTCTATGAAACCTAAAGACCTTGTTAACTTTTCTTACAGTGATTGGATTCAGTTGTTCCCTTTTGGAGTTTCTGGATTAAAGACACCTGAGACAGAGGACACCTGCCAGGACAATGCATGGCCACTTTTAAAGATGCTCAGCCATTTACAGGAATTAAAAATGACTGCCTAGTTGCTGATCCTGCAGGGCAGAATCCTACAGGGAGGGTGGGAGCTCTTTATTTTCACTTTCCTCAACCACAACACGACATTCACATTATTTCCTACAGAAAGGTGGATCTGCATTTATCTCCCTGAGGCTGAGTTACTTGAGCTAATAGTTTTATGGGATGTTTTTCTGTAGGGTATGAACTGGAAGGGAACCTGGCTTGCTTTCCCACTGCAGTTTTACCTCCCTAGGATGAAAGTAGGTTTGTCCCTCTGTTTGCAATTCCAACGTGTTTGGATTGATGTTCAATGTTGTTCAAGGCTGGGCTCCTCTGAGGACCACCTTGGAGCCCTCCAAGGCCTGTGATAGAAACTGTGGCTCCAAATCTCAGCATCTGGAAGTGGACAGAGCTGAAATCAGTATCACTGTCCAGTTCAGGTCCTAAATGAGGGTTGTTGGATACCTACTGGGGCTCAGTCGTTTTGTCTCTTGAAAGCTCTTGCTGGCTGAAATTGTGTCACTTGTCCCTTTACTGGCAGCCACCACAGTTTTCAAAGGTGGCAGGAAAATAATTCCCAGAGATGTTTTTTTGGGAATAACTGATCTTTGGACTCAAATATTAAAAGGAAGGAATGAATTTAGGAGAGTATAAATTCCCTCCTGTATGTTTCAGAATATTTGGTGGCTTGGAAATTGTAAGTTTATAGGCCAAATGGGAAATTTCAAAGGCTCTCAACCAAAACATCTTGCTTCTTTGGAAGATTTTCTTACAAAAGCAAAGCCAAAGTGGAAGTGGAGAGGACATTTCAAGACAAAAAAGTCCATGCTCCAATGGGATGAAAGTCATCTGTTGTATAGGCTCATTTATACCTCCTGTGAACCTTCTAGAGAAAAAATGAAGCCTTTTTTTTTTCAAACAGTGTGCCATGAACCATTTTGACTTTTTTCCAATCAGGTGACAGCACTCTGAATTTCCAAAAAGTTTTGTTGCCCCTAAAGTGTATTTCTTCACAAACAACCCATTTTTGCTTAGACAGCAGGTTGCACCCAAAATTAAAACACTTCATGTTCCTGTCTCAGTGTTTATAAATATCACCATATGTGTGATATTCTGATTAAACTTTTTATTTTGTGTTAGGGCTTCAGGTCAGTGAGGAAGCTTCTGAGTTCAGAGGCCTGGGACTCTTCATCCTTTGTATGTTGACCTTCACTCTTCCATCTAAAAGGCAGAGCAAGAAAGGGACATGTGGCCCCAGTATCCTCCTGTGTCCACTAACAGCAGTAAATTCCAAAGCCAAAGGAGCTGATATGAGGCAGTTTTAGTAGATTTTTCTTTTTTTTACAAAACTTGTGTTTCTGCTGTATCTCTCTTGGTGCTTATATAAGATCTCACAAAGACCTCTGGATTTTCCAAAATACTGTGTCCAGGATGCTGTTCTTCGGCTTTCAGTCTGCCATCAAAACCTGTGGGTTTATTTCTTTCCATTGACAGGAAAGAAATTTTAATACAGTACTGTGTATTTACTTTATCTGCTTGTCTTTACAAATCACTCTACAATCCCAGGGTTTGGTATGAGACAGAGAGAGAGAGAGAGAGAAAGAAGTAGTATTTATAGTAAAACATGGGTAGTCAATAGCATGTGGGAAAACAACTGAATCTGAAAATGGTCCCAAAGGTAATTTGCAAATCTGCTGAAATCCCGAACAAGCTTTGATTTAACCGAAGCTTGAAATGGCTTTTATTTACTGTCTATTGTGGAATAAATGACATCTCATAAACAGGCTTTATCCATTACCACAGAATGGCGATCACTGTGTTAGGGACATTTTATCCTCTTGATATAAAACAAGATATGCTATAGTGTGTTATTACAAATAGAAAAATCAATGCCGAGACACACACCTCTGAAATTTCATTTTTGCGGAACCCCATTTTCAAAAAAATGTATTCTCTAATAAAAACGTCTCCATAACCAGGGGGATTTACAAAACACTGAGCAACAAAGAACAATAACAAACAATGAATAAAGTGGCTCCATCCTGAGTCTTTTTGCTGTACATTAGTCACACACTTGCATACATTTCTGAGCGCTGAGCAAAGCTCCCACTAGGCAGGGAAGCAAACCAGCTGAATTACCTTCACTTTTAAGCGCTTTATGGAGAACACACACTGCATGCAAAGTTGTGCTGGAGAGGAAAACTTCGTGGCAAAAAGAGTCTGATGCAAGGATGGAGTCGTCCAAAGAAAGACTTCCCTTATTTTATCCAAAATCTGGATCAAAATCTAGCTAAAAGGTGGGGTTTTTTGGCTGAGGCTGGTGTTGGGAGTTACTTTTCATTCACAGCAGGTCTGATGTATTTGCTTCTATTCGCTGTTCATTACTTAATGCTGATTCATAAGAATCTGTTTCTTTGATAAATTTTCACCTGAAAATGCCTGAATACAGATGTTCTCCACTCAGCCAGTCATGAATTGTTCAGAGTGTCCACTCCCACTGCACAAAATTGACCCCCCAAACACGATACTGCAACTGGAGTCTGACTGGATGCCCGTAGGACTAAAATTACATGAAGTAGTGAATGGAAAATAACAAACACTGATTGCATTGATTTTTTTTTTTTTCCTAATGCATGATTATTTGTCGCTGGAATTTATGATTCTTCTGAGATTTTGAGACTCATCAATCAAATGAGTGAAACGGGGAGTGAGCCTTCCCCAACACCATAGCATATGAGCTGTAAATGATTGTGAAGTGACTTCCCTGAACACTCCTGAAAATGCAGATAAATTGCTTTTGAATTATTCAGTTGCCAGAAATCAAGACCAGATAGCCACCTTTGGTGGGTCAACAGTATCCCAGGGATGTGAAGCTGAGTAAAGAAAGAGGGCCCCCTACTCTTGCAGCAGCAGCAGTCCCATGGAAATTTACCTTTCCCACAGAAAAGGAAGAGTCGTTGTCAAACTCAGCTGGCATTCCCACCAAAAAGAAGTTTCTGATGTTTTTTATGGGCTGACCTAGGCATTGCTTCAGTATAACTTAGTTCATATAGATTGGTTTCTCATTTATCTCTAATATCCTCTGTCTAAAATTGTCCTGTGGTGTTAATGCCAGTGGATGAGCACATGCAATGAGAAGCTGGGTTTTCACAGACCCTGAGAAAGCAGATGTCAAAGACCAGATATATGACTCTCTCCTCCTCAGGCAGATAAGTGAATTTATTAGGATGACTTGCAAAGTACTGTGATCCTTAATGTAAGCAATCATGATGAGGTCACATTTACATTGAAAATGATCTCATAGCCCCTAGGGTTTGCCAACCAGCAACTAGGAAATAATCCTTGCCTCCTGCTGTGAGAAATGGAATTTTTGTGGCTGGAAAAGCCCCCTAGGATCATTGATTCCAACTGTCCCCCAACACAGTTAGCCCAGCACTAACCCATGTTCCCAGGTGCCACAGTTTGGGAAGTCACAACCTGGGAAGTCACTACTAGGTGCTGCTTTGGAAAGCATCATGAGCAGCTGGAGTGGTGATTCTGCTCTGAAAGAGTCTCCACAGAGATTTCAAGGGAAGGTGAAGAGCTCTTTAGGCTCTCTTTGTGGTGCAGACAAAATTGGCTGAAGCCCCAATTCCCTGTGGGAAACACCACCCTTGAGAAATGCATTCAAGTAGAGGTTTGCCTACTGNTTTCTTTGTGCCCTGTGTCATGTTCTGGCCTTCCCATGCCAGGAGTTAAAATGAGGACAACCTTCTCAGTTACTTCAATAAAATTATGGTCTAAGTCTTAAACTAATATATTTTAAATATAAAAAATGGAAGAAAAAGCAAGATATGAGATCTCAAAATGCCGCCAGTGTGGGGAATTACAGCTTTCCTGCCTTGTGGAAGGGGATGAGACTTCAGGCTGAGGGTTGCAATAAGGAAAATAAATATCAGGCATTTTTTACAAATGTTATAAATGCAATTTCTGACCAGACTCTCACAAACAGTTACTTTGATGCAGACTTGAAAGACATTTTCATTGTTATCACTGCGTTAAAAAAAGTACAGTTGTTTATGGTTCAAGACCCTCCAGTTCCAAGGACTTACCCACTGCCTCTGTTAGGGGCTGGTTAGTGACAAATGTTATTTGCACCTGGGCACCTCAAACCTCTGCATCTGATCCCATCAGTTCAGGTGATATGGTGGGTGTTTCAGGTCCGTGAAACCAAGACACTTCATGTCACTAAAGTGATGGTGAGAATATGGAAAAATCTGTTTTTTCCCTTGCTATGCCATTGGTTTAACCTACATGTCCCAGCACACAGAGCTACAGACAGTCAGCCCCACAGGGATTCCTGTAATGTCCAAAACTTTATGGAATACAGTGAGGACACAGACCAGGATTTGATAAAGCTGATTTGACAGCCTGCACTATTGCCAATCTAGAGATGTTCAGCCACGTGCATGGTGATTCAGTGGAATAAACCTCTTCCACAGGCAGACTAACAGGGTCTGTTTTTCACCTCTCCTGCAAGGTGGCTCAGAAGATGCTCATCCCTCTGTATGTATCTCCTTTTGGGGCTCCTTTCAGGGGGAGGGGTCTCAAAGAAAGGAGGTATGGAAGGGAATGTCAGTCAGCTCTCCCAAGTGACAGAGCCAGAGGAGACAGTCTCAGGTTGTATGAGGAAAGGTTTAGAGTGGATATTAGGAAGTATTTCTTCACTGAAAGGATGGTTGGGTGTTGGAACAGGGCAGTGTTGAAGTCCTCATCGCTGGAGGGTTTAAAAGCCATGGGGATGTGGCACCCGGGGACACGGGCTAGTGGTGGCCTTGGCAGGGCTGGGGGAATGGTTGGACTTGATCTTAGAGGGCCTTTCCAACCTAAATGATTCTGTGATTCTATGAAAAATTCTTTGGTTTGCAGTCTGATGGAGGAAACAAGAAACTGCCTCATTTGTCCTTGTTTTACCACCTCTCAGTCTGGCTCACTGCATTCCAAAGGCTTTTTTTTTTTTTTTCCATTTGATGCTCATGAACAATTTGGGACATGCTTTCACCCATCACTGACCCCTTTCCAGGAGTCACCAGATCCCAGTGAGTCCAAATGAAATGCAGATCTGCAGATTGCATCTCTTGCTGGAGATCCTCATGCATATGGATCAGGCTGCCTCTCCAGGTGGGGATGAGCTCTGCTCACAGAGAGTATTTAAGGGGTGAACCCCTGATGGAAAACTCTTAAGGACAGTTCTGCTTACACCTCCAATATACAATATTGTTCTTCATTTCTTCGCTATCACAGAGGAAATTTGCATGAAAATAGGATCGTTGTTTTTAAACACTCCTCTGTTCCTGCTGCTTGTTGCTTGTCTGGAGACTGAGTGCCAGTGGAGTCCCAAATGGCTGTATGGGAACCAAATGGGTCAGGGATGGGAAGAGGAGGTCTGGAGGAACATAATGGTTGAGTTTGTATTTTGCTGCCAGATTGTTCAGGTGTCTTGTACTGAAGGAACATGTCAGAGGGAGACAAGGAAAGAGTCTAGAAAGTTTGAATCTTTTGTGTTCTGCAGGTGCCTACACACAGGCATGATAACACACCTCATACAAAAATCCCTGCTGATCCCAAAACTTGTCTCCAGTGGTGGCCAAAACCAACCCAATAGGGAAGGATATAAGAAAAAGATAGCCATGTTGAGCTACTTATCCTATATTTTATGCCTTCAACAGCTCATGGCTCATGAACTCTCCAAGCCAGAGCTGATTTCTGGGAGTAGGAACTTTATGTAGGAGCCCACAAGGGGTTTTTACTTTTGTGTTTTTCTGTGATACCTTTGGGGACTGTAAGAAACAGCCTGTATCAAGGAGTTTCTCAGAGGAGTTGTGTGGGATGTTGGGAACCACAGTGCTGGGCAGGGCAGAGAAGATGGCTTTTTTCTTTAACCAGTCTTCTCATCTGAGGAGGGTCTTTATTAAAGGTATCAGACTTACCAGAGATACTGAAAGCAGACAAAAAGCCCACAGAAAATCCAAGCATCCAATGTTAAAAGAAGATTCAGGTTACTCTAGCCTTGAAAAGATTATGGATTTCACTTTGGCCTAAATAGGCCAGAATCTAGCTCAAAATAAATTGAAACAGGAATCTCAAGTGTCAGTTTTGTGTTTAAACTTAGAGAAGGTTTTGAGCAAAAACTCTTCATGGGTCTTACAGGACAGGTTTGTTTCAAGACATACAAAATCCTCACATTCTGATCCAACAAGGAAAAATTAGCAGTAGCTAAGAGATCCCTGTGGTCAAGGAATATATGAAGAATTCCTTGGCAATGAAGATGCAAGGGACAACATTGTTTAATTACAGACTATAAGCTCTCATCCTAGTACAGGGAAAACCATTTATGTGAAGGTCACATTTAGAATTTCACTGTGAAACACTTCGAACGTGACCTGAGATAGCTTTGGGCTTTATTTATGACTTGCTATTCACCTCAGCTCCTACCCACACTGCAGGGAAAGCATTTTGCTCCAAAATGTTGAGTTCCTCCTCAGAAATAGGTCATTAGGCTTCAGAGTCAACACTCACTTGAGATAACTGGTATGGGGGGTAGGAGAGGTGCAGTTTCTACACTGCTCCATAGATCTAGCTTCAGGGTTTTTAGTATTTTTTTTTGCACGACTTTCACACACCCATGCACACATCAGGTGACCCTTCCAGTAATGGAAGAATTAGGAAGAAAGTGTCCTGTCTGGTCTCCCAGCTAACTATGATCCAATCTGGCATCAGAGCTCACACAGGCACCTCCTCCAAATATAATAATAATCAGAAGATCCCTGTTTCAGTACAATACTATGTGTTATATTGCAGTTGTGGGTAAGTTGAGGGGAAAGCAGCTTTGTTTTTTCATTATCCGTAAGAAACAGGATGAGTAGAAAGGGATATCTGTCCTGTTACACAGCCAAAACTCTTCATCCTACCCAGGATAACATCTAAGAGAGCCCCTGAATGGATGTAAACACTAATTAACTGATGAAATAAAACTTCCTGCAGTAAGCACCTGTGGCAAGCCTAGTGTTCAGCCAGTTTTTTTCAGGAAGAGAAATGAAACACATTTCATCACTGACTACCTCAGCTGTCTCACCTTTAATGCAGTGGTGACAAGCGTCCTTCCCACTGCCTGACTGCATGTTGCACAGCTCACTTTTCTGAAGCTGTTTACCACAGAAAAATGTTTAAGTAGGATTCAGATATCCCTCGGCAAAGAGAAAGAGGAAAGGAAAAGATGAAAGGGGGGAAAAAAAGCCTTTCAAAATATAAAAAAGAAGTTGCTGCAGGCAAAGATGCCTTCGAGCGGTCTCAAGCTAAGACTTTCCATTTCCATGTAAAAATGTCTGTCGAAAGGGCAAGCTACATTTACAATGAGCAAAGTTTTATAGCTTACACAGGCATGAGCACCTGCTAGGAAGATGGGGAAAAGATTCAATTTACCTTTGGGTTGCAATGCTCAGATTCCCATTTAAAAGTCTAAGACCCCTGATTATTTATTGATGTCTTTCTCCTCATAGCTGTCTGCAGCTTTACTGGCTTGCAAGATGCAACGGTGTGGCCTAAAGGATTTTTTTAATTAAGTTCCTTCAAGTCATTTTCCCCCTTCAGGGTTTTAGCCAATGATGCTGAAGTTTGACAGGCCTCCTCTGTATTTGGAGGGTGATATATTTATATATTTATACATATAGTCAAATTAACTGTGCCTGAGCTTAAACACTAGGTTATGACAGGGTTACTGAATTTTCTGCCTTTTTTTTTTATTATTTACAGGAGGAAGAGAAGGAAGCATCAGTGGGAGTAATGTTCTAAAGCAACCCACATTTTACAGTGAATATGCTTCAAGTTCCCATAAGGCAGACAAAATTTAACAGCAAAATTTCTTCCCCTCTCTCAGAAAGCATAAAAGTGGCAGCTTGTGCATTTTCTTTAACTTACAGGAGGCAAGGAGACTTTTACTGAAGACATCTAAAAAGACATTACAAGGCACCTCTGGCAATGAGATGAGTATTTTCTTATTTCAGCAAGAAGAATAGAAACTCTGGTTCCTCTTTTTTCACAATAATAAGAGGCATAGTAAAAGAAAAAACCAAACAAACTGGTATTGCAATTAATTTTGATACTTGTAGCACCCTGGAAAATCAAATTTCTTGTGCTGGGTAAAAGCAGAGAAGTGAACACTAACTCAAGGAGTAGTTTATTTGCTTATTTTAGCTGAGACCCATCTTGAAATGAGGAATGGGCTGGAACTATCAGCATTAATCACGGGGCTCAATGGGCTTTTTTTTTTTCTTTTTTTTCCTGGGATTCACCTCACCTAAATTTCTCTAACTGTCTTAAATGCCCTTTTAGTCAGTGGAAAGGGGACATCAGGGCATGACTCTGACCTATCTTGGACACCCTGAGGGAGTGAATCATGGCAGTTCCATGCCCGTCCCTCTCTGGACTAAAGATAATTTGTGGTAACAGCTCAGGTGCCTGGTGTTCCTGAAGTTACAGCAGGACAGCAGTGAAAACCTCCAGCAGAGAGTGGCTGAAGAGGGCTGTGAGCCAGGGCCTTGCAGGTGCACCTTTCCCCTTGCTAAGGCAAAGCCTCTCCAGCTCTGCTCCATGAAATCTGTTTTGGTGACAGCAAGCAGACCCACGGGGGTTTTGATCAATCTGTAATGGAGATGTGCTTGGGTTTTCCATTGGCAAAGACATCTCTGGGGTTACAAGGCTTCAGCTGAGTTCTCCAGCATGTCTGGGGCTTCCTGAATCAAAGAATCCCAGAATGGCATGGATTGGAAGCGACCTGAAGTTCATTTCATTCAACCCCTGCCACAGGCAGAGACAGCTTCCACTAGACCAGGCTGCTCAGAGCTCCATCCAGCCTGGCCTTGGACATGGACACTTTTGACAGTGATTGAATATTGCTGCCAAAGTTGACAAATAACACTCCAGGACAGGATATTTACAATACAGATCGTGAAATTAAGTAACTGTCCAATCCATTTATCAGCATGCTCACAATTACAAAATAAGTGAAGAAATAATAGTTATCACGGTAAAACTGATTATCACCATTCAGAGCATTATGGTAAAGTCACAGGCCAGGAAAGGTGGCAGATTATTGTTGTGATTTGTTACTTAGTGAAAACAGGACTTTCTGGGAGGGGATTGGTGCCTTATAGAGAGCTCATGGGACTCTGGGGGTGGCAGAAATGTGGGACAGGAGATCTACCCTGGTGATCTTCTGGTCTGCTCTCTGGATAACAGAGATCCAGACATGGACTTCTGTGCACGTCCAAGCCCAAGGACTTTGGAGCAGCTGTCCCAGTGGCACCAGGAGAGGCAGATGTGCCACATGTTTGAATCTGTGTTTGCAGAAGTGATTTCCAAAGGAGGTTTTTACACATGATGGATCCCAGACCCCTCCAGTGCCACTCAGCTCCTTCGTTCCCTGGGTGGGAGTTAATAGGTACATGCATTAATGTAATGCCCTCTTTATTGACACGCTTTCATTTCACTTCTCTTTAACCACCACCAGAGTAAAACCCAGAAGAACTGTTCAGAGAAGAGTGACTACATTTAGAAAAGTAAAACAAATACCATTACACGGAGTGCACTAAACCCAGGTAATTAGTAAAATGATGTCATGGACACTCTATTATTAATAGTGCACGCACAACTTAGGTCGTCCTCCTACAGATCATTTCAGAGAGGTGTCCACAATCTGAGCTGAGTCCAAATGTCCTTCTATTCCTTGTAAGATATTTACATTACAGATATGTCTGTATCTAAACACACATTTCACTTGAAAATAGGTCTCAGAACTGACTGTAAAGACCTCATCTTTATGTTTACATAAAAACCACATTAATGCATCTCAGTTATGAGAAGGGCAATTGTTCATATCATAAAAGTGGGCTCTCAAAAAAAATGAAGCCCCCATCTGATTTGAAGAATGCATATATGTCAGGGGTTTATGGAAGACATCCCTCAGTGCATTTCTGAAGCACAGACTTAACTATTGACTGCATGAAATATTTTGTGGTCAAGGATATTTTTGGCAGGTATTTTTCCTGGATGACTTCTTACTCCTTCTTAAAATCCAGCTGTGCCAAGCAGGAGAAATGAGGGAAATCTGGTGTTAGAGAGCGTGTGATTCAGCTGGATTTTGGCTGCATTGTTTCTCTGAATGAAAGCGCCAGGTTTATTCACCAGATTAAAAACCCCTAAACGGTTCCATTTTCCTGCCCTCGTGATCATTGCTATTGATTACTGTGTGTTCCTGAATCTATTTTGTACAGCTCTTGTTTAATATTTAAGAGACATAAGGAGCAGCATGTTGTAATATTTAAGAGGTTAACGTATTGCAGAGAGATAAAGAAAAGGCACGGCTCCAAATGAGGTGGAAATTTGGTCCATTTTATTGATGTGCTGCAATGTACATTTAGGGATATATATTGCACTGTAATACAGGTTTAAAAAAAAAAACCAAACAAAAAAAAAAAAAAAACCAAACGTAAAATACTGGTTATATCTGAGGCCTTTTATCTTTAGTAGAGGCAGTCCCAAGGTGCTCAGCACCTCCCTGAGGGTGTGGTGGCAGACTGTGTGTGTCAGCCTGTATGTTCCTCTGTGAGTGTCACAGACACACCATGTTGCATTACAGCTACCACATTTCTCATGGTTGTGTGTCTAACTCGGGGTCTGGGGTGAAAAATTAGCAGAAATTTGACGACAAATAACGTGTCCTGCTTTGGCACTGGCTGTGCAACACTTTGGTTTGCACCATCCTACCCTGCAAATGCAGGTCAGACAACCATGGCTGCCAACAGGTACTTTTATTCCACATGGCTACAAAAGCTTTGCACACCTTTAAAAGAGGTGCCAGAGTTGAAGGGCGGATTTTGATGCTCAGAGTAGCAGATTTTTTTTTCCATGTTAATTCAGGGTCTATAAATGTGATTCTTTGCAAGGAAATGCTTTGGTATAGAACCATAGAATCACAGAATGGTGTAGGCTGGAAGAGACCTTGTCTTGCTCCTTCCCTCTGCCATGGACACCATGACTTTTGTTTTATTTAGGCATTGCTCAAACAGAAGGCCTGAAAGCTGCCCAAATGCTCTGCACAAGAAGAGTGAAGTCAAGGTTTTGTAGGGTTTGTAAGTCCTGACCTCAGGAGAAGCAATTATGATTTGAAACAGGAAATTAAAAAAAAAGATCCTACCCAGAGAAAACAAGGAAGAAATAATTCAGAATAATTTACAAAGTCTATAGATGCTCCCAGGTCCAATAGTTGTCACAGAACAATTTTTAGGTTCAAGGGCCAGAATAATTTAACCTCATAAAATCATAAAATTGTTTGGATTGGAAAGACCAATTTCCACTATCTCAGGGTGATCCAAGCCCTGTCCAGCCTGGCCAGGGACACTTCCAGTGATCCAGGGGCAGCCACAGCTGCTCTGGGCACCCTGTGCCAGGGCCTGCCCACCCTCCCAGACACCAATTCCTGCCCAACATCCCATCTGTCCCTGCCCTCTGGCACTGGGAAGCCATTCCCTGTGTCCTGGCCCTGCAGGCCTTGTCCCCAGTCCCTGTGCAGCTCTCCTGGAGCCCCTTCAGGCCCTGGCAGGGGCTCTCAGCTCTCCCTGGAGCCTTCTCTTGTGCAGCTGAGCAGCCCCAGCTGTGCCAGGCTGGCTCCAGAGCAGAGGGGCTCCAGCCCTGGCAGCATCTCCGTGGCCTCCTCTGGCCTGGCTGCAGCAGCTCCACGTCCTTGTGCTGCTGGAGCCAGGGCTGGGGCAGCTCTGCAGGTGGGGTCTCAGCTGAGCACAGGGGCACGGGGGCAGGATTCCCCTCCCCTGCTGCCCACGCTGGGGGATCAGCCCAGGGCACGGGGGGGTTCAGGGGTCCAGAGCACATTGCCAGGACATGTTGAGTTTCCTTTCCACCAGAATCCTCAAGGCATGGGGGGGACCAAATTTGATGTATCATCTGGTGTCTACATGCCTGCAGCACCTGTTTGTGTATATTGTTTAGTGCAGTGGCAAATGGTACTTGACATTTTCAGCATATGTTAGATGCAGTGGGGCTTAGCTGTCCCTCTGAGGGCTGTTCATGCCCTCCATTACTGGAGTGGGGGAGCTGACTGATACATTTATTCATGTTTCTCCTTGGGAATTTAGGGAAAGTGATGACTGTCATTTGACAGAAAAGGATCCAAGTAGCTTGAGGACAGATTTTAAATGGTATTTAAGAGACTTGCTTAGTTTTCCATTGAACTCAGAGGTAATTAGGCACTTCAGATTTAAGATATCTGGTCCTTGGTGGCTTGAGTGAGGTCTGCTTTAATGCTGGGAACTAAACTTCTATTTCCCAAGGCTAAAGCAGGTGCTTCAACCATGGGATGGGCTGTTCCATTCCTTGACTATGCTGTGTAGGAGCATACAACAGATTTTAATGAGATTTTCTCCCTTTCTGGGACCCAGCGTATGTTAAACATCAGTAGAAATCAGCAGGTGTCTTGTTCCAGTGCCTGGCGCTGGGCACCCACATTCACAACAGGTCACATTCACAAGGTCAATAAACACTTTTTACCTCATATTTTTCCTGGCAAAATATTGTCTGTAAGACTCACGGGTTGCTGTCATGCCAGGTAATTAGTATGTGATTAAGGGTAATGAATATCTAACTGTAGTCAAGTTTATGATGTGAAATTGTGTTGCTTAGACTGAGAATTCTAAAATGATCAAGAATAGAAATAAAAAAGGATGTGTCATTGTCTGGAGACTGCAGCAAACCAAATATCTGCACAACAGCTCTTGTAGGGAAGGTCCTGTAGGTTGGTGTAAGGTTGTACACCCATGGGGTGCACCGAATTCTGGGGGAAATGGCAGAGAAGAGTAAATCTGTGTAGAGATTTTTCACTTAGGGGTCTGATCTGTGGGTTGAAGGCTGCAGTTCTGCAGTTGTGGTGGCAGCCAGCAGTGACTGGTCCCTACAGTGGGTGTTGACTGGAGATGTTGAGTGCAGCTGAAGAAGGAGGCGGCCCTGGAGAGACCTGACCGCACCCCAGGTCAGTATCCATCCTTGCATGCAATGCCCGGGGATGTTGCACAAATCCAGGCAAGGAGTGGCAGGTGGGAAATCATTCTAACTTTTCTTTAAAGGCCCCCAAACCACCTCCTCCTCCTCCCCGGGCAAATCCCCACAGCCCGCTCAGTGAGCGGTGGGGTGGGTGCAATCAGACTCCGTGTCATCCAGGGACAGTCGGTGTCCCGCGGGAGCAGGAGAGATTTGCAGCTAGATGGAGCCCTGCCTGGTGAGTTACAGCCACTCCTTGTGGCTGCAGGATCACTTGTGAGACAGAAAGCCCATCTGATGAAATGCTGTGCCTGTAGTGCCGCACCTTCCTCGCACGAGCGACGCCAGCCAGGACCACGGTGGCTGTTGTGGTGATGTGCTGATGTATCCGTGGTGTGTGTGAGGTTATGCAAATGCTCTCCTTTGCTGGACTCAACCCACAGAACCCAGGGCAGCAGAGATTTCCAGCCATTTCTCTCTAATCAAGCCCCAGTATGGATTGTGTCTTTCCCACTCCTAGGCAAGGCTAGGGGTAGGTTTGGTGCCTCGAGTTGTTTCCTCCCTCTCCTACAGATGATAAAATACCTCTGGAGCGCTTTAATGAAACAGTTTGTCCTTATTAAGTTGAAAACAGAAATACGCCTTTCCCACATTGGAGACGTAACCGGAATGGCACAAGGCTGTGGAGTTTTATTATCTTGGTCTCAGCTTAAAATACTAAGAAGTGCTTCTTTAAGAAAGTTTAAGAGAAGTTCTATAAACCATGTCTATATATAATCCCTTTTGTAAGCATCTAGGAAACTGCAGGACGGAAAGGTTGCCTGCCAGACCTCAGAAAGCAAATACTAATTCAGCAGTCTAGTCACTCTGTCAAACATTTAGTGTATCAGGGTTGATTGTTCCCTGGTAGGTATAGCTCTGGTATATCCGCCAGGCCTTTTGTCATGTTAACTGCAACCGATCAATGGATTGAGGTCAGGACTTCTGATGTAGGTGCAAGCTTAGAGGGAAAAAAGTCTCAAAGATTCATTTTTTCTCGTCTGGTAGCACTCCGGTCACTTATTTTTTCTCAGTTAGCCTCTGCTGCTCTAAAGTGGATATTGATCAGTGCTTTAATGCAAACCTGTCAAATTAATTTTGCAGAGCTGGGATATGACTGGCCTAAAATTGCTTCTGCATCTGTTCTCTGCAGCAAGCCTATGAATTTTAATCATGACCAGAATGGGCTGTTGGCTTTTTTTGTTAGAAACTTGAATAGGAAAGGTTTAAACTGTAAATGCCATGAAATGATGCTGTTTTGTTCTTTTCAGAAACTCATGTGGCTGAGGTCAAAGAAATTATTATGTCTGTGCATTCTTGTCAGATGCTCAGGGAGCTGTGCAGGGTTTTCTTCTTTTGCAAAGCAAAGCAAAGGTATGTAGTGAGCTTGTTAAACATTCCCAGGCCAATGAGGGAACAGCAGGCTTCGTGTCTCCTGCAATGCCAGATACATTAGTATTAATGTACAGTTTCCTCTCCAGCCCCCACTCTATGATCTGATTATTCCTGATAACTTTATCTCACAGGATGGAGAGGGAGACAAACTGGGAGAAGAACAGCATTTATTTCTTTTGTACAAATTAAAAATAAATAAATTCAGACCATCCCACACACTATCATAAGGTGAGTGTGGCTGTCCCTGGAGTAGCAACCTGATGGACTGGGAGAAATGCAGATGGTTACACAAGTTTTTCTTCATCATGCAGAACAGGGGATTCTTCTTCTCCTCATCAATCGAGACAGTGTACAAGGCTCTGTTGTGATGTCAACATCATGCAAAATAAATAATGAATTTTAAGCTTTGCTCTACACAGACGAGACTTGTTCATAGAAAAAAAAAAAAAAATAGAGACACGTCAAGTTTAATCTGCTCTGGAAAACCTGCAATCAGGCAGGACTCATCCTTCACAGCCCAAACAGTGACATTGACCATAACAGTTTGATTTTCTGCTGGCTCCTTCTCCAGGTGATTTGAAAGCATTCAGAGTATTAATTATTAAGTGCTGCTTGATCCCTGAGAGGTGGTGGAGAATTTGAAACTGATTTTGGCACTGAAAAAGCTGACACTTGAGGTGGGAGTTGGAGCAAACCCACTTCCTCTGGTGCTGGAGCAGCCTGGGAGCACTCCCAAGGGCAGGTCCTGAGTCTGAGCTGAAGGAATAGCATCAGCTGGCTCATGTCTGAGACCTTACACCTCTCCAGCTATTTCAGAAGACAATTTATAACTACTGCCAGCAGTGTCAGCCAACAAAAAGATCTATGCTTCTCCCTGGTGAAATAACTGGCAAAACCTGTATTAGCTACAGCAGTGCAGAACTAGAGTGGAAGGGCTGATCTGGGAAACTCCTGGCTTGATCTCCTGCTCCATCCAGCTGTTCCCTGGCATCCACCAGTACCTGAAACATGGAAACTTGTAAGGGCTTGGTGGTGGCCAAGTCCTCCATCGGTGCAGTTCTCAGGAAGGATGGTTGCATTA
>VYXD01012933.1:33459-46445 GCA_013397195.1 Hylia prasina | reverse complement strand
TCTGTTATTCCTGTGCCACCCCGCCCCCCCCCGCCCTTTTTTTTTCTTTTTAAAGGCAATCTCTGTTTTATCTGCACCTTTGGAACACTCCAGAGCTGCAGCCAGGTTCAGGGCTCCAACAGGGATTTCTGAAGAGCAAGGGTGATGGTGGGAAGGTTGGAAAAGGGAAAGACCTCTGGCACATCTATCTGAAAGTGTTTATGAACAGTCTGCAGCAATGTGTCCTGGTATATGAGCACAGTGGGAAATCAACCAGCCCCAACAAAAGTCATTACTGCCAAAGCCACACAGTTTTTGGATATTTCCTCATATTGGCTGGCATGTCTGCAATTCTTGGCCATGGGACATACCTGGGGTCCAAAGGTGAAAGCTATGACTGAGTCACAACCAGGTTTTACCTCTAGAGATCTTTGTCCTCTCCTACCTCCATGGTACAGACAGGGAACCAAGATCTTTGCTGCTCCCCAACATGCTTGGAACCAAAACACTAGATGAGTTAGATGGACAGGCTGTGACCCATGAGGGAGAACAAGTAGAATGATCCCCTTTGGTGTTATTAAAGGATTTAGTAGTACCACTAATTCTCAGAAGATGATATTCCATTTCAGACCAAATACCATTAGGTTTAAATGGCGCCTATTGTCATATTAATTCCATAAGAACAAAACAAGGAGTTCACATACACTGATTTATAAAACACTTTTTTTTCTGGCTGTTTTTCATTGTGAGGGTGGTGAGGCCCTGGCACAGGTTGCCCAGAGCAGCTGTGGCTGTCCCATCCCTGGAAGTGTCCAAGGCCAGGTTGGATGGGGCTTGGAGCAACCTGGGATAGTGGAAGGTGTCCTGGCCCATGGCAGGGGGAAGAAATGAGAAGGGCTTTAAGGTACTTTCCAACCCAAAACATCCTGTGGTTGGGTTGTGGATCGATGATTCTCAGCTGGAACTTCAGCTGTGACAATTCCAGTGCTGCTTCTCAACTGTGTGACTCACAAGAAACACCTAAACGTTGCAATAGCTTTGACTTAAAATCTAGTTTGGAAGTCTCCAGAGGTGAGCCTTCACTAAGCCACAGAGATGAAAAGGTGGATGGGAGATGCTGAGGGTCCCCTGTCACCCTGAATTTCTACAGCCTTCTGAGAATTTTTAAAGCCTTCTGAGAATCTGTGGAGTTTTCTAACTTTTCTAAAACTTTTCGAATGTTTACATGTGAGAGTCTTTCAAGGACTTTGTAGGCAAAACAATCTTTGTTTACATTCCTCTCTCAAGGAGAGACCTTTGATGGACTTTTGTCTCTGCCAGTGTGGATGGAGAGGTGGCAACTTCTCCCTCCAATCCAGAGACAACCCCTGGAAAACTATAAAAACCCTAGTTGTAAATAAACTTTCTCTTTCCTGCCTCTGGAGCTCACTGTGTGTGCTGTGCCTTCATTCCGTGTCCTACTGTAACAGTCCCCTGCCACTGAATGGAGGGTGCATCTCAGTGGGTAGTCTGTAGGGAAAACCAGCTGCTTTGAGTGGTGCAAACAGCTTTTGGTACATCAAAGGGAAAGATTAAAGGCTGTGATGAAGTTCTGGCTCCTGTAGGGTCAGTGGTAAATTTCCCATGAGCTTCCCAGGTGGTAAGATTTCAAACCCAGCCTGCAACTTGTTAAAACTAGAGACCATGACTCACTGTCCATCTTACATCTTCCTTGTCTGCTTCACAAAACTTGAACAAATAATGGGCTTAGGGTTATAGACTGGTAGAAATATCAGAGAAACTGCTGTTCAGGTCAAATCCAAGGGAATTATTTCCTAATTTTGATTAAATGTAAGAAAATAAAAGTTTTAGGTCAAGTCAAGATAGAATATTTCAGTCAACTCAAAATGAATTGTTTATTTCAGAAGATATTTATTTCTATGAAATCTTCAGGGTTTTCTTAAGAGACTAAAAATGTGTTTTTAAAATGAAAAATGAAAAATGAAATAGCTTTTCCAAATAGATTTTTCGGGCTATTTTTTATTTTGTCTCTATGTGTGGTGCAGTTTTTTCCTGACATCATGAATAACTTTGGACCTTTCAGCAAAATTATTTTTTGTCGACTATGTCTACTCCAGCTATAGATTTGACTTATTTCCAAGCAACAAAGGTTCATTTTTTCAGTCCTGGAAGATGAAACTTCATTCTTCTGGCAGCTTCAGCAAGAGAAGACTTTAAAAAGACAGTTGGTGGGAATTGCTTAACTTTTTTTGTTTGTTTATTTGTTTGATGTCGAAGAAGTCTGTTGGGACTTCTCTAACAAAGGGTTCAACAGTCTACATTTCTTTTGGGAAATGAATTTGCAATTCTGTAATAATACACATTTTTTTAAANTCATTGTGAGGGTGGTGAGGCCCTGGCACAGGTTGCCCAGAGCAGCTGTGGCTGTCCCATCCCTGGAAGTGTCCAAGGCCAGGTTGGATGGGGCTTGGAGCAACCTGGGATAGTGGAAGGTGTCCTGGCCCATGGCAGGGGGAAGAAATGAGAAGGGCTTTAAGGTACTTTCCAACCCAAAACATCCTGTGGTTGGGTTGTGGATCGATGATTCTCAGCTGGAACTTCAGCTGTGACAATTCCAGTGCTGCTTCTCAACTGTGTGACTCACAAGAAACACCTAAACGTTGCAATAGCTTTGACTTAAAATCTAGTTTGGAAGTCTCCAGAGGTGAGCCTTCACTAAGCCACAGAGATGAAAAGGTGGATGGGAGATGCTGAGGGTCCCCTGTCACCCTGAATTTCTACAGCCTTCTGAGAATTTTTAAAGCCTTCTGAGAATCTGTGGAGTTTTCTAACTTTTCTAAAACTTTTCGAATGTTTACATGTGAGAGTCTTTCAAGGACTTTGTAGGAAAAACAATCTTTGTTTACATTCCTCTCCCAAGGAGAGACCTTTGATGGACTTTTGTTTCTGCCAGTGTGGATGGAGAGGTGGCAACTTCTCCCTCCAATCCAGAGACAACCCCTGGAAAACTATAAAAACCCTAGTTGTAAATAAACTTTCTCTTTCCTGCCTCTGGAGCTCACTGTGTGTGCTGTGCCTTCATTCCGTGTCCTACTGTAACAGTCCCCTGCCACTGAATGGAGGGTGCATCTCAGTGGGTAGTCTGTAGGGAAAACCAGCTGCTTTGAGTGGTGCAAACAGCTTTTGGTACATCAAAGGGAAAGATTAAAGGCTGTGATGAAGTTCTGGCTCCTGTAGGGTCAGTGGTAAATTTCCCATGAGCTTCCCAGGTGGTAAGATTTCAAACCCAGCCTGCAACTTGTTAAAACTAGAGACCATGACTCACTGTCCATCTTACATCTTCCTTGTCTGCTTCACAAAACTTGAACAAATAATGGGCTTAGGGTTATAGACTGGTAGAAATATCAGAGAAACTGCTGTTCAGGTCAAATCCAAGGGAATTATTTCCTAATTTTGATTAAATGTAAGAAAATAAAAGTTTTAGGTCAAGTCAAGATAGAATATTTCAGTCAACTCAAAATGAATTGTTTATTTCAGAAGATATTTATTTCTATGAAATCTTCAGGGTTTTCTTAAGAGACTAAAAATGTGTTTTTAAAATGAAAAATGAAAAATGAAATAGCTTTTCCAAATAGATTTTTCGGGCTATTTTTTATTTTGTCTCTATGTGTGGTGCAGTTTTTTCCTGACATCATGAATAACTTTGGACCTTTCAGCAAAATTATTTTTTGTCGACTATGTCTACTCCAGCTATAGATTTGACTTATTTCCAAGCAACAAAGGTTCATTTTTTCAGTCCTGGAAGATGAAACTTCATTCTTCTGGCAGCTTCAGCAAGAGAAGACTTTAAAAAGACAGTTGGTGGGAATTGCTTAACTTTTTTTGTTTGTTTATTTGTTTGATGTCGAAGAAGTCTGTTGGGACTTCTCTAACAAAGGGTTCAACAGTCTACATTTCTTTTGGGAAATGAATTTGCAATTCTGTAATAATACACATTTTTTTAAAGTCCTCTGCCCTTGTCTTGTATCTTCAGCTTCCACATTTGCAGATCTCTGTGGGTTTCAACTGCTTGGCTACACAGTGACCCTTGGAAATTCCCTGTTGCTTGAGTCAAAAGCCACACGTGCAGAACCTGAGCACTTTGACATTATCAATGCTGTCATCTGAGGTCACAAAAGCAAAGAGCCTTTCCCCAAACTGACAGATGCCAGAAGTGATTTGACCACCCACAGGTGCCAGGCTACTCCCGAGGAGAGAAGGGTTGTGTTGGAGAAAGAAATGGAGTGGATAGAAGATGTCACTGTGAGCCTTCAAAACTGATCTTAAACCACCAGAGTTAAGGGAATCACCAAAGACAACCTTGTTTTTATGCTTAAAAGTCATTGCCTTTTGCTGTAGGGTAGGAAAAATGTTAGAGAAGCAGATGCTGCTTCCCAGTCAGAAGTGACTTTCCTGTAGCTGGAGGAGACTTTAAGAGAAACCGCAAATTTTTTCTTCAGTAAGAGCCCTGTTCTGTTCTGTAGACCAAAAGAAAAATGTGTGAAGCTCTCTGCAAGCAAGCACAAAGTTAGCCATTGCCCTTCAAACCCCAGTGATTCCACTGAGGCACAGCCCTTCAAAACTCAACAGAGCCGAGGCACGGCTCACGCTGCTCCCTCGGTGCCACGCTGCATCCACGGTGGCACTGATGGATTTTGCTTCTTAGGTGCCAGATCCACCTATTAATTGGCATTGGGGTGGTGTTGTAGGCTGTCAGCAGCCCCAGCTACCAGCTCGAGGGATATAATTGTATTGTAAACGCCACATGTGAGGGTGATGGATACACACGTCTCTGCAGTCTGACTGCTGGGATGTACGGGGCAAGGCATCCTCTAATTCGCCACCAAGAGGGTCTCTTGCACTGAACAGCCTCTCTTAAATCAAAGTGTTCAATCCTGCTGAAGGTGGGTGCAGGGAGGGGAGAGCTGGAAGAAACAAAATAAGACGATAAAAAAAAAAATCAATAGTGCTTCCCTATAAAAGAGACCGAGATTTGCAGAATTCTCTTCCACTTGAGGCCAGAGATGCCAATTTGGCAAATTCGTTTAAGGCCAGATTGAAAACTCAGCTGGTAGTCAGGGTTTGGGGGACTGCAGCAGTGTCTGTTTGCGAAGCTTTGGTCATTATTGCATGTAGAGCACTTTGAAGCATGTGTACTATTGATGCCTTGGGAAGGCTGACCTGGAACAGAGACTGGACAGAGCTGGATAATAAAGTAGATATTTATTAAAAGACCTTTAAGGATGCACCTTAAAGGATGCCCCTACTTGGGCAGTACAAGAGCCTGGCCAGGGCTACACCTAAGGTGGACGCAAAATGGTCACAAAATGGGCAGCTGGTCACAAGGTCTCACACCCTTATAAGTTTTGGTCCATTTGCATATTGGGGTTTAATTGTCCAATTACAGCCTCAGATTATGAATTCCTATCATTCTTTTCTCTCTTCAGTCCACTGTTGTTTATGCTTTTGGGCCTAAAAACTTGTAACAGTTGTCCTTGGTCTCCCATCTGGGAAAGAATTTGTCTCAGTGAAGAGAGCTGACTGACACTGAATATGAAGCTCAGAACTGCACCCTTAGGCAGCACAGAATCTGAAAAACACAAAAGTAAAAACTCAGTGCATCACTATGAGTGCCACAAATGATGGCCCCAGCTTCCATTTTGTGTCAGAGCACTTGGCACCCTCCTGCCATGATCCTTCTCGTGCAAGGGACTGCTGCCCATGCCACAGACATGGCCATGCCCCTGCCGACCTTGATTTCTCCACATACGAAGACCAAATGTTGGCCAGTGTTCTGCAATTCATCCTTTTGGAAAGATGTGGGTAGCGATCACGCTGGGTCTCATGCCCAGGAGAAGCTCCACGGGAGTGGTCTCTGTGCTCTGGGAGCAGTCTGTAAGCCCTGCCCTGCTGGTTGTTTACCAAAGAGGGTCACAGAGCTGGGCCATTGGGGGTTTTCAGTCATTAGCCCCCAATAACACCCTTGTCTGCTGGGGAAGAGATGGATGTGAAGAGACACAGGGGCCCATCAATCCTACAACACATGCAGGGTCTCTGCATTTCACGTACTCTAAGGCAAAACTACTGAAGGTCTAAGGCCCTCAGGTCAGGCCTAGTGAAGGTCTAAGGCCCTCAGGTCAGGCCTACTGAAGGTCTAAGGCCTACTGAAGGTCTAAGGCCTAAGGTCTATCAGGTCAGATCTGTGGACAGGAACTTCCATTGCTCTGCACAGGGCAAACTATGTATGAAAAGTTACCAAATCCCTGTGGTTCAGTTTAACTTGAGGGGATTATTTGCAATGTATTGTTTTCCTATCAACAATTTCAACAAACCAAACCAAACCAAACCAAACCAAACCAAACCAAACCAAACAAAAAACCCCAAACAACAACAACAACAACAACAACAACAACAACAACAACAATCAATTTATTGTGTAACTTCCACCATGTTACTCGAGCCAAAATTTTCATTCATGAATATTTAAAGCTAGGGCTCTAGAAATCCACTTAAAATAAAATGACCTGGTTAGCCCTNTTTGGAAAGATGTGGGTAGCGATCACGCTGGGTCTCATGCCCAGGAGAAGCTCCACGGGAGTGGTCTCTGTGCTCTGGGAGCAGTCTGTAAGCCCTGCCCTGCTGGTTGTTTACCAAAGAGGGTCACAGAGCTGGGCCATTGGGGGTTTTCAGTCATTAGCCCCCAATAACACCCTTGTCTGCTGGGGAAGAGATGGATGTGAAGAGACACAGGGGCCCATCAATCCTACAACACATGCAGGGTCTCTGCATTTCACGTACTCTAAGGCAAAACTACTGAAGGTCTAAGGCCCTCAGGTCAGGCCTAGTGAAGGTCTAAGGCCCTCAGGTCAGGCCTACTGAAGGTCTAAGGCCTACTGAAGGTCTAAGGCCTAAGGTCTATCAGGTCAGATCTGTGGACAGGAACTTCCATTGCTCTGCACAGGGCAAACTATGTATGAAAAGTTACCAAATCCCTGTGGTTCAGTTTAACTTGAGGGGATTATTTGCAATGTATTGTTTTCCTATCAACAATTTCAACAAACCAAACCAAACCAAACCAAACCAAACCAAACCAAACCAAACAAAAAACCCCAAACAACAACAACAACAACAACAACAACAACAACAATCAATTTATTGTGTAACTTCCACCATGTTACTCGAGCCAAAATTTTCATTCATGAATATTTAAAGCTAGGGCTCTAGAAATCCACTTAAAATAAAATGACCTGGTTAGCCCTTTTTGATCCTTGTGGGTCCCTTCTAACTCAGGATATTCTGTGCTTCCTACCCATTCCTTTCAAGTGAAAAATTCCAGTCTCCTTCAATATTCCCTCTAGTGCACAAGGCATCCTCCTTATTCAGCCATATATGTTTCTCACACAAATTTGTAACTTCTGGCTTTCCCATAAGACCAGATCTTCTCCAGTGGCACATCAGATGTGTGTCACCACCCCACACTGAACTATTAATCCTTATATTTGTTTTCACAGCATTTGTATTACAGAATATTCAGGTAGTTCATTAAATATCCAGAATCTTCCAGTTTTTTCTCTCTTCATACATGAAGAAAAAAAAAAATTATTAGTTACTAAGTCAAATAGGAAGAACAAATTTCTTTGCTCTTTGTATCAGTCAGTTGCCACAAGAAGAGGAGTTTCAGGATCATGCTACATGCAGGGCCAGCCAGCACAAGTCAGAGCTCAAAGCCACTGTGTGGATCCTGGTAGCAGCATGTGGTTATTGTGATCTGGTATCAGGTGCACTCATAGTCATGGTATTAATGTGGTGCTGGTCTGTGACCCATCATTATACAGCTAATGACCCTGCTGCAGACTGGGATTTGTTCTTTGTGACCTGGGGAAAATGAAGGAAAGTAGTGAGGAATTCCTAAGCATTTTTTTTTTCTTCTAGGAAGATACAGCATTTTTAATAAAGCTTCTTCCTGCAGCCCTGCTGTGAAGAAGTTGAAGAATTTTTAGTCTCCTCAGAAGAAGACAGAAGAATTTGCAGTATTCCCAGCTGCACTTTCCCACAGGATTATCAAATGCTGATCAAGAAACCCCAGAAACTCTGATTATTTGTACCAAAACAAGATTCAAAGATTAAAAAAGGTGAAGATTTGGCTTTCATAGAATTAGAATTTCATGCAATTATTTAGGTTGGAGAAGACCTTTAAGACAGAGTCCAACCATTCCCCCAGCACTGCCAAAGCCACCACTAGACAATGCCCCCAAGGGCCACATCCAAATGGCTTTTAAATCTCTCCTTGGATGGGGACTCACCACTGCCCTGGGCAGCTGTGCCAGGATCATGTTCAGATCACACAAATACTTTTCTGTCTAAGGAGAGAAAGTCTTTGAGGGGTTTCACCTCTCAGGTTGTGTGTGTACAAAAAAAGAAACCAAGCCTCAAGCACAGGTTGTTTATTTACACTTCTTCAATGCTGCAGAAGTCCTTAAAAGTAGGAAAACTCTCCTCGAGTCAAGGACTGTCTGCTCTAACAGTTGCAGAGCACAGAAAAACACCAAAGGTAGTTTGGGGAGGAGTCTGCAGACCTCAGCTCTCCAGCACAGTATTACAGGGAAGTTCTGTCTGGGACTTGATGGGGAGCACATAGGGTTGGGATTTGCTAAGGTCTGGGATGTATGGTTGATGTTTGCCCTACACAGTTTGGTATCTCCTCAAAATCCTCTTTCTTTTGCACCAGGGCTTTTAACTACAGGCACGAAAGTCTCAGCGGGAAGGCAAGAGACAGCTTAAATCTGCTCTTTGACACCCTAAAATCACACAGAAAATCTCTTTTTAGTCTTGAAGAAAAAACCACCTTCCTCAGAATATTCCACTGCAGAGATGATATTAACCAGCTGTGAATGGATACAGCTTTGGATAGAAATATCTCTGAGACTGCAAAGGGGAGGCTCAGGGGCAAATGACCACCTTAGTAACAGGTAAAACCTCTGTTAGATCTGAAAAGTGTTCACTTTGGTTCATGTGGCTTAGTTGCCGTGATGTTGAGACTGAATCTCAATTTGACCTCCTGAAATTGAATATTCACTTTAGCCTAGATTTGCAAAGCTGTTTGTTAATGCGCACATACAGCGCTGTTTTCTCCAGGGTTTTAAAGAAAAAACTCATTTCAATGTAAAATTCACAGGATCAAATTGAAATTTATTTTGAGAAGGTTAACATTACTGATTTTCAGGCTCAGACAATCACTTCCATGTCAGATTGTAATTACACTGTTTTGTGCATCAGCTGCATGCATGGTATGGGGAAAAAAAAGTAAGATAATGCAGTTTCTTTCAGCTACAGAAAGGACCTTTGTACTGTCCTTCCCTTGAAATCCCCCACACTGAAAGGAAAAAAGTGATTTATTTCAATCAGTCTGACAGTATGAGCTAACACATTAATTGCATAAAGACATTTCTCTGGCCCAAAGTTTTGATTTTTACTTGCAATTGTCTGCTAGGTGTCTGCATATCATTTTCTTTTCCCCGCAGCAGTTTTCACTGCCATAAAAATCTTGCTTCTGTTAAATAGCAACATTAAAATATTGTAGTGCTGACCTTAATGGTTTACAACATTCAGCTAAGGAGCTCGAGTCTCTAAAATAAGAGTAAAGCACACAGTAAAAATTTATCTAAGGAGAATTAAAGCCTCAGAAGATTGAGAACCGTGGTGTAATTTCAACCCTTTCTGTACCTCCATGGGTTCTGTCATGGGTGTGTGTGTGGGTCGGAGGATTGCAAGAGCCCAGCATAGGACTGAGGTGGGCAAGGATTTGTGCCCAGATATCCCATCACTGACAGAGGGCAGCAGGGTTGGGAGTGTGAGCTGATTTCACATTGATTTCATCCCTGCCTGTGTGCAGAGCTGAACTGGAAACATCCCCAAACCAGGAAGGGGCAATTCTTTCTGCTTGCTTTGTCCTGGCCTACAAGGCTATGTAAGATGAAAATGGAGAGCTAAATATCATAGCTTTAATGTTATTTAATATTTTATTAGGTTAAATGGGCACACCTTGTGTACTTTGTAAAATGCTCAGCAGAGACTAGCTATTTTTGTATAGCATTTAAAGGATAGTGCAGAGGGGCTTGTATCAAAATTTTGCTGCAAGACATTCCCAGTAATCAACAAGTTTGTTTCTTGTGGGGTTTTTTTTTGGTGTTTTTTTTTCCAAGGAGCACCAGATATAGGGGAAGAAAACAGTTTGTCCTTGAACCGTATTGTTATTTTTGTTTTGGAGACCTCCAAAAGGATGCTCACCTACCTGTTCCCCCAAAATCTGGCAGGAGACTCTGTTCAGCCACATGGAGCAATTTATGAAGCCTTGGAATGATCATCTAATCCAATCCCTCTGCCATGGGCAGGGAGACCTTCCACTATCCCGGATTGCTCCAAGCCCTGACCAACCTCCCCTTAGACACTTCCAGGGATCCAGGGGCAGCCACAGTTTCCAGAATCATTTAGGCAAATCATGATAGTATTTTCTGCAAACTCAAAAGGAGGGGATCCACAATGCTGTGAATAATTCAGTTTGGCCCAATTGCCAATTAGGAATGCTTGCAGGAACCTGGAGGCTCTTGGAATAAGAAAAGATGCAGTGTGGAGTGTGACCCCTCTCACAAGGCCTCATTTTAATATTAGCACAGCAGGCTCAGGAATCAACAAGAGCTAATTCTTCCCTCCAACAAAACAACCTTAAGAGCTGTAATTTTTATCAAGTAGCAGAGAACTGCCATTGTCACAGAGACAAATTCTGGTCCTTCAGGTTCTGCAGCACCTGAGCATCAAAAAAACCCCAGCTAAGCTTGATCCCAGAGCAGCTCAATTAACAGGACTCCTTCTATTGGGCCCACAGTGCTTGAGAAAGGACATGTAATCCTAACCCCAACACAGCTTCCACTGAAAATGATGGAAAAATGTTCCAGGTGGGCTTCTTATCTCCTCCATGAAGTGCTTCACAACACCACTGGTGACCAGTGCTGCTTCCCTTTGCTATAGCACCTTTAAAGAGCAGCCTGTAATTCATGGTGAAAAAACAACAATCATATTGCTTCACATAGAAAGATAAAAGCCTTCCTTCGCAGCAATGAAACTCAGATGTCTTGAGCAATGTGTGTAGCTTAAGGGGTTTTTTTTGACAGTGCAATATTGTATATAATAACAATTACCAATGACCTCTATTAGGTTGTCCAGTCTCATTAAGGCCAATGCATTTGGTACCTGCCACTGCCAATTTGCCTCAACAGAGGTTTTATTCAGTGGATATGATAGAGCTGTAAAGCAATCTTTTTTCATTTAAATAGTTTAATTGAGGAATGCTATCAGATGTTTCAAAATTTAATGCATACAACAATTTGCTTCTCCTATCTCTTTTCAGAGTTTAGTTTGGAGAAAATGACATCTGATTCTTATAGAAAGAAGGCAATTACATTTTGGAGCCTGCCTGCCCATATTGCATATGTTTTTAAACATAAAAAGAAATTCTTAATATGTAATTGTCAGGTAATAAAAAGGAAAATATTTTACTTTGCATTTATGAAGTAATTTTTCAAAAGCATAAGGGAATTGCATGTTAACGTTTTTCGTTTATTACCACACTCCTAATGCTGCACTGTTTTCACAAGTTTAGATTACAAAAAAAGGCAGATCTGATGCTTGTGTATTAGTATGGTAATACCCTATAAAGTAATTAGGACAGAGGAAACGACAAAGGTTTGTCGGTTCCAATAAGCTTATGCCCACTCCAGGGCATCACAGAAACCCACTGGGAATTTCTCCACCAAATTTTATGGGCCCCAACTCTTACTTAATCTTCTGAGAATCTTCAGTCCTGTCTTACCCATTTTGTAAATGGTTTTCTCCACATTTTCTCCTTCTTCACCTGGAGCATAAACCTTGAAGACCAACAGAGTGCCTTGAAGTTTTTTTCTTTTTGCAGGGGAATGATGGAATCATAAATACATTGAATAGTTTGGACTGGGAAGGATCTCTAAAGGTCATCTAGTTCCAACCCTCCTTCAGTGAGCAAGGACATCTTCAGCTCGACCAGGTTGTTCAGAGCCTCACCCAGCCTGACCTTGAATTTTTCCAGGGATGGGATAGGTTCCACATCTCTGGGCAACCTGTGCTAGTATTTCACTACCCCTCATTACAAAATACTTCTTTCCTTACAGAAGTCAACCCTCTCTTGGCATAAAACCATCACCCCTCATCCCATCACAACAGGACAGGGCAGAACTGTGCCACTGTCGCTACATGGAGGTGAGCACTGGAGTGACACCCCAAACAAAGTTCACTCTCCTCTGCTGTGGATCTTCTCCACCTCTTAACTTCAAACTGGACCACTTAATCCAACATGCTGCAGAAGATACTCTGGGCTTAATTCAAGCAATTGCTCAGTGAAAAAAAGGTTATATTTGTTTCAGAAATTAGCCTCAAAGATTCTATGCTGCAGCACCAGGAACCCTGAGATGTAAATACAATGCTGCAGAGCCTTCCTCTCATTTGTTTGTTCTACTTTCATTTTATAGAGTTGACCTTGCTTCTCTTGTTCTCCACAAAGCCAGTAAATACCACCCAGCTGCCTTAAAGAAAATGACACGTGTATGAAGGGCTGGATTGCAGTTTCATTAAATACAGACCTCTATTTATATTAAGTTATTCTTGCCTCATAAAACAAATGCTTGAAGATAATCCCAGTTAGTAAAGAACGACTGAACTTCATCAGGACAAGATAAATCCCAGTTCTTCTGTGGCTTCTTAGTGGGAACAAATCCATCTTTAAATCTTTGTCAAATTTGGTGCACAACTCAGCTAGAAAAATACAAACACAAGTATTAAAAAATACAGAAGGATTTCATCCATCTTTTTTGTAGTTCTTCATGATGTTTCCAGTGGGAAGTGAAAGAACAGGGGATGGGGATGGGGAAAGGAAAGGGGAT
>VYXD01012933.1:22652-33340 GCA_013397195.1 Hylia prasina | reverse complement strand
AAGGGGAAGGGGAAGGGGGCTCCCATCTCTGCCTTCAGCCAGCTCAGGTGGGCTCTGGGACCCCCTGGAGTATGGGGTATCTCCAACTTCTCCCAAAATTCTTCTCTTCATCTTGTCCCATGCAAGGTTGTTTCAGCTGTGCCTGGAGCTCTCTCGTGCTACTGTAGTCAAAGACACAACAAGGGGAAATCCAAGACCTTCCTTTTAAATGCCTTTGGAAAAAGAACACTCTGTGAGAAGAAGCCTGGCAGTGCTGAAAGTGAAATAACCTGTTTTCAGTACAGGGGGTGACTTATGGGCAGTACCTGCTGAGATAACTCACATGCTAAGATAAGCCACCAGCTAAGACAACCCACCTTGTCCCTGCAGTTCCCTATATGTCAGCATTTTGCCATCAGTGGTGTCACGATGCCATGAAAAATCCTCCAGAAAAGCCTGCGAGCCTTATCCAGACCCACACATGCAAACCTGGCTGAACAGATGAGGCGCCTGTGCCATGCCCAGACTCTCAGAGGAATTAAGGGTCTCACTGAAAAGACTGTCAAAAGACTGCCTAGGGAAGAACTAATGCACCTCCAGCACTGGTAAAACACACTCACAGGCATGGCTAAGGTCTTGCTCTCCTCACCCAAGCTCAAGGTCATACACTGAATGGCTTTCCAGGGTTCCTTCCAGCCTTGCCTGCTGTACTTGCACGACTTCAAGCAGAAGAGACAAGACAGCATCTGGGCAGGCATCAGCCTGGGTGGACACGGTGCCAGCAGCGTCCGACGGGCACGGTGGCTGTTTTACAGACTGGCTGGTACCTCCTGACTTAGTGCCACTTAGCGCGAGATTAATGCCATGTGCATGCAGCTCATGTCTCCAGCTGGGATTTCCTACAACCTACTGCTCATGCTTTGCTGGCAGCAAGAGCAACAAGCTTTCAGTTTACTGTTGGAGGTCAAGGTAAAGTGATTTCAATTAGAAGAGGATCACGTAGGTCTCAATCCAATGCAGGCAGGTTGTGTAACACTGGCAGCATGGAGAGGAGAGTCATTCATTCATTTCTTAGCCGCATGGTTTGGGATTTCATTTTCCCCTCCCTGTTTTTACAGTCTGCCTTGTCCCTTCTACCATTTAAAGGGTAATGCAAAAAGGCATTTAGGGTTCATAGTTCCTTCCCTTTCATCAGGAGGTGCTCTGCTCAGCCCCAATCACCCCAGTAATTACCAGTAATGAACTGGACGAAGGAAGCGGAAGCAAAGATGGAAAACGAATATTCAGCTGACCAGTTCCTTCCCCTGTGACATTTCCTTCTGTGTCATGCAACTGCATTTCAAAACCTCACACATATTTACATGCCTCTAGGAGTAAGGGCATGTGTTTGTTGCCCTGTTAAAAGCCAAGCACCTATTTACATGCTTTGCTGAATTGGGGCCATATACCCTTCTTTTTCCTTGACACTGAGGGCAACCCTTCGTTTCTGCTGGTCAAACAAAACAGAACACACACACACACAAAAAGAGGAGGCCAGGGAAAGAAAATGTATTTATTAAATGGTTCTATAAATAAAAGAGCTGGGAAGATATAGGAGGCTCTGATCTCTGAGGGGTGATGGCAAAGTGCTACTGATAAAGTGGCTACAATTCAGATCAATAGCAAACAAGACAGGCAGGTGAATTTCCCCTTTGATCTTCATTCCCTGTGCAGCCTGAGTTGGTCTGACTCTGCCACACAAATTACTGCTTTATGCAGGAAAAAAATAAAAAAAGCAGTTTGCTTGACTTTTTTGCTTATTGCACAAGTGGATTGGGTGGCAAATGATAAGTGTCGCTTGTTATCATTTCAAAAAGCCACTGGAAAATGGTGGCTCCAGCACTTTAAGTTGATGTGTTGACATTTTGTGTGTCAGCAGGGTATTATAAGGTTGATACATAGATCAGTGCTAAATAGTCTTAATAAAAAAAGATTAAATCTGGAAGAAGGAAATAAAGCTCAGGGCAGGTTCACCTGTAAAGCTATAAATATACAGTAGGGAAATTTGAGGTGGCAAAATATTGATGGGAGACGATGCTTTGCAAGCCAATACTGTGGTTTTGGCCTCAAAAGCTGTGCTGTAGCCTCCTCTGCCCTACTACTGACTTGGGAAAAATCACATCAACCTGTGCCTTACTTTCTCCAGCAATCAAGTAGGCATGGCTGAGAAGAGCTTTGAAAATTCAGCAAAGGAGGTGACTTGTGACATTCCTGTCACAAACCTGGAATTCAGCAGCCTGGATGAGACTAGTTGCCTAAATCAAAGTGAGCTCAAGCTCACTTTCCTGTTGGAAGCCACTTTTCCCAAACTCTAAGGGGCTGCATAAAAGGGGTTTGAACTTTTCAGGAAGAATGAGTGATATTGTTCCTGTCGTGAAGAGCTGGAGAGTGGTTTTACCTTCATGTTTTCACCCCAGTGACAAGGGCAGGTGGAACACTTTGCAGGTCTAGGATTACTTCATAAAACAAAGGATATATCAGATCAAATCACAGAATCTTTGAGGGTGGAAAAACCCTCGAAGACCATGGAGTGCAACCATTCCCTCAGCACTGCCAAGGCCACCACTGACCCATGTCCCACACATCCACATCCACATGGCTTTTGGGTCCCAACAGGGATGGAGACTCTACCACTTCTTTGGACAGCCTGTACCAGGGCTGGACAACCCTTTCCATGGAGGAATTTTTCACTTACCCTCCCCTGGCCCAGCCTGAGGCCGTTCCCTCTCCTCCTGTCCCTCTTCCCTGGGAGCAGAGCCCGACCCCCCCGGCTGTCCCCTCCTGTCAGGGAGTTGTGCAGAGCCACAAGGTCCCCCCCTGAGCCTCCTTTTCTCCAGGCTGAGCCCCTTTCCCAGCTCCCTCAGCTGCTCCCCATCAGACTCGTGTATAAGAGAACAGAATTTACACAACATTTGCAGGGCTGTGGGGTGGGATGTCCACCTGAGCCCTTGAGTTTGGACAGGGAGCTGCATCAGGGTGACGCCAACTCCGGGCAGTCTGGGTTGGGGGTTGCTGCCTTTTCTGCAAAACTCACCTCAGACAATGAAAATATTAGGGATGTGGAGAGGGCCACAAGCCCTGTGGACCAGCTTCCATCCAGTATATCCACCCCTGTGGTCCACAGAGCCAGGCAAGCCTCGTTGGGTATTTATTATTCCTGGACTGTAGTAGATGGGCCCTCATCCACATAGCAAAGCTGTTAAACCATAAAATACTGGCTTCCCATATGTTCTCATTTTTATCAGCCAGTCTGTTTCAGGAAGAACTTCCCTCTGACAGGACTGATAGTTCCTTAAAAAATAAACAATGATCTTGCAGCTTCTATGCCTTCTACTGCTGTTCAACTTCCCATCCAGCTGTTTTAATTGTTTTAAAATTAAGTGTACACCATGGAGATCTGTGGGTAGTTTAAGCTTGGAATTTGCTCTTGACTGGGGCTAATGAGTCAGTGATATCCAGTTAAAATTACATCACCCTACAGGTTTCTGAACAATCATGGGACAGTCTCCCACTTGGTTTCACATAATTTTTGAGCTGGTTGTTCCTTCTTTCCTTTTTGAGTTCCAGGGACCCCAGAGATCCTTGCAGGCCTGTGTAGCTTTTTAGTTGAAGAAAAAACATGATTAATGGAAAACAAATCACATTTTCCAGATAATGTGTACTGCCCATGAATCCAACTGCCATTCATTTATCAACCAATATTTAGTACAAATCCTCTTCTTGTTGTATTCCCTGCAGTCACATCTGGTAGCAGCTGGAATGTTTCACCTGTTAAAGTTTTCTACTCGTTATATTTTTAAGCAAGAGACCAAGAAGGTCATTAGAAGAGAAGTCCTGCAAAGAGTGGTAAGGAGAGCAGCAAACTGCACAGGGTAAAAACCTGGCCAGAGGACTTGTGAAAACACAGACTCATCTTTTCCTGCCTGGGGTGCACAACCTCATATTCCAGGGTGAAATCCAGATGTAACCAAAGTAGCCTCAAACTCTGGCAAGGAGTGATGCAGCTCCTACCTTCCCATGTATCTTGTGGATTATCCTAAAAAAAAATTATCTTTTTGCCTACAGTCCCTTCCAGGGATTTCTAAGCCACTTTGCTGAGTTGATGGGATTCAATAGGAGCACAGGTTCTTCTTGATCTTCCCCATTCCTGTTGTCGGCATTAATTTTCAGTTTTCTGTGTTACTTGCTGGTGGTAACATAAAGGGCAATGGAGCTGGAGTTACTTGGTGTCGCTATAAAAAGGGGAGCTGATGGCTGAACTTCAAAATCATGTCAGTGGAAAACTGATTTTCAATCTACCTTTCTGAATATGCACATTACAGATCGAGGATTACATAAATAATGCCTCCATTAAATGGTGTGCAGTGCTCAACTACCTGAGTAAAAATGGAAGGAGTTTTTATTCAGTCCAGTTTTAATCAAATTCTACTGAACACCATTTCTATGGCCTATTTAAAATTTAAACAAAGACATAATAGCTCCCTCTATATCTATACCCTCTTACTATTGTCGCAAGGAAAGAACAAGTAAAAGCTAAAAGAAACCCTTACAATCCCATTGACACTGGCCAGATGCAAGCGGTACAGATATTTTAACCTCTCTAAATAACAGTTTGAAATGCCTTTTCCTTCTATTTGGGGTTCTAAAGAGCCTGATGAAATGATACCTGGAGAAAGTGGCCAGTCCTATTGTTTGTGAGATACCTCTGTGGATTCTTAATAGCAATTTTGAACACTAAGCAGTTGCCCTTGCGCCTGCTGTGAGATTCTCAAAAGTCTGCTCCAAAGTGAAAGAGACAAAAGAGAATGAATGAAATCAAATTGAGTTGTAGCAGGAGACAGATGGGACCCACTCACTAATGTAACCTGGCCTATTCATGGTATTCTCTTTCATGCAGAACAAGGTTCTAGTACTTAGAACTAAGATTAAAACAATATATAGTTCTGAAGACCAGCTTTACACTGATGTTTGTGCTCCACAAGGAATGTGTTCAAATGGAAAACTTGAGTGGTTTCTTGGTTTTTTTTTTTAATTATTTTAATTTTTATTTATTTCTCTTTCCTTCTAACCCAAAGGTTGTAATGGGGATTGGGCTGATCTTTACTGACAAAGTTTTCTTGGATGTACTCAAAAGTGAAGTTCAAAAGTCTCTAACTAGTAGGGTTCTAAGGACCTGCCAGCTGGACCTCACCAAATTCTATCTGCCTTTTGTATAATCTCAGACCTTCTACTTCACACATATGCGAAATACGAGGGAAAAAATCAGATGGCTGATACCCTGGACATGAAAGAAAACTTTAGTGTTCAATATTAATTTGCTTTATGGAAAACCATTGCCCTCTTCCAAGGCATCTGCTGCTAGTTATCTCATTGTTGCTGCTGGGGAGGTTGGCTTTTACTAGCAGTGCCAAAATTTGACGTCCAAAATCAAAGTTTTTCCTTCTCGGCTAACATCTTTGAGACTGCAATTTGTGGACAGTAGTAAACCAGATTCCTTCAGCTGAACACTGTTTTCTGCCATATTATCCCTATGCAGGGCACTGGGACATGGTTGTGGTTTTCCCCAGAAAACGCCCCCATAATACCAAGATGCAAAATAAGGAGCTGCATCAAGAATTAGTTGGAGCAGGTCTTGCTATTCCTCATCCTCAGAAAATAAATAGTTGGAATGTCAGAGGGCTGGGCCATGTCTGTTATGGAGCCAGGCGGGAAGAGTTGGGGTTGTTCAGGCTGGAGAAAAGAAGGCTCCAGGGAGAGCTCAGAGCCCCTGCCAGGGCCTAAAGGGGCTCCAGGAGAGCTGCAGGGGGACTTTGGGCAAGAGAAATTGCTCCCAATTGACAGAGGAAAGGTTTAGATTAGATATGAGGAAAGAGATTCTTTCCTGTGACGATGATGAGGGGCTGACACAGGTATCCTGGAGATGTGGTGGAAATCCCATCCCTGGAAGTAGCCAAGGCCAGGTTGTTTGGTGTTTTGAGCAACTTGGTCTAGTGAAAAGTGTCCCTGCCCATGGGAAGGAGGTTGGAGTAGGTGACCTTTAGAAGTCACTTTCTACCCAAACCTGTCTGTGGTTCTATGGCTGCTGATGATATGATGTTATGTTTATAAATGTTCCTGACATTTATA
The DNA here is from genome assembly GCA_013397195.1 of Hylia prasina. Classification (NCBI taxonomy): domain Eukaryota; kingdom Metazoa; phylum Chordata; class Aves; order Passeriformes; family Sylviidae; genus Hylia; species Hylia prasina. The sequence continues at coordinate 27,196 of VYXD01012933.1, read as the reverse complement.
AAAAAACAGAAGTCTTAGCAAACCCACATAAAGTAAATACTAGAGCAACCACAGGACTCATCAAGATGACTGTTCAACAGCCAGCAGGAGCTAAAACAGGGTCTAGGCAATGAATGGAGTAGGATTTGCAGAACCTGATTTGTAGAGCATCTCCTTGCCAGCCATGCATCATTTGCAATGTTCTGTCACGGTTGGGTGTCATATTCAGCAGAAAAATCAAGCTGCTGCCCACTGTTGGATGGCTGTGTAAGAGAGAATTTAAGTTTCTAAACTGCCTGATTTTTCCATTTCCTGATGACCCTGCCAGTGTAAAAAAAAAAAAACCAAACATCAAACCCACTCACAACATATTGCATTTAATCAAACTTACGCAGGAGAGAGTGAGTTGGTTTGTTTGTTTGTTTCATTTCATACTTCCATATTCCACCCATGGAGAAATCTTGCTGGTAGGGAGGATAAACAAACAACCTACCAAACAACCCAAACACTGGGCCTCTAGGAGCCGTTGTTATTTATTTCCACAATTAGCAGTTGAGTTCTGGTGCTGTGCCCAGAGAACTCCTCTCATTTTTCAGTGTGTCACTCTGTGCACAATATGCTTTTAGGAATTGAGGATTAAGGCGGCTGATTGTGGGTGGTTTATGAAACTTTTTATGGGAAGCCATATAGCCAAACCTTTAGAGAATCAGACCATCTTTTTAATGGGCTTATGTTGTGTACAAGACTGTTCAGTAAGATATTCGCACAGTACAGAGCATCTTGATAAAGAACTTGGATTAATCAGGGATGCTGTTGCCAGTGGATGCTGTGGGTTGTTTTCTGAATTAGCTGTGAGCAGTGCTGAAAACAGCCTGGGGGTGGCTGCCTGTCCTCCTTAAGGATGCTGGAACAGATTCTATTGGGAAAACATCTACACATCTCTCTGTGAAATAAACTTAATAGACACACTCTCTCTATAAAGAGGCAGAGTGAGCTCAGCAGAGATGTTCTCTCTGAAGTCCAGCGCCACCAGTTTGTTCGTCAGGAAGAGGTCAACAAAATCTGTTTGCATTTTGTTTGCCGATATGAAAAACACACATTTCTACTTACCAGCAGGAAAACAGAGATTTCAGAGAATGCAGCCACCTCATAAAACCAGCAGCTGCTGAGCACCTTCCAGGATTCAGTCAAACACTTCATCTGTGACAGGGGGATGAGTATTTAAGGCATGGATCTATAGCATAACATTCAGATTTACCAGAGATGTCATTCTCTCCCAGGGTTGTTAAAGGTATTGATTAATTGCCTATTGTTAAAGTTATTGATTGATGAAGCTGCAGTATAAATACTGGCACTGTCATTTACTCCATACAGATTTTAAGCTGAGCACTCAAATGTTTTACCTCTTCTTGTATTTGTAAATCAAGGGAGTTTCATGCCAAATTCCCACTGTGACATCTCTTAGACCACTTCATGCATGATTTTGCATTTAGGATTTCACAGTGAAACCTCATCTCTGTCTGTGCTGCAGGTTCTGGGACCATCCTGATGTCCAGTTCCTTTTCAGGTAGTACTGGAGCTTTTTGAAGATCAACTTGTGATGTGTAACAGGCAAATCATCATCCACCTTTCAATATGTGCAAAGAGTAAAAGAGGTAAACCAAAGCAGGAATCATCCTCCCAGGATGAACAAAGAAGCCAATTTTCTGGATGGAGTTGAACCTTCAAATACACCTGGGAACCGAAGACCTGATGAACCCTGTTATAAATCCTATAAAGAAAAAAAAATCATTTTTATTGAGTGTCACCTACTTTCAACAATGTTATTGACATATTTGAAAGGACTTCTGGAAAACATTTCCAAGAGCCTCCAAGGTCAATCCACCATTATCATTAGCAAATTGTTGGAAGACACTACATGCTGATTAACCGCCATCATATTTAATTAGTGCTTGAGTGGCACTTCATCCTGCTTATTGTCAGAAATCCCTTTATCTTCCTATTTGCATTGCAGAGTTTTTAATTAGGATATGTGTAGGGAATCTCTTAATGATCTCCTGTCTGCATAACCATCCAGGCTGTGCAGAAGGTTGCTCAGTTTTCTCTGCATCTCCAGAGGGTGCTTTGCCACCACAGGAGAAGACAAACTTTTATATCCTTAGCTGAGTATTGTATATCCTCAGCTGAGGCTTTGGGAATGTGAGGTTGCTTTGATAGCAGCCCAGCCTGCCAGAGATGTGTCCAAGTGTGATATATCCAACAGGTTGGGCACTACTGCCCAAGGCTTCAGCATTCTCCTACGGAAATATTTGTGTCCTGTTGCCCAACCCAAAGCCTCTCCAGGTGCAACTTCTTTCTGCCATACTTCATTACCAACAACTCTTGGTAGCAACCTTTCAAGTAGCCTTAATGTCCTGTTTGGTTTCTCCTTTAAATTCATCTTTTACTGGACCAAACATGTTCCTTTGCTGAAGACCTCCTTGCAGCCATGTTCCTCAGACTGACTGTCCTGAAGAATTTCCAGTGCACAAATTTCTCAAAATTTGTCATGACATTAACCACAGATAAAAAAATCTTAGAAGGGGTAAGGGGCAATTGCAGAAATAAAGAACAAAAAATAATTGTAGGAAGGTGTTCCTCTGTTACCAACAAAAAAGAGAGTTTTCATCTTTGAGCTACCTGGTCTAGTAGAAGCTGTCCCTGCCCTTGGTAGGGGAGTTGGAATGACGTGATCTTAAAGGTCACTTCCAACCAAAACCACTTTCTGATTCTGTGAAAAGTTCTCAACCACCTCTTGTGTCAGAGTATGTGGTTATTTAGATTTTTCCTCCAGCCAGTGAATAATAGAAACCTCCACAGAAAGCGTTTCCTCTCTTCATCTTTGACATCCTCTTCCATGAGGTGAGTCAACCCTCTAAATCAATCTGCTTGCAGTGGGAGCTGTGGCTGCTGGATCCAAAGAAAACCTGAATCACGAATGGGTTTTAGGACTCAACGCACTTCAAGGAGTGATTGGAAATTAAAATGCATTTCTGGGGAGAACAGAGAGGTACAAAGGCATCAACAGAAGTAAAAAGGTAATGCCAAATTCCTGAAGGAGCCCTAATGACAATCCTGAAGAGCAACAAATCTGGTCTGACACTGGTCTGGCAATAACTATTGTAGTCACAGAATTATAGAAAGATTTTAGGGTAGGAAGTGACTCTTAAAGGTCATCTCTTTCCAACCCCCCCTGCCATGGGCAGAACCACTTCCACTAGACCAGGTTGCTGGCTGTGCCATTAAGACCACTATTAAGAGGAGAAAAATCCTCTTTGTTGGCATTAATAACCTCCTCCTTCTTCGTGTTCTTCTTGATTTCCTGTGCTGACCACTCAGGCATCCTAAGGCTTGTGAAGATGAAGGAGGTTTGCTGGAAGGCTCTACCAAATTACAACTGGGCAGCTGTAAAGTGGAGATGAGAAACAGAGGCAGTGTGTAGGTAATGCACACTAGAAGGAAAACAGTTTAAACTACTTGTACATGCTGATGGGTTCTGAATTAGTCGTAACTCACCGGGACAAGATTTAGGCATTGCTACTGACAGCTCAATGTGCAACAGAGGTCAAAAAAGTAAATAAGGCATTAGGCTCTGTTAGAAGGGGAGAGAGAATAAAGAGCAAATATAAGGCTGTGGCTGTGGTGCACACATAAAGGATTGAGCTTGTGCAGCTTTTGTTTCTTTGCTACCTCGTCCCAAAATTGGGACTGTCCAGACCAGGGGAGCAAAGAGACCCTGTCAACAGCACTGGTATTTCAGGAAAGGGGGAATCTCAAAGGATATGGCAGTGCCAGCCAAAAGGTGAGCTTAGCACACATCAGAGTAATCAGCTAATGGCTCTGGTCCGGAGGATGCACCACATACACACCACACGTTCTGGGTCCAGAAGCTTCTGCCTCAAGGTAACAGCGGAAAATGTTGACATCATCTGGACTCTGCCATCAGGGGCTCCCATTCCTTCAAGAAAACTCCTTCCACATCCTGCCACGAGAAGTCCTGGTGCTCCATCTGCTCACAAAGTGAGAAGGGCACAGGGGAGGTTTACATCAGAGTCATAGGATGGCTTGGGTTGGAGGGGGCCTTAAAGACCACCTGCTTCCAGCACCACCACCTTCCACTATCCCAGGCTGCTCCGAGCCCTGTCCAATCTGGCCTTGAACATTTCCAGGGATGGGGCAGCCACAGCTTCTCTGGGCGATCTCCCCAGTGTGCCAGTGCCTTCCCAAATCTTCAGAAAAATAATACTTCTTTTAGCTGGACATTGAATTCCTTTAGATATTGGCAGAAAGAAGCAAAACCCCTGTAACTATAAAACATCCTAAACAAATTATCAATATTATAAATATAATGTATTGATTTATATTAATATTTTATTATCAGTAAATTATCTCCATGATTTGAGTTTCATTGGTATGGAAAAAGATCCTGGAGACTGAAGGACTGGAGAGTGAACCACAAAAGGGTTCACTGAAGAGGAAAATGGAAATGTCTGATTTTTCTGTCTTCATTTTGTTTATCTCATAAG
>VYXD01012933.1:6926-17475 GCA_013397195.1 Hylia prasina | reverse complement strand
TTTTTTTTTTCTTTTTTCTTTTCCCCCAAGTTCTAGGGAAGAAATAGTATTTTGAGAATGGAAACTTGAAGAGGAAGAAGGAAACTGCCCAGTGTTAGCTGCAAATTATTTCTTGGGGTAGTTTTTTTTGTGGAATTGAAAAGCTAATTTAAAAAAAAATATTTGGGAGCTAGTCAACATGGTCATAATGAAATTATAATGGCTATAATGAAACAATTTCTACCCTATTTTTAAACCTTTTCAAACACCAGTTATTAGGAAAATGTCAAAATTTAATATATTTTTAAATGGTTTTCTTTTAGGTTTTCTTTTTAGATTTTTTTAGATTAGCTATTTTTTTCTGTTTTAACCTAATCCACAACTTAAACACAAATCAACCATGCTTTCCTAAAAGACAATTTGTTGGCTACAAAATATGAAAACTTTACCAGCAGTCATTGCATCAGATAAAATCTGAGGCATAGAGTAACAGAATCATAGAATAGTTTGGGTTGGAATAGACCTTAATGATCATCTAGTTCCCTCCTGCCATGAAGAGGGGAACATTCCACTAGACAAATCCAAGAACATTTCCCATTTAAAAAACCAGCAGATCTCTAAAAATAAGTTTTCAACCCCAAGATGGATGTCTTGTGTAACTTCATAAGGTATTGAGGTGAAACATCTCTGTAAAGCCTTTAATGTCCTTAGAGTATCCCAAAGGTCATGGGAGGCAGGAGTTGATGGAGAAAAAGTCAGTGAGGAAAAATAAATCTGAGTTTTAGGTGTGCTCTGATTTCAGCTTTTCAGGTGGACGGCTGAAAAATTTTAGATGAGGGGTTTAAAATCCTCTTTACTAGAAAACCAAGCTGGTTGGGACACCAGAAAATGGTGTTTTGCAGAAACTTTGTATTTTCTCTAGATTCCCTTTTATTTTTTAAAATTTTTTGTTCATAGGCACCATAGCAGAATTGTGACTTTAACACCTGTGTTTATGGGACCGTAATGATCACTCTCTCCAAACATAGATTTCCTTCTTTCTCTTAATCACACATTTTAGCAATCTCCCATGATGTTCTGCTGATTTTCATGAGTCTGCATTTTTAGGGCAGAAGTATCACAGAATCATGGAATGATTTGGGCTGGAAGGGACCTTTAAGCTCATCCCATTCCACCCCCTGCCATGGGCAAGGACACCTTCCACCATCCCTGGGTGCTCCAAGCCCTGTCCAGCCTGGCCTTGGACACTTCCAGGGATGGAGCAGCCACAGCCAAGATGGTACAGGGGTCACGGAATCACAGGATCATTTGGGCTGAAAAAGATCTCCAAAATCACCAAGTCCAACCTTGACTGACCACATTGTCAACTAAACCACAGCACTGAGTGCCACATCCTGCTGTTTCTTGAACACTTCCAGGGATGAATTCAGGGATACAGGGATGTAGGGATGGGGGATGCAGGGACACAGGCCCACCTACCCAGCAGGAAAGAAGGACAGTCCTTCTGCTAAGGAGAGTCACTTCATTACATCTTCACTCATGAAATGATGCCAAGGAAACAACTGATGCTTCCAGAGTCAACACAGAAAGTCTTTGATAAATCAAAATTGTAAAATGCAAAAGGTTTTGTATCTCATATGGACATGAACATCCACGATGCATTTTCTGCTGGTTTCTCTGCCTCAAAGTTGCCTTAAATCAGAAGAGAATTATAACCATCAAAGTCATATGGACACATGTGCTGCTGCACCAGCTGTGGTAGTGCATTGCACCAACAGCACAGCAAAGCTTTTTTATCCAATTAAATTTGCTGAGACATGACTGCAGCAACCAGTTCCTTCTAATACCTCCTAATTTGATTTCACGACCCATTGTGCTGATTCAGAGATTTCAGCTGAGTGCTGCACTGATTGGATTTTAATTGTGATATTAATTCAACAGTTTCCTCTTCCAGGTCTGCACGTTGATAAACCTGGAGCCAACTCAGCCCTGCATAGTCCAAGCTGAAATGCAGAAGTGATTTTGTGGGCTTGCTTATCTTCTTTTCTTCTGTTGGAGCTGGGATTAAAGCACAGGAGATGCAGTTCTGTGTTTGGACTCAGATGTTTATTAATTCTTATCTACAATACAGTCTTACAAGTCGTGACTTCTAGCTAACAAGGTAGAAAATGGAGCTGTCTCTAACTCTTTCCAAGGTCTTTTAAGCACTTTTAAGTCCAGTAATGAGGTGACACCTATATTATTTATACTTTTAACCCAATAACCAACCACCCGTGGTCTGCAATGAGAACCTTTTCACCCAGTTACAAGATACCACCCAAACCCATGAAGAAGAAGGTGGAAGAAGAAAGACCAGCCAACGCCCTAAATCCTCCATCTTGCCTTATATACTACATACTACAACTTTAAAATCTAAGTTTGCAGGGTTCCAACATGAGGGAACTTGGTAGGCTTGGATAAAACCCACTACCTGACTCCATCCAAGCAGGTCTCTGAGACCAGACAATTAAGCAGTGACCACCACAGCTTGTCCCTACCAGCAGCTCTGAGCTGTGGCAACAGGAGGATTTCTTCAGCTACAAGCAGTAAGGGTCCTGTGAGTTGGCAGGGAGGATTAACCTCTTCACATCCACGTCTTGCTGCCACCTGAGCCCTGGGTGATGTGTCACCAGGGCTGGGGCATGGGACTGGCCAAAGGTTTCCCTCACCTTCACCCAGGTGCCTTTCCCCACACACAAAGTTTGTAATGAGCTGGAGTTGGCCCTCTCATTAGACCTTTTAAAATAACTTTACCAAGGGATAAAACCGAAGGGTCTTTAGAAAGTCTCAAAAAGTCAACCTACTGGAGGAAACAAACTGATTTTATTGTTTTTTGCAAAAACACAGCTGGTTTCACTGTTTGCCAACGTAAGCTGTTATTACTTTTTCATTAAATCTTTTGCTTTACTATGGGAAACACACTGCTATTATGGAGGAAACATATGCAAAGAGACCTTCTTCCAGTCTGTACATGGAGTGAGTACTCCTCCTTCCCAAAACTTTCCATGTTAGGAATAATTTAAAGGATTCCCAACACTCAGCAACTCATGCCCAGTTCACTCTTCTGTTTCCACTGGATTTTATTGAACCACCTGGGATTATTTTAGGAAAGATGGTTGAAGTTTTTAGGAATTAATTGGTAGAACATGAAAAGTAATGGAAAAATATGGTCATGTGTATTCATTCTGAATTTAAAATCAACTTGTTTCTACTTAGATTCTGTTTATGGCCTTTTCTCTTGGTTATGCTAGTGAATTTTAATTTACTGGCAGGGTTGTTTGGTGGAATGAGGAGTTTACTGGCGGGAGTGTTGGAGAGAATTGGAGAGAGGACAATTTAATGTGTTACCCACAGACATTTGGCAATGAGAACAAGTTAAAATGCTTCATGCCCCAAACTGGAAAACCAAACTCCTGGGATGAATTACCTGTCCCATCCCACAGTTCAGCTTTCCTGTGTACACAACAGTGAACTGCTTGTGAACCGGACCCAAAGCCAGACTTACATGCAGAAGTTATCTGGCAAGTAATTTAAAATAATTAATCAATTTGAGAAAACTCCAATCTGACCTTGGATGAATCAAGAGCAGAAAAGGCCTGATTTTGGCTAGGAAATAAATCATCATAAATTACTGGTCCTACTGTACTATTAAAATTAATAAAGTTCCCAAAATAATTAGCAAGAAAACTGTTGTTATTAACAAATCATCAAGCCCTAAGTCACAGTCCTTCCAAAGTATTAGGTCTTTGCTTCACAGGGGGTGCTTTGCTGGTTTTATTATTCTGATGTGAAAATAAGAGACTGTGCCCTTCTCTGGACATGGTATTAGCTCAGGAGATCAGCTTTTCCACCCTGAGAAATATTCCCTTGCTAGCTCAGAGCCAGATACTTGGAAAAAATGGAGAAACCTTCCCTACAATTAGAAGTGCTTGAACCCTGACCAATCAAGCACTTGCACTGTGTCCTTAACACTTAGCTAAAAGTGGAGAAATTGTTCAAGTGTTGAGAGGCCTTGAAAGTGTTCCAGGCCAGGCTGGATGGAGCTCTGACCAGCCTGGTCTGGTGGAAGGCATCCCTGACCATGGCTGGGGGTGGAATAATATGGGATTTACTATCCCTTTCAACCCAAAACATTCTGTGATTCTTGGATTCCCGGATTTTCTGAGAGCTTTCCCGTACAAAGCCATAAATTATTAAAGTTGATCCTGGTGACAATGAGATATCTGCTGGAAAATTAAGTAGGAGATGCATTAGGGAAGGGAAAAAAGGAAGGCAAGGCAAAAAAAAAAAAATATCAATGGTCAGTTCACAGAGAATCAGAATCTCTCTTCTGTGTCTTCCTGAGCCCCTTTCCTGGGGGTTGCTGAAACCCAGTGACCATTTTGCCACTTGGTACCACAGAGTGTTACTAAAATTATACCTAGCAAGGAGTTAGTCTTGCTAATGCTGAGTAAGGACTTAAGCACATTCCTGTAGCAGAAGAACCCAGAGATGTACTTTCAGCACCAAAATTTGAGAAGACAAGTTTTCCTTTGGTCTTCACTGAAACTGGCCCCACATTTTTTTTGAGGTGGCCTGCCAGTTACAGACAAATACAGGCAACTTATGACATGCTGAGAGAGACTCTGAAAAATCCTTTATTTCTTCAACACTCGTGAAAATTGTCTCACCAGCCTTGCAGATGCATTTTGGCATCTTGTGCTAGTGAGATAAAGATGCACTGGTTCTGCTACTGTCTTGGAGAGAGGGTCAAAACATGCAAGTCTTGAAATCCAACAGAGAGAGAGATGTCACTGCAGGGACACTGCATTGACACTTTCCCTGAAGCCTGATGTTCCCTCACTGTGTGGGGCAAGAGGAAATAAATCCCATCCTCAGTAACAGAGTGAACAGAGGGCAGTGAGTCCTTGTGAACATTGGGGAAATCCTGACAAAAACAGATAGAAGCAAATTAAGACACAAAGATCCAATGAAAACAACAACATTTCAAGGAGCGTTTCATGAAGTTCCCAATGACATTGTTTCTGTCTTTAAAAAACACTGTTTGCATCAAGCAGTGGAGATCTGTTTGTAGTCCATGAATCAAACTTTTTATTTGGTTTTAAAAACAGAAATATCCACTTTTCTCATGACTTGACAGAAAGAGAACCATTAAAAGCTCTAAAAAAAGGAATGCAAAAATGAAAATTGTCTTCAAAAGGTAGGAGAGTTTCCTAATTATGTTTCAGATTTTTTTTTTTTCTCATCTAGATGGATAACTTCTATCAAAGCCTGATGGCCAGAGAAATGAAAGGTACCTTTCACCGTTAAGTAACTATAGAAGTTTTACCTTGCTAGATTATTTGTAAGTTGTAACTAAAATAAAAAAATGTCCTGTCAGAAGAAGGCTTTAAAAAGTGTAATATTTTGTTTTATTTAGCAACTACTTGGGAAAATTTAACACCGAGACAGAAAGGTTGCAGAGCAAGTAGCACTTCATAAATTGCTTGAGCCCTAATCAATACATATTGTCATCTAGTCAAGTCCTCCAAGCAGATTTTTCTTTGCCTTGCCTCAAAAGCGTATTTTATGAGGTTGTTACTAGCTTGTGCTGCAAGGCCTGGCCTAATGAATCTGTCACTGGCACTATTGATTGACATGCCAGTGTAAGTGAGACATGTGATTCCGATTGACTTCCTAATTACTGCTGCTGTGATGTCTCACCAACTGGTAAGGCCAGAGGTTAATAGTTTTGATGTTCAGCCATTGCTGGCTCTGGAAGCTGGAGTTAAACCAGCTCGTTGGAAGTCAATATCTGAATCAAGTTCTCAAGGCTACTTTCGAAGCTGATCAATTAAGCCCTCCTTGTTCCCCCTCTTGTTTCCTGACAAGACTTTGATGAGTGGGGCCCTCTAAAGCTGGTGGTTTAAGGTAGAGCAGGGAGGCTGCTGAGATTTAAATGCGGCAGCAGGAGCGGCCTGTAGGCCGGGGCTGTATTTCTGCCAGCAAAGAGATGGAATCCTGCTCCTCTTTCTCACTGGAGGCAACAGGACTCAGGTTTCCAAAAGTTCCTGGGTGTCCTGAGTGTCTTTGTGACATGGTCATTGCTCAGGATATTCATACAAGATGGGGGACAATAGTTACACGCTCCTGTGCATCCGTTCTCCCCTCTGGTGGGAGGATAATGGTCAGTCACCCTCTGGGCTCAGACTGTGAGATGGTCCTGGCTCAGAATCAGGAACGAGAACCCACACTTCGTATAAAAAACCTGTTCCTCACCCTGATTTCTGAGCAAATAACCCCAAGATGGGGCAGGGTGACTGTGATGGCTGCCCGAGTGTGCAGACAGCCTGGGAAGCTGGCTAGGGAGGTCATGGGCTGCTCCAGGTGTATGTCCAGAGCCCAGGGCCTCTTAGATACTTTTTAAGGTGCTGTAGGATTTAGGGATTTTTTTGCTGTATCAAAAAAATACAACAGTTGCCTCAACCCAAAATACCCCACAGCCGAGTGCTTTGTGTCTGACCATTGCTCCTGGCTCAAGCCTAGAGACAAATATAAGAATATGGGAAGCACAAATCACTTTGCATCAAATATATTCTCTAAATTTCCAGCGTAAGGGCATTCTGCAGTGAAAGTGATAGATCTGTATCAAAGGCCTTCAGGGATTTCTCTTCCATTAATTAGTTCTATTGAGTCCTGAAATCATATCAACTCTCAGCTTCCACTTCATCTGTTTTTGACAAGTTGTGAAGCCCACCACGTACAGTAGGAACCATGTACCTCCTTTGGTTTCATACACCTCTGTCTCCACCCTCACCTTTTTTTGTGGACTTCCCTGGACCTTGTGTGAAGTCATTCTTCTCTTGGACAATCTTGCTAATCTTGTTCCTAAGCTTTCCTTTAGGGGACAGGAGGTTCTGAAAGGGATGACGCAGATGGAATATTAATTCATGAAGCTGCATAACATTCCTGGGTTGTTCTTCACTCCTTCTCAGTAATCATCAGCAGCCAGTTTGCTTTTCTGCCTGTAATCAAGCAGTGAGCTAACAGTTTCTCAGAATTACTTGTAGTGGCACCAAATTCTCTTTTCTGAAGGTAATAGAAAAGTCGTAGTACATGTGTTTGCATTACTTTGTATTTTGCAATGTTGAACTTCAATTTTATTTTCTCATCACTTGGGCTTGCAGATCTCAGCAAGTCTCATCAGCCAGCTCTGGCTTTTACCACCCTGAATAATTCAGTAATATCACTGAGCTTTGTCATCTCACTATCCACACCCGTTCCTGGGTTATTTATGAATATGCTGAAGCAAATGGATCTTACTGCACACACACACATGGGATTCCATTGGTAACTTGTGCAAGTTATTCCTATGCTCTATTTCCTAGGGATTTTACCCCATCTAGTTATTAAATGATTAAAGGTCCTAACCTTCTAGCTGCTTCTTGAGCTTACAGGATGAAATGTCATAGAAAGCTCACCTATGTAACATCAGATTCCATTTTCCATATGCTTACCAAACCTTCAGAGAACTCTAACAGATTGAAAAGCTTGTCTTCCCTTTATGAAGGATGGGTTGAGCCTTCTTTGTTATATTGTATTCGCCACAAATGTCCCGATGATCATCTCTGCATCTAACAGTTTACTAAGTGCAGACTTTAGACTTGTGGGCACTGTCACACAAGAGAAGAGTGTGTGTGTGCAGGGGTCACAGCGACATTGAGCAAGGACATGGCACAGAAAAGTGTGACCAAGGTCACACTCAAGTTCCTCTGCAGCTCCGAGTAGAACAGCGTCCCACCCTAATAACTACAGTGTTCCCTGTACCAAGCCACTTCAGATTTCCCCTACTTTAACTTCAGTTTCTGGATTATCTTCAGCTGAACCCCAAGAAACAGACCTTACAAGTGTAGCACATCCTGAGCTTCTTTGTACTGAATATAGATGTGAAAATCTCAGTTTCTCTGCTGAGGCCCAGTCTTCTCTAAATTTCACTACTATATCATAAACACCTGAAGTGCCTGGTGAGATCTGCTGGAAGCTACCAATACTCAAAGGCTAAGAAAAGGTTCTATGAAACTAAATGTTGTGCTACACTATCATCCTGATCTTTTTCAGCCTTCTGAGGTTTGCATTTCTGTAGTGGAGTTTCTCACAGATTTTCATGTTAACGAAGCGATGTTATTGTAACTGTCCTTCTTGTTTATCATTCCTCTATTGGGGAGGGACAATTGATGGACTTCTAGTTTGACCAGTGTGGTTGGAGACGTGGCAACCTCATCCTCCAATCCATGGTCATTGTCAAGAATCTGCATAAACCGAAGTAGAAAAATAAATCTTTCTCTTTTGCCCTGACAACTTGACTGTGTGCATGTTGTTCATTTCATGTCCTATAGTGACACTACACCTTCCTAAACATCTGTACCAGCTGCTGTTGGAGACAGGGTGCTATGGTAGAGGAAACTTTAGTCTGACAGTGCAATTGTTCTAGTGTTGTAATTGCCCGACAAACCTTCAGGCTCCTACCTCTGATTTATTGCCTGTGTTTACCACTTCAGCAATTTTTCAGGTTTTTCCCCAAAATCTTCCTCCTTTTTTTTTAAATTTTTTTTTGGTTGGTTGGTTGGTTGGTTTTGTCTTGTTATAGCTTTGGATTGAAGGTGCCAGATATCTTGTTTCCTCTCTTCTTCTGTCTTCTGGTGGGCGTGCATTCAGCTTGGAGCTTCCATATCCTTGTAGTTTCCTTTGAGCTGTTCCTGATTTGAGTGTGAGGTTTTTTTCTATTGTGTAGTGTGATCTGAGGTGGGGACTTACTGTTAGTCTCTGACATGACACTTCTGACTCCCCTGCCTCTTACCACCCTTTAGCCTTCTTCACTCCTCTCCTCTTCATACTGACAAGACTCCCCCATTTTTGTGCAGGTTTCCTTTCTAAAATCAAACCACACTGATGGCTGAAGCTTCATTGTTGTTTTGTCACTGTGCCCCATCCCACATTTGATCCATTAGCCTGTTTAAAAGTGCAATGTTTAAAGAGATTTTATTTGATTTGATTCTTGAGTTTTGGCAGGTTCTTGCCTAGCCTTTATTTCAACATGGAGAGATGCTATCATCTTTACTACCAGAGTATGTATCATCCTGAAGTTTGTGATTCTCCCTTCCTGTCAGCTTTCCTTGAGTTTTAATTTTTAAAACCATTCTAGGAACATTTAAGTTGTAAGATTCAGTCCTACTCCGGCCAAGTGTCTTCTGCTTGTCGTCAAGAATTTCTCAGTTCCTCATGAAAAATCCTCCATGTGCATAATTTTCTCAGTTCTTAACTGCAAAACTTCCCAAGTCACTGGGTTGAGCTTGTTCTGCAGGAGTAAATACTGAAGCATAATTTAAAGCCTGAATGCAAATGTTATTTTTTTAGTGGTTCTGGTCTGTATGGCAAGTTTTTAGTGGAAATTTATCATGCAATCATCATTACCTTGAAACAGATCTCTGCCATTTCACTGTGTCTGAAGTTGCTGAAAAAGAACTCCGCAGGATTTGTGATTAATTACACTCCATGTTGTATTAGACAATATAGATCAACCTGCCAATATGAATTTCTCAGATGTCAAAACATCGGGTAAGGAAACAAAGATCATATGAGAAGGGGGAAAAAAATCATGAGACAGTCAGGGACAGCAATAATTCACCCATACCTATGCACTGTGTACAAATAATGCCCAGGGGAATTAACATAGTTATCCCTTTGTCAGATGTCTGTTAAGAGCAGACAGTGCTGGGTTCCTCGTGTGTCTTGTTTCTTGCAACTTTTCTGAAAAAGTGTTGTGTTATGGTGACATAACAAGAGGTTTTGAACTCTGCATCTTAAATGGTTCATTAAGGGCAATCTGAATATATGAGTTCTGATACCAAATCCACTTCAGAACCTGTGCTTTAAGAACCCTGCATAATGCTTTTCAATGATTAGAGACTCTTTCAGAAGTCTTAATTTCAGTTTGAAAGACTTGGCTGGTTTAGGGAAAGATAAGCAAAAGCAAATCATCTTTTGGAGAGTCCTGTGTCACTGCTTCCTGTCCTCTGCCAGAACACCTGCTACCGTGGTGTCCCCATGTCCCTGACTGCCACAGGGGATCTCTGCCAGCTCCACAGGATGAGTGGAATGCTGTGGATCACAGCTGCCAGGGGGGAACAGGGACCAGCCCCAAGGCCTGGGCACACCAGAGGAGCCCCGCCCTGCTGCCTGTCAGGGGCAAAGATTTCATCTCCTGTGCCCTAGCCTCAGTCACTAGGTATTAGAGGAGACAGAGACTGGCAGGATTTGGTCTTTCAAATGGGAAAAGTGACACTACTGGGTCTTTAAACCTGACTCAGGAGGACCGTGGCTGGGTGGTTGTAACCTGCAAACCCAATAGGAATGGCAAGACCCCAGCTCTGTCCTTCCAGCAAGGACTTGAAGGTGTCCTGATCCTGGGGAACATCCATCAGCTCATGGCTGTGGTGAAGCTCAAGGTCCCCATAACATGGCACTTCTCAGGGAGGGAAAAAAAAAAAAAAAA
>VYXD01012932.1:0-11794 GCA_013397195.1 Hylia prasina | reverse complement strand
ACCAAAGGCAGCAAGGCTACAAGGGGAACAACCACAACCTCACCTGAGGGACAGCAACAATGACACGTGCTTAACCACAGTCAGGCTCCAGGTAACCAACTAAATCTATTTCTAGAAGCAAAGTTTTGGAGACTAGTACTTAAATGTCAAGCCTTAACCTTTCTGGTTTTTTTCCCTTTTTTTTTTTTTAGTACAGTCAAGTCTCTTTGGACTTCAACGTGCAATCACCATATTGTGTCCAAGCACACAAGCGCACATCAACAGAAATTATCTGAGCTACTGTAAACACTCAGGTGATTGAAGACATTGTCACTGTTCCCAGCACCAGTGGTTCTCAATGGCAAGCAGGAGAACACAGAAAGATACTCCAAACATCACTTAAATGTTTTTGTATTGCTTTCTATTAAGTCTGCACTGTGACCTAATCCAGCAGAAGATCAGTTGCCACAAAGCCAGTAGAAGAGGACTGACCAACATCAACAGTTTTCATATGATTTCCCAAGAATATGCACACAGAAAATATTTTCTTCAAAATTCCTTCTTAAATAACTAAACAATCACAGGTCTCAAGCTGTTTGCAGTATAATTACAGCCCGCTGGTTAATTCAAAATTGTTTTCCACAGAAACAAAGCAATATTTGGCTCAGTCAGTGCTATAAAGCTTTTGTTCCTAACAGCATTTAATCTCACTGGGAGCCTTAGTATCACATGCACATTTATCTGTTTGACAAAGGGTTTGCACTCATTGAGTCATTCGTAGCTTAAATTTGCAGACTCTCATTGTTTATGACGCTAAATTAGAAACAGTTCGCTAATGACTTTTTGCCAAAGTTGGTGTTTGTCTATTGATTCCTACTCTTAGAAACAGAAAAAGCAAAGGAAATACACATTTTATGGCTTTTCCACATAAGGACAACTATTTTATATCCTTAATGTTGAAAAAGGTAAAATAGAACCGTCAGATGTTTCACAGTTCAGGCTGGACTAACACTGCACCTATTTTCTGCTCTTTATATTTGGTCTAAAGTACTCAAGAGTTAATTATGAATTTTGACTATGCAGGTTAATACTTCCTGCGTATTGCTGGAGTCCAGGACATCCCTCTGGCCACCCTGAAGGGTTTGGAGACTGGACAGGGGGATTTGGGATCTGTACAAGGGGGTCAGCCAGCCTAACACAGAGCCCAGGAGGACACTGCTCTTGATCCCTGGCCATGGGAGTGAATACCCACATTGTGTGAAGAATCACAAGCTGAAAGAATTCAACATAAGTAGTAGCTAGTTTATCACAGAATGTAGATGTAGAAGTTAGGATTTTTAGTATATGGGGTTTGAAGAGACAAGATGGAGGAATTGGGGAGTGGCCCTGTCCTCCTTGTTCCTGTTCTCGTCCCCCATCTTTTGCTGAGTTGGATTTCAAAGATTGGTTTAGAGTAGAAATGACATGTTAACATAGGTAGTAAGTATTGGCAAATTTTTGTAAATAGAAAATACGTTTTGGACGGTGGTTGGGTCAAGGGGATGGTACATAAAGTCCAGGACCCTCTGATCCACGGCCCTTTGCTGCGTGTCTCGCTCTGCTGGGGACGCCTTGCAGAGCTGAGAAAGGACAGAGATATAATGAAAGAATAAACAACCTTGGAAACACGAACTGTCGGACTCAGCTTGTCATCTCTGGCTCCAGCGTGGAACCTTTAGAGCAAGAAAAGCCCGAAAAACTTATTACCTTGGGGAACAGCAACCCTGAGGAGAATCTCAGGGAAAAGCAACCCTGAGAGTGTATTACAAAACATTTACAAAAACTATTCTGCACACACCAGCAGCTTACAGTGGTACCTCATGTGTTCTTAGTTTTCACACAAAGAAATTAGTAAATTAACAGAATTGCTCCTTAGAGAAAAATATAAGTCTAAGGAGGCACCTGCACATTCAATATTTGGTCATAGAACATACATCCCACTGTGTTCTGGAACCGAATTATGAACCACTCCTTTAAAGAGTGTTAGAGGGTTTTTCCCTCTGTACTGGTCAGAATAATTCTGATACCTTAAAAGTCAGTAAGATTCTGACCTTAGGGTTTGGGTTCTTATCTATCATTCCTCTTGCTCTATCACTTCCTACAGATGTTTTAGCATTCCTTTATTGCAGTTTGCTGGAGAGGATGTAGTGGGACATTAACTACTTTCAATTGTAAAATATTTTTCCCCTATGTGATAAAGCATTTAGATCTATGCATGCCAGATAATAGGGGCATGTGACTTGTTCATCCCATGAAAAAACATATTTTTGCAATTTAGACATTGATACAATCTTAGTCACTGCTGGACAAAATGTTACAATATTGTAGCAATAATATAGATGTACATTTCCACTTCAGTGTGATAGCTACATATTCTTACATTATGATTCCCATTATATTACCATTTAGAACAAGCAACTACTATTTTAAAACCCAAATATTCACCAAGCTCGTTTTGGAAATCCATAGGTAGCCCCATCCAAATGTCAACAGAAAATACCCCTTAACACTAGAAAAGTCAGTGAGTAGAATGTGACTAGAAAACAAGATTTTTTTCACAGTAACAAAGAAATAATGGCAAAAATAACAAACTGGCAGAACTGACACGCTGGCAGAACAGGCTGAGTAACATATTCTAGGTAATTCAATAAAGATGCTTTACTATGTCACAACACAATGTCAGTATTACAACATCCTGCTGTATGAGAAGTATGTAATTTTGGGGACCTGTAGGCCACATCATCCCCTATCAAGTCTCCCCAGAAAAAACAGTAGCCCCAGGAGACTTCGTGACAAACAAGTTGGAGGTTTTTTCTCATTTTTATCAGTTTATTACAGCAATGAAATTTCACATTTCAAACTTAGAATAATCTATTGAAATGTCTATTATATAAAGAGCAGGGCACAAAGGAGAACTCTATACACAAAATTTCTGGGATTAAAAGCAGTCTCCTACTAGTATGACACAAGCCCCTTCTACTCCCCACTCATCCAATTCATCTGTTTGCATGTATTGTCAGATCACTTTAAAAAACATTTGAGGTAAGCTGCATATTCACTTTCAACATGTTGAAATTTGAAATATCTAGGAAGCAATGTCATAAAATAAAAATGTTGCCGAAGACAGGTGAGTGTGAATACTGTGTAGTCTGTCAAATGCTCAGGAGCCCAACGAAAGGGTTCATTTAATAAAAATGACCACTGAAGGCAGCAGACACACCAAAGAGAACTAATACAGGGAGTCTGATGAATTACACACACATATCTTTTCCCATTTAAGTATATATCACTGTATAGCATAAATTCAAAGAGCTCATTGTACAGCAAAGCAGATAGTTGGAAGAAGACACAAATGCATTAATCTATATAACCAATATAAGCAGCTAAAACTAATGCTGCTTACTCCAGAGTATTAAGAATTTGTTCTACTTTTCTGCATAGTAACTGATTTCCGTTAGAGCAAAGCATTTCCTATCAGACAAATTTCACAACCATGTGACTCAGGATAGACTGTGTTGCAAACCCTTTGATAACAATATATTTGGAATACCACATCTGTTTATTTCTTCTAACGTTAGTCAGTTAATTATGAAAACACATGCTAAGGATTTTTTCCATTTAATATTAATATACTACTCCATGTGAAAGGATAGAAGGCACTAAGATTACAAATGGATTATTCTAAATTAAGAATTCTTTTATTTTACTTATCCTTAAAATTGGCACGAAGGTGACCAAAACCATGTAATTGAACATTTAATTTTCTAAAAAGCAGCTAAGAAAATTCTTGTATGACACAACCTTAACAGAACAATTCTCTGTTGTGTTTTTGCAAGTAGCATTTTTGCATTATTGAATTTTTTGTAGATGTTCATCACAGGGCTTTAATCTCCTGAGTTTCCACAAGCATCCCTTCCATTTGTATTAATGGAAGATGTGCACAATTTTTTTTTAATGACATTACTGCTGTGAATAAGAAATAATTCTCTTAGTTCTTAATGTATGAGATGCCATGCCCCATGAAGAATAATTGGGACTCATGTTCCTTCACGCCTCAAAGCTGTTAAATATGATTCAGAACTGTTCCTCACCCTCACTGTAGTAGTGCTTTAATTCTTAACCTCTGTTGAGTCAGTCACTGTTGTTTTTAAACATTTGGCAATCATGTTAAATAACAGGCTATGATGCCATGGGACACCACTTTTTCAAGTGTTATTCACCGTCTCTGTTATTCACTTGCTGAAACTGTCCACATAATATATGAAGTCACGTAGGTCTCTCTCCACATAGTCAACACAACCACAAATATATGAATATGATTTGACTAGTGGTGCATAAACTTGCTGTAACAGCTTTCACAATGTTTGACAAATGGCATCAATACTCTAAATCCCAGCAAAGTAAGTGCCCTGAAAGAAAATGCCACCTGACAAAGGCGGGTACATGCACACAGAGCTGCACATTGCTAACTCGTGCACTAAGCCAGCTGCACTACACCTACATATATTGGCACATGCCAGTGTTGCAATTCTAATAGTGCCTAATTTTCCCTAAGCAATGTCACTGGATCTCTCCAGCTTGGGGAAAATTCAAGCTACTCTGGATCAGTTTCATCAGAAGTCAGGGAATGTATGCCTTCCCCATCAATGGGACCCTTTGCCCTCTGTATAATGAGAAGAGTTACCTCTTGCAGTCAGGATGTCCTGAAAATATCCCTAATAAATAACTGGTGGCATACAAACCCACCAGCCAAGAGGCAGCAAGTGTCTGCTGCTCCTTCCCATTGCCAGGAAAGGGGTACCAGATCCTGCAAACCAAGCAGACTTCCCAGTGACAGAACCACACCCTCACCTACAAACTCATCACACCTCAACTTCTTCAGGTCCTTCATTTCAGGTACTAGACAGACACAAGTTCCCCACAGCACAGAACTCTCCTAGACTAGCTCCTCACACTCATCTTCCTCCGTCAGCAGCTACCACAAACTTCCCAAGCAGAGACTGAGCTAAGCCTGAATAGCTGCAGGACACCCAAGATTTTGCAGCAGCACGTTGTACACAGGTGCACTTCATCCTAGAAGCCAAACCTTTTCAGAACCACAAGTCTCAGCATTTTGGGACAGGGAAACTAAGGCAGAGTTCAGCTATCAGGTACACGGACCAAAAAAACTCTAATAAAATCTACGTATCCTGATCATCAGTTTNCAGAGTACTACTTACGACAGAAAACTTATAAATATGAATATGAAAAACATCAGGTAATATAAAACAGTATCAAATTTATCATTATCTCTGCAATGAAGATAATTAATCCCATCACCTATTTTACTGGTCAACCTAATTTACAAGGGATTTTTTAAAATTAGTTGATTAATATTGCCTAATCAAATAGGTGCCATTTTGTAATCTTTCTCATTCTTTATAATAAAACATATGAATCATTTTAGCGTTAGATATATGAGTCCTCCTAATGTCAGGTCTGTGTGCCAATAAAGAAATGTCTTCATAAACATTGACATACATTGACTCATTATCAAGAGATGATTAAGGCTGCTGATCACATATTTCTCATACTCCAGATAAGCTCAGCATCATATAGTTTAAACATGATCACTAAACCTGTTCATACCTTCAACACTGAGATAATCAGGCACGCCATCCCCATCACAAAGGCTGGAGCATTCTCAGGGCTAAGATTAGCACTTTAGAGGCGATGCACAAAAGAAACGCTCTGTTTCAGCAGCAGAGAGATCAGACTGGGCTAGTTCTGATTTTTCTTGCATTTAAGACTACTACAGTTTAAAAACAACAGCATAAGATAAAACACTAACAACACTGTTTCCCTGAAATAATAGGTTCAAATGTCTCACAACTCTTATCATCATGATACTTTCCTTATATTTAAGTCATGTTTTTTAACAACTCAGAATAGGTAGCAATTTTTTGGAAATAGCTTCTCTTTTGGTAGCCTTAAGTATATTTGATGCTTCCCATAAAAAGACTGAAGCACATCCACATCTTGTAATAAGATTAATCAATCTTAAATGTGAGTGAGCCCAGCACAGGTTTTGTACAGCCAGATTTGTTCCCTCAGCCTTTCTGCCTGAGAACAATAGTGACCATGCACATGGCGCTGGATTCTTTCAGCCCCACCATAACAATGCCATGCTCAGCAACAACAAAAAATACATTTAGATGACCTGTGCACCTCTCTCTTACAGCATGTACCAACTGTAGCTGATGCAAAAGTCGATCTGCAAGCAGACAATACAAGCTTAAAAGTACTAATATTGTAGGTATTCAGCTGGAATGCTATTGGAAAGTAGTAGCCTTGACAGCAATTTCCAGATAAAAAGTCACCTACACTGCTACCTGTGCATTTTAAAGCAACTCTTCCTCCTTTTAGAAGAGCTCCTTCCTTAAATAAAGGCAGAAGGAATTCAGTACCTTGAGCTTAGTAGTTTTATTTCAGAGAAGGAAAAAAAAGCCACCTGTATATGCCAACACAGAACTCACAGCAAAAGGTGAACAAAAGTTGCATCGGGATTTGGCAAAACAAAGGCATATTGTGAAGCTACTTTACACTGACAACCGGTATAACTATGTAAGTATTCAGATATGAATGATTCAAATTTATGTTTTAAGCTTTCATTGTAACTTTTTATGAAGATATTCAATTTGTATTAAGGCTAAGACTTTAAAGAATAAAACGAGACCAAAGCAGGATGACTTCATCTCTACAAGAACTCACACGAACAAAAGTGCAGTACAATACAGCAGGTGATTTCAAANATTCAATTTGTATTAAGGCTAAGACTTTAAAGAATAAAACAAGACCAAAGGAGGATGATTTCATCTCTACAAGAATTCACACAAACAAAAGTGCAGTACAAGTACAGCAGGTGATTTCAAGCTCAATTTCCAAATGAAATAGTCAGGAGGAGGAAATGTTCACAAACACTATACAGAAAGCCTGCCAGCCTCAAAGCTTAACTTGTCATTTCAAGATCAGCTCTACAAATTAACACCACCACAAACTTTTCAAATGAATATACACAATATCATTATGAATAGGGCTTGATCTGCACAATTTCTCTATGTTTCAACAAAAAGGGAAAGACTTGACATGACATCCATTATGAGACATCCAGGATAAAATCGAGGGGGGGGTCTACATAGCAAACAAGATAAAATTCTGAGTGCCAATGTCATTTAATATGTAACAGGGTATTTTGCCACAGGGTAGTCTCACGAAAAGAATTCCCACCTTATTATCCTCATTTCTCTCACTTACATGTATGCTGGAGAAAGTGGCGATGATCTGGATGTTTTAAGCACAGGAACTGGGAATTTCCAGATAGCAGGAGAGCTCGTTTTCCATTTCAATGGCATGTTGTCACCACGGTACTAGAATAACAGTAAACATCATTTCCATAATAGACTACCAACTAGGACTTCCATTCCACACACAACTGACACAGCAGTGGCTGCTGCTAAGAACAAGGAAATGATTCTGCCAATGCCCTTAAACCGATGCTTCCAATCTGTAAAACAGGGTGGTAAGGCATCTCCTTTTAAATCCTGCTGTCCCCTAAAGCAATATGATGATTCTATCCTTCTAACTCAACAATAGTGCCACCTCGTTAGGGAAGCACTGACTGCAGTATATGTTAAGAAAAAAAAGGAAAGACTGCACTCTGCACACCAGCATAATGCAGCTTTATTTAATAAAAGCAGCTAATTTTTAAAGAACTGTTTCTGATGCTATTGTTCTACCTTAACAGGGACACTGCAGCACTGTACTATATTCTCTTCCTATTAACCTCATTTCTGACCAATGAAAGCAGAAAAAAAATGGGTTTCATATGAAAATGAAACAACATACCTACTCAGAATACACTTGTCATCCTCTGAACATTCTTCTTTTGAGCTGCAACAATACAAATGGGATATAAATCTCAGCATAGCCTTAGGCTATGGCTAATAGAGATCAGTGACTAAATTCAGCAGCCTGTTTTCCTCCTGTGCAAGCTCTGACCAAACAATACAAGAATGCCATTATGGAAAAAGCCCATTGCAAAAATCAGTCCTTCTAATCCATAGCTAGGAAGACAAAATAAAGCAGAAATCACTGCAGGTTTCTGCATGCTCTTCTAATAGCTTCTGGTTCAGGATGTTCTTATTTTCCTATTCTCATTTCTAAGGAGGAAGAGCAAAAACTCATGCATTTTACAACATGATATGCGAACACAAATATCACTCTGTCTTCTGCAGTAGAGAAGCAGAGACTAGCAGGCTGTTAATAGCAGTCTTTGTAGGAACGCTATCAACAATCTAATTCTCAACGCCCCCCCAGCAGCTCCCCAATTGCCTCCAGAACTGACGAAGCAGATGGTCACGCAGGTCCCCATCAGGGACCACTCCGCAACTCAGGGCTCTGCTTGGTGACCTCCCGGGGCTGACGACAGCAGGGAGCAGGGGAGGCAAGCTATTAAAAAGGGAATGGGGAATTCAGTAGCCTCTTATGCTGAAGCAGAGCAGGTTTCTAGGGAAAAGAAGGCAGAGATTCAGCTATACTGATTACCTTACAGGAAAAAAATACATCACCTCTAATGTATTGCCACAGCAGACCAAATCAACACTAAGATATTTAGTCTACAGATTTCAGAATAGTCTCTGTACAGCATGACAATTTTTCTATTCATCAGGACAGCTTAATCCTCTCATTAAAAAGCCAACACCCTGTCACACTACTTAGCAATAAAGAATTGAACCAGGAGCTATTTCTATAAATTTCTATAAATTTATTCATTCTAGTAACATTTAACAACACTGATAGGTTTTTTGTAACAGTTAAACATCTTAAGCCTTAAGGAATAATTGCTGTTCCTGATCACCATTATTGAAAATGTTTGCCCAAAATAGTTTTGGGCATTTAAAGCTGCTACCAAAACCAAAGACAAGGAATTAAAATAACACAGGACAACTTCACTCACAACCAGATGCACCCCTTGGACAAACAATTGAGGGCCTGTCTCCCACTTCTCTCAAGTTCTAAATTACAAATGAGCAGCATTAACCGAGGCAACAAATTTCACAGGAACTGCTATTGGGATGCTGAACAGACACCTCTGTGTATGACAACAGTGTTTGTATGCTGTGACTATTAAGAAACACAAGTCCTGCAAAAACATCTATGTAGTTTCAGCACAGTCATACTTTTAGCAAAAGAATTCAAGTATTTACATGCCAACAGGCACGCTTGGCTATACACTTGGTCAATACTGTGTCCAGTCTCTCACACACACACAACACTGGACTACTACATCATGCCAGCTGTACACTGAAGGTCTAGAAATCAGGTTGAAAGATGCTAGATAGCATCTATTATAATCACAAAGTAAAAAAAAAAAAATCATGAATTTGCATTCATTCACTCAACTTTGCTTTTACATTCACCATTATACATAAAGTGCCTCTTAAAATACAATAAGCAAATGCAGTTACTCTCTTCCTCACACTGAGTGCAGCCAGTGCAACCAACTGGAAACTGCTTGTAAAGTCTCTGTTTCACTGCTCTGCCACCCCCAAGGAGATCTTCACATGTTTTATTTAAGAGCAGCATGACTAAAAAAAAAGAATGAGGCTAAAGACAATCAATGGACCCTTTTTTCAGAAGTAACTCCTGAAATACCCTTTTGATTTGTAAAATAAAATCCAACTCAAGCCACAAAGTCATTCCCAAGCATTGACTGACATTTAAGTCAATCCACACAGGCACAGAAATCAGAGTTACTTCTCACTTTTGACCCCAACAAGATCATTCATCCTAGAGGGCAACATGAGTCCTCAAATACCTGTTCTTTGTGTGCTCCTGGTTCCACTTACTTTACAAACAACATAAATAAAACCTTTGCAGAAAAAACAGTAAACATTTTTTTCAAAGTACAAGAATTCCAAGCACCGCCAACCAAATCCCCTCCCAAAGTCCAGCACAAACTACTCCACCAAACAGCCCATGTACAAAATGCAGAACTGAAGAAAGTAGCAGTGCCAGGTACTCTAAAAGTAGGGAAATGCTTGTCACTTGCTAAAGAACAACCATGTGAGAAATGAATCACCTATCCTCACATAAGGAGAAAAAACATAAATCAAATCCCATTTTCTTCCTGACAGTCAGATTGGTTGCATAGTCACAAGGAAAATAGTATTATGCATTTTATGTTTTACATAAACTATTGCTGAGAACAGAACATCTCAGTATATAATTCTGGTACTTTAATTAAGACTTCAAAATAACAGTTTAGCTGCACATTTAAAAATATGGGAAAAGTAATCTGATCTCCTGGAGTGCATTGCANCATAGAGGAAAGGAACAGGTGACATAAGAAGGAAAAAAGTAAATAATGCCACCAAAGGCAAGATCCCAAGGTGCCATTTTACAGACCTGAGATGTTAAGCAAGGCCAGAAGCTACTGACTGGGGCTGAACAGCAGTGCAGCTCTGATCCCACAGAGAGATGAAACACTGGAAAGTGCTTGTGTTGAGAGGAAAGCATTTCCTAACCCTCTTCCTCCATCCCTGCACCTACATCCTACTTCACTATTGACCAACAAGCAAAATTTGGCCCTAAATGAGAAGAGCAGACACACAGCATCACACTCAGCAAGCACGACCAAATCACACACAGAGCCCCCTTGCCAGGGCACTGATCACAGCATCTTTTCTTCTGCAAGCTCTCCCTGACCTTCAGAGCAGGAATGCAGCTAAAACCATGCCCCTTGTAACTCTTCATTTTCTGGGGATATCCTCTTCCTTCCTTTGTGCAACTTGAACGCTAAGCAGCTACCACATTGTGTTGTACATACCAACTGTCAACATATTGTCCTCTTACAGCCCACTGTGTTCACATTTCTGGGGCATTTGTACAGCCAACAAAACTTTTAAACCATCTCTGCATTTCCCATAAGACTTCCCTTCACAGTTGTTCAAAAAGGCACAGGCAGAAAGCTGTATCAGAGTCCAGGCAATATAAAACTGTACTAGTCTGAAAGTATTTATTCTTAGCCTTTGAATGCCACCTAAATTTTTGTATGAGAACCAAGCAGAATAAAAGTCAACTTCTAGAGATATTGCTGGATTTTCATCAGTTTGCACAGATAAGGAGTTTAACTTTTTTCCCTCAGTTCTTAAACTGTTAGAAACAAAACTGAAAAAAATACTTGCTCAGTCAAGTGATTTGCTGTGGTTAAAAAAATTGCTGTTCCACTTTAACAGGCTACTTACCTCTCTCCTTTTATTCATCTCTTAGGAGTCAGAGGAACTGAAAACACTAGGTGAAAAGTAGGGTTATGCTATATCGCAACTTTCTCAAGTCTTCCAAACCCTTTCTAGCATGACCTGAAAAGTCTTCTCACTTCCAGAACCTCAGGCTTCTTAAGCTTTCCAGAAAGAAAAATAGTCAAAGCTACAGTGACAGTATATGTACATCTCCCATTTTCATCTAGAAATGTAGACAACGGAAAGGTCTTAATATTTGTGTCACAAACTCTTTCCTACTGATACGGTGTTTATATAAGAAAAGCCAGACCCAACAACAAGAAATATACCTTAAAATGGTAGTGGTAAGACCAGTAAACATATTCAAACTTCTGAGATAATTTTCCCCCATACCTGTGTTCAAAAAATTCATTGATACAAAAGCATGTTTCCATTTTAAAATGCACATTTTTTATATGATAAAATCCCTGTTTTATGATATTAGCACTAGCAGAGCT
>VYXD01012930.1:122785-159531 GCA_013397195.1 Hylia prasina | reverse complement strand
ACCGGAGACTACCACCACCACCAGCAGCCCTCCAAGCACTGTTCCTGTTGGATACCCAACTACCACCTCAGGTTTTGAAAATATTGTCACCAGAACCCGCCCAGCTCCACCCACAGAAGCAATAAGTAATTCCCAGGGTTTCATGTCCTTTGCTGGTTTTAGAAAGCAGGGTTTATTGGCAGTTTAACATGTTTATTGTGGTTTAACATGTGTTTTTATTTCTATACTATGCACTATTGTAGTTGATTATATTTAAAAAAACTCTCAGCCAATATTTCAGCAGTAATGTCCTATCCCCTACTGTCCCAGGTCATCTGCCTCTGTTAAAGGGCATGAAGTACATGAAGGAGTTTTCCTGTCCTCACCTAAAGTTTGCCTGTCCTCACCTAAAATTTACCTGTCCTCACCTAAATGTGAATTAGTTTTCATTGAAGGACTGCCCTTGTGGGCTGCCTGGGCAGAACCAGTGTGTCTTAATTCCTTTTAGCAGCATTACTGCACTCTTATTATATACACAGTGCTTTTCTCTAAACTATGTGTCACATATCATGCTATAAATGCATAAATAGATGGCTCTGAGGCTGGCCTATGAGAATCATGAACACTTTTTAACATCCTAATCAAAAACTATTTTAAAGGAGTCTCCATTAGCAACCATAATGAAAACTGGCCACGTGAAAAAGCAGAAAAGTGTATTTGGGGTTCATAGCATCCCAAAATAGCCTCTGTGTGAGTAGTCTTAAAGGCCTGAGGATTAGAAACAGAACACAGACTGCTCCAGCAACTGCTCAGTTTCTGTAAAATCAAATGACTCTGAGCATAATCAGCTGTGGTATGAATGTGCCACATGAAGCAGCACAGGGAATAATGGTCTTTCCATAGAATATAGTATGGCAGCAGTAGAGTATTAACCAGAGTTCACTGATCTACTCAGTGGATTCCCCTGGGTCTATGACTGCTGAACTCTTCTCTGCAATACAAATTTTTAACACTGCAGAAGATGTTCCCTCTGACACTGTTGATAAAGTGTTTATACCAAAGTCTCCTATGCAAGATGTAGAAGATTTTGTTAATAATCCCTCAGTGATGCAAAAACCATTAATAAAACAATTTCTGCTTTATTTCTATCTCAAGACCCTATGCTTAAGCTTGTTAACTACATATGCTTAGTAGAAAATGAGATGACATTAGGAAGAAAATGCAATTCCCCTACTTAAAATACTCTGTTTTCTCTCTGTCTTAAAGAGGGTACAACACCTGAAACAGAGATGACGACAAAGACAAGCACTCCAGTTACTCCTTCAACTACCCCACTGCCAACAACAAGAACGACAGAATTAAGTACAGTGTCTACTGCCAGCACCACTAGCCAACAGTCAACATCACCAGTATCAACAAGCCCAGCGACAGCAACCACCTCTGAAGTCACTGAAAGAGGATCAACCACCAAGATCACCACTTCAGGCCCCACACCCTCGAGATCCACCAGCACCACACCTGTAACACAGACATCTCTCCATGAGACCACTACTATCAGGACCTCAAGCCCTCCAACAGGATCACCTACCACCACTTCCAGCCCTGGCACCACCACAACCTCGGGACCAACCAGCCCTACAAGAACACCACCACCAGTATCAACAACCACTTCAGGCCCCACGCCCTCAGTGTCCACTCCCTCCACCACCACAGCAGGATCAGAAATAACTACCCCCAGGACAACCTCTGCAACTGTTACTACTCCAACAACATCACCTTCATCAACCAGCCCTGTGTCAACCACCACCTCTGGTACTACTCCAACAGAAAGCTTTACTACCACTTCAGGAACCACCTCTAGTAGCTTTGCCACAATCAATGCAACCACCACCTCCACCACCTTCAAAACCCTTCCCCCTAGCTCAACTACTACATCTGGGCCTACTACAACATCAACTGCAGTCACCACTACAGGAAGTTCTACACACACTGCAACTCCTCCAGTCAATGGCTCAAGTTCAACTACAGGTCTAATACCAACCACTCCTAAAAAGACTTGTACTATTTTCCCTAATGAATCTTATGAGGTGAGTAGATTTCATGTTTTATTGCGCTTTGGATGGAGACTAGACACATAGCTTCAATGTTAGTAACATAGAGAGTAGACATTAATCTGGATAGAAAAGGAAGTATCAGTCTGTTCCATTTCTTTAGTTTTCTTGGGCATCAGCAGGACTTCCAATGATATTTGAATTGTTAGCTTATATATATATTGTTATTAGCTCTTCAAGCATAATTTTTAAAAAGCTTTCTGCAAGGAGCTGGATCGCAGTTCTGTGTTTGTTGTAGGATAGCTCTGATGAAAAGGAAACCAAGAACTAAATGGTGCTAAGCTATCTTTTCTATTTCTGCTTTTGAATAAGTCCAAAGTGGGTAAAATCTGTCTGTTTGCATTGCAGCCCAACAGAAATACATAGGGCTGAATTTGTCTCATAGGGCTGAATTTGTCTGAGTTTGGAATGAGTCATACTTGTTCATAGACTGGTTTTAGGAGATGACTGTGAAACAGATCACTCCATTCAAATGCTTGTGAAATTTGACTCATAGATCTTTTTTCTGTTTTTTTCAACCTTCCACCTCTGACACAGATAAGTTAGTGTCTTGTACATTTCTAAAGCCTCCTCATAGTTTAGATGCCTACCGACTTGCTCAGTAGATCTGCAGGTATAAAAATTATACATGGCTGAAAAACTAGTAGAAGATAGGAAAAAAAACCTTGTGCAATCACAATGCACATAATCACCTTGGACATTTTTCCCTGAACAGTTGGTGTTCACTGGAGCTTTAGCTATTAATCTGTTCTAGGCATCCATGGAAAGGAACTGGTCATATACTGGCCATTCATATTGATCAGTGTCTTTCACTGTTCTTTAGAGAGGGTGTTAAGGTGATGAATTAGATGAAACATCTCACTTTTAGATAGCTGAAACTAGAAAAGGTAATTCCCATTTTGGTTTACTGGCTTGACTTTTGTAAGTAATGCTTTTCACTTTGCAGCTCCCAGTTGTTCTAGCTCATCTTGCAGACCTAGATCTTGCTGACTGATGCACTTACATTCTATTTTCAGATTTCTGGTGGGGGAAAACCTGTCAATTAATATATGGCATTTTAGAAACCTGCAGAAGATATTCAGGCACAACTGTTGTCTGTCTCACTGCTTCCTAAGATTTGTCTCCATTTCTCCTCTCCCCCTCTCTGTTCAAACACAGCAAGGTGAATCATGGTGGCTGTGTAACTGCACTAAGGTAATATGTATAGAAGACAACATTGTCCAGGTGATTCCAGTAATCTGCGATCCACCTCCGAAACCAACATGTACCAATGGACTGTCTCCTGTGAGAGTCATTGATGAGGATGGATGCTGTTGGCACTGGGAGTGTGATTGTAAGCATATATTTTGTTAAATATTTAATCTCCTTGAGGAAACAGTACTATTGTCAAGACCAACAATATTTGCCAGGGAACAAGTATCGTGTCACAAGGCTGTGACAGTCTTCTGCTGTTGCTTAGACTGCTCTGTTGATTCTTTTTAGCTAATTAAGGGATTTGCTTTAGTTGCCAATATCTCTACATAACTGTTGTGTTAGTAGAGCAAATTGGTCTCCCAAAGTAGGATTTAAATGTCCAGATGCAGACATCCATAGGCTAGAAGCCTATATTTATGTTACTTGTTCAGACTATTGATAAAGATATCTATGGTACAGTTAAGCCTATTCTCAGTTGTCTGTCATTAATGTCAGATGACCTGTGCATTGAAAGTGCTTGGTTTTTATTGATGACTTCTAGCTAATGAGCTCATTCATTGACATAATGTTTACACTTCATTAAAATGAAAATGCCCGAAGTTCAGTGAAATGTTTCCCACATCTAAAGATTTTGCTTGCAGTCTGATATGATTTTATATGTTGCCATAAGAACCTGTATGTTTTTTTAGGCTACTGCACTGGCTGGGGAGATCCACATTACATGACTTTTGATGGATTGTACTACAGCTATCAAGGCAATTGTACATATGTCCTTGTGGAAGAGATCAATAAGAAAGTTGACAACTTTGGTGTCTACATTGATAACTACCATTGTGATTCACGGGATGTAGTGTCCTGTCCTCGAACGGTCATCGTGAGACATGAGACTCAGGAAGTGAGGCTAACAACAGCACAACCAAATACTCTACGAGTAGAGGTACTAAAGAATGCTACCATTGATTTCTTTATTCAGATATTAGTACTGAATCAACAGGATAATTATATTCACAATGTTTGGGGAAAAAAATTCTTCTGTGTTTTAGATTCAGTAACAGTTTAGATTATAAAACTGCACTGCTTCAAAGGACTACTTCAAAGCATTTTTTTACTCCAAATGTGGGGGGAGAAAAAAATCTACAACTTCTTGTCTTTTTAATCTCAAATCTTTTCAGATCTCTCCTAAATAGATGTGTGGACAAATTGTTAAGAGTTAAGGATATAAAATAAGTTAATTTATAATTAGCATTAATGTAACAAAGGAAAATAATGTGGAATGGGAGGAGATAATGTAAGGTAGATATAACAATAAAGTGCTGGACTGAAGCATTTTTTTAAAGTACCATCAGTAGCCTTGACTTGTGTCACATTTTTAATTTTTCAGAATAGGGCACTTGTATGTTTATTCTATTGATAAATGTTATGTCACTGTTTTGGGGCTCCAAAATTAGTGAGAAGTGTTGGGACTTTTTGTAGCTTTTACTGTTTGTTTAGTTTATTTTTGTACATTACTGTGTGAGAATATTGCAAGTTAGATTGCAACACATTGTTGAAAATTTACAAAATTCAGACCTCTTTTTTTCCTCTCAAGCAAAGAAATCTCTGATTGCTGAGTGAAGGTAGTAGTGTTAGTTTCTCAGGTATATCATGGCTATTGTAGTTAAATAAATAATACAGTTTTAGTCTTATTTCTATTATTCAATTTTCCTACAAGAATATTCCCTTAATAGCAAGAAATCTAAAACTTTATACCATATGAATTTAGGAGAATTATATATTCCACTTTCATGAGGAGTCTTTGATGCCATAGTCACTCTAATAAGTGTGTTGAGTGTTAGGATTTAGCTGGTTTAAATCTTGAATTTATAGCCTCATTTGTCTGAGGTTGATGGGCTTTTGTGGCTCAGAGAAGAAAAGTTTGACTTTCCAGTAACAAAGGAAACACAGGAACATTTGTTTGTTACAAATTAAAAGAATGTTATTTACCTTTATTTTCTCTCTGCAAAACAAAGGAACAGTCAATTGTTTTGAAAAATCAAACTAAATTTATGCCTCTTTTCCGTTTTCCTTTATTTATTAGGTGACAGTAAACAACCAGTTTGTGGCTTTGCCTTACAAGAAGTTTGGCGTGAGCATCTATGAGTCAGGCATAAATTGTGTTGTGGAAATTCCTGAGCTGAAAATGAATGTGACTTACAATGGCTTGTCCTTTTCTATCAGAATGCCCCACAGCCTGTTTGGCAACAACACCCAGGGACAGTGTGGTAAGGCTTACTCTTCCAATTTTGCCCTCTCGGAGAACCACAATGACAGCCCTGCTGCGAAGATAAATGGAATTTCCTGACAAATCTGTGAGTGAACCCTTTCTCCCCTTACCACTCTTAGGTACTTGCAATAACAACACGGCAGATGACTGCATGCTGCCAAATGGAAACATTGCAGAACGCTGTGAAACCATGGCAGATCATTGGCAAGTTGTTGATCCTTCCAAACCACAGTGCTCTCCAGGCCTAGTTCCTACAGGTTCACCTAGCACAACACCAACACAGCCTTGCAAAGAATCTTCCATCTGTGAGCTTCTTTTGGGAAGGTAACATTCCCCTTGGTTTTAAAAGCCTTTGGTCTTTGATTTAAATGAAATTGTTGGAAATTAGAAAGTGTTTCTAACTATCTGAAAAAAAAAATTTGGAAAGTGCTTCTAACTATTGCTCCATTTCTTATATCTTTATGGTTTGCTTCTACTCCTTTTAATTTTTCTGACAGTTATTTTTTGCTGACAGTTTCTGTCAATCCTCTGGCTGCCACATTAACTTTTGTTGATGTTCCCACATTCTTCTACACTCTCTGCCCTCCCCTGTCCCATGTTCTTGCCTTTTCCCACATTTATGAAGCAGAAAACACAGTCCAACTGAAAACAGAGATCTTAATTTTTAGGACACCATGTAGAAACTGAAAAAGAAAAAAAAAATCAAAATAGCTTTAAAAAGATAGCACATGGTTGCACCCAATAATATACAGCTCCTGGACTCAAAATGTTGGTGTCTAAGTGTTTTATGTTGGAAAGTTCCTCTCTGGATAAGTGCTTTTAGCACAAATCTCTCATCAACAGTCCACAACCACATCTCCTTAATCTTCCATGTCCTCTGTTGCCACATCATAACGTGTTAGGCACATTGAAAAATGTATGGATCATTCAGTAACTAATAATGATAAATATTTCTGTTTCTAGTGTGTTCAAGCCATGCCATGAATTTGTCCAGCCTGAAAAGTACTATGCAGCCTGTGTTTTTGATAGCTGTGTGCTTCCCAACCTAGACCTGGAATGCTCAAGTCTGCAGATCTATGCTGCCACCTGTGCTGATCAAGGCGCGTGCATTGACTGGAGAAAACACACCAATGGTGTATGCTGTAAGTATCTGGCCATTCATCTTGAATTATTAAGGAAGATTATGTGGAACTGTTTCAGCAGTAATGTCATACTGCTTTCAGAGTAATGAAGACACCAGCAAATCACAGCACCTGCTCTCCTTAAGTAATTTTGCAGGTAACATTTTTAACAATGGAAATGATAAGCATGCCTGCAAAAATATGCATGTATTGACTGTGCCAGAGACATCTGTATCAGTATATACTTTTTTGTGTGCAGGCACTTCTTTGCTTTGCAGGCATCAGCAGATCATTCTCTATTTGGTGACATATACATTAGTTTTCATCTCTAGTAAGAGCACAAAGGGAAGGGTGACACTCCCCCTTGAGAACTTATGCAAAAGAGACTAAAATTATGTGAAAAAAATTTAATCAAGATGTAGACTTTTGGCATTATCACCTTAGTGTAAAGTACAGTACTCTATCTCTATGGCTAAATTGCACAAAATTATTCAATTTAGAGACATGAGTCTATCTGGGATTTTTTTGTCTTTGCTTCTCAAGATTGTCACAGATACATAGGAAAATGAGTACACAGTGTTTAAGCTCCTGGCATAAGGTCATGGGGCTTTTATATGATGTTGTTACTGAGCTGTTCCTCCTTTCTGTTCTTCCATTCCAGCTCATGAATGTCCTCCAGGTAAAGAATACAGAGCATGTGGTCCCATTAAAGAGATGACCTGCAAATCAAGGTAAAAAAATTCCTTCACAGTTACTTATAGCATGTACAACTATGCAGTCCTATCTAATGCACAGGTGAATGAGCAAAATCAACCTCCTCTCATGTCTTAAATTGACAGTCAAATTTATTAGCACTATCCTGGTGACCCTAGATCTGGGTGCCTGAACTGTTTCTGTTTCTGTTTTTTGGCTAAATCAAACACAGACACTGACAATCCCCAAGCACAAATGTGCAGCACATTTGCCACTGAATTTTCAGTGAAAGGTTATTTGGCAAAATCCTCCTTATGTGCCCATGACATTAATGGTGTTCCTGTGAACATTTTGCCTCACAGAGGACAGAATGACACATCAACTAAACAAGTGGAAGGCTGCTTCTGTCCTAATGGAACCATGCTGTATGACTCTGGTGTGGATGTCTGCGTGAAAACCTGTGGTGAGTTTTACTGCTTCACTTGGATGCATGCTTGTTTCCTCTTTGTTTCCTTCAGTGTATGCAAAATAGATTTGACTGTATGCAGTGCTCATACAGTGTATAGTAGACATGCCTCCTGTTATATGACTGGTAATGGAAAATTATTTTGGTATTTTCCAGGCTGTGTTGGAGTGGATATGATACCAAGAGAGGTATGATGCTGTATGCTTTTGGATTTCAAGTAGAAGTTTGGGTGGGGAAAGGAGAGTGGTCTCCACTGGTACAATCTTGTTTTGTCATCCCCAAACTTTGTAGTCCTGGTTTTACTTCTGTTCCTTTTAATTGGTTACTGTGCAATCACTCATTTTATTGTTTTTCAATGACAGTTTGGAGAAAAGTTTACAGTGGACTGTCAGGACTGTATTTGCCTGGAAGGTGAACATGGCATTGTATGTCAGCCTCATGTATGTGAACCAAAGAAGGTCACTTGTGATGGAGAAGGCTTCTATCAAGTCATTGAAGTCAATCCTGAAGACTCCTGCTGCCCTCTTTTCACTTGCAGTGAGTTTATACTTTTGTTTCTAGTCTTTCTATATCTCTAGGAAATAGAAAGGAAAAGAGACTGTACTATCTTAGTACCAGAGATCTCCAGCAGGGAGTCACAAAATAGTACCTTTCCTCATGCTTTTAAAATCAACTTGCCCAGTGGTAGGGAAAATACATTTTAATACTGCAGTGACTCAATATAACTGAATTTACAGTTATGGGACTCAACATAAATGAAGTTATAGTTCTTGTATTTAGGGCCACATTTTATTTAAGCAAAATGAAGAGAGATTATGGAATTCTCTGTGCATTTTCATTTTCCAGCAGTTGCCTAAAATCCTGGAGAGAGTAGGAGTTATTCCCTACTTCTTTGCATAGAATGGTGGTACTTTATTAACAGAGGATAATTCGATAGTGGAAAAAAATTAATAAGTTAATACATATCCAGTGCCTGGATTTATGAGGAAAAATGTGTTCCCTATCTGCAATTTGTTTCTTTGAAGAGAATCTGGACTGTTTCCTAGCAATAAAAAGTTCATCCGAAGTGCTTTGACAGGTGCTTATTTCTAGTAGCTGTGATTTAGTGTACTTTCTGGTTTACTCTGTTTTTTTTTTTTTTCCCCTCCTCAGAATGCAATACAACCTTGTGCACAGCTAAAGCCCCCAAGTGCTCACTGGGATTCGAAGTTCATTCTTATATTCCCAGTGATCGGTGCTGTCCTGTATACCAGTGTGGTAAGTTCCTTGGAAATATATTGCAATGATTAGCCTTATAGTTTT
Organism: Hylia prasina; assembly: GCA_013397195.1. Classification (NCBI taxonomy): domain Eukaryota; kingdom Metazoa; phylum Chordata; class Aves; order Passeriformes; family Sylviidae; genus Hylia; species Hylia prasina. The sequence goes on along the minus strand of VYXD01012930.1, from coordinate 150,402 downwards.
ATTTATTACATAATTTAGCATTACACTTAATAAGACTATATGCAATAGCCTGTTGAAAGAAGTGTTAAACACAGCCAGATTTTACAAATTCAATATTATTAAAATTGGTCATTAGTGCTATAGTTATGAAATTAGTAAATCAGATATAGCTCAGGTGACTCAAGTTCAATTTCCTGCTTATAAATACATGTAAGAACGGCTATAGAATTAATTGGGATGATAGTCTCAGCTTAATCTAGCAAAAAGGCCCTAGAAGCATCCCCAAGACAGATTTACAGTTCTTGGTGACTGAAGCAAGGAAGTACTTGTATCTGTTAAGTGGACATTCTTGGCTCTGAACTGGACTGCATCTTTTGGGACAAATCTTTTTCCCTTCTTGCACGTGCAGTATTAGTTTTTATACTTTATTGGTGTCCTATCTGCTACCAGAATTGGGGAATAACCATGTGAATTGTGATTCATTGTGGAAGAAATGAGTTTGATTAGAGTGGGGTGAAGATATTTTTTATTCTTTTTTCCTATCTAAACATCTAACTCCTTGCTTATTAACAGTTCCCAAGGGGGTTTGCGTACATGGGAATGCTGAGTTCTTGGTAAGTTCCTGTTTCCATAGTCTTCTAAAATTGCTTAACAGACCAGTTAGTATACTTGGCCAGAAGAGCTATGAAAGGGTTTATCCTGTACAACAAATATTTTAGAAATTTTCAAATTTCTGTCAGTTTATCAATTTCACAAAGCCTAAATTTTTTCTGAAATGTTTCCTATGTAGGAAAGAAATTGAAGAGCTGCATGTATGTCAGTATCATAGAGGAATTTGGGTTAAGTGTGCTGGCATTTTAAAAAGTCAGTCCACATTTACTGTCAGCACATCATTGCAGTTTTAAGACTCTGTTTTCAAAAATTAAAATACATGTAGATAAGTATTATTCTAACCAAATGTAGATTTCTAATGGATCCTCTTGGGTCTAGTAATTGTACCTGTTCTTTTAATATCAGAGTTTGTCATTGCTATACAGGACTTCAATAAAGACACATACTAAATTCTATTCAGAATTTAAAATGTTATCTTCTTAAATGGCTAGCCAAATAGCTATAGAGTTGTCTTTATGATTTTTTTCCTTTTCTATTGCTTCATTTACAGATTTTTTTTAAAAAATTAATAGATGTATGTTAAACATGTAATAGCTCATTAATGTGTGATTTCGTTTTCCTTAAAATATGTAGCCCAACTCCTCAGTCTTCGTTGACAAGTGTCAGAATTGTTTCTGCACAAATGATGTGAACGTCAGCACTCAGCTGAATATCATCTCCTGTGAACGTGTCCCCTGCAACACATACTGTCAACCAGTAAGTGGCAAACTTAAAGAAACAAAAGGCCCCAAAATACTCACATATGTGAACATCAGTTTGATCAATGAGTGGTGTTAAGCAAAGGGCAGGGAGTTAAAGCCCAGAGACCAACTCCATGGATATCAACTGTTCTTTGACCAATCTAGTGCCTGAGATTGACTGTGTAACTATCAGCATTCAGTTCACCCTGGCAGAATTAGCTGGGAAATTTCTGTATACCACCTTGTGGAGTGGTATTTAATTATTATGCATATTTATTCTAATACTTAAATTTATTCCATTTATAACCTGCTTCTATTACTTGATTTCTGTTGGGTTGGAATACAAAAAGGCACAAATCTAGAGTGCACTTCAGAATGTAATCAATTAATGGATTCGTATGTTTTCCTTTATTTCTCAAAAATTCATCTATCATAGTGCTATTGTTTTTAATTAATTTATTGTTTTTAATTAATTTAATTAATTTCTAGGGATATGAAATTAAACCAGTGAAAGGTGAATGCTGTGGAAAATGTGTGCAGACCAAGTGTATTATACACACAACAGACAATTCTGAACTCATCTTGAGTGTAAGTATGCCCTATGTCTTAGTTCTCCACCAAATCTCTGAAGTTCCCAGTTCCACAAAGACAGCCAGAGACAAGGCTTTAGTATAAGTTTGCACCTGAAAGATCAAAATCCCATCTAAAGCAAAACTGAGCTACAGTTTTTTGACCTGAAGGTAGGTATTATGAAATAAAATTATCTGTAAGGCCCTTTCTGGGATGAGGAATCCAATACCATTAGAAGGGGTTTTCTTCCAGTGTCTGTGAGCTTGGGCTTTTCTATGTTATTTGATTCTGTATGCTGAAAAACACTATTAAAGCCTGCATATGAAACAATTCTATTGCCCTAGTAAGATGAAAGTTTAGGGTTTTTTAATTAACATAAAACAGTCTAGCTTTTTGAAGGCAAAATCCATTGGCATGGATGATTTTGTCAAAGTACTCTGTGTACTTTAGAGACATTTTTCTTTTTCAAGTAAAATACCAATTAAAACTGAAATTCTCTTTATGTATGATAGATTGCAATACATGTCATGATTTGTATCCCAAATGACTGTTAACCTAAAAATAATTGACTGGGGAAAAAGATGAAGGTCATTATCAGAGGGCAGGAAAAATTCTGTCTGAGCTCACTTCAGCTTCTCTTATTACATTTTGCATTTCATTTGCAGCCTGGAGACGTGAGAAATGATCCTCACAACAACTGCACCATTTATAGCTGTGTAGATATCCACAACCAGCTTATCGCTTCCACATCTGAGATTACCTGTCCAGCATTCAATGAGGAGAGCTGCAAACCTGTAAGTAAAAATGGAACATTTACCCTCTTCTCCATACATAGACTACTTCAGTTTAGTTCAGCCATCAACAACAAAAGTAAAATTTAGCTCTGATGGCCTTTTGTCAAAATTTCTCAGTTCTAAGGGGAGAAGTTCCAGATGCATCCATGCACAACTCTATAGAATGTATAAAATAAGATATGTGGGTGAGAATTCAGTATTTATGACTGGTAGCTGTCTCTTAGTAGCCAAAATACAGGTCAGCATGGAGATACTGAATCTCTACTGACTGCTTTGTTTGGGGCTCTGTCTCAGCAAGAACCAGGTTTCCTTGAATGTTACAGAAGCACAAGCTGTTCAGTCAGGAGGCTGCCAGTAACACCGTGTATAGTCCCCATTCAAACGCAGAGGACTCTGAGAAGCCATTTGTTGGAATTGCTTCTGAGGAAAAATTGCATGGTGTTAACTGTAGACTTCCTTCAAAGAATTGTTTTTATTTTCACAAGCCTTTGTAAATTGATAGATTTCAAGTCAGGAAGAGGCTGTTATCTTTGCTTAGGTAGATCAATGTTACAGTTTCCACCGGTTATTTCCAGCCACTGAAGAATTGCTTTCCTCAGGTTTTGGTCTTAATGTCTATTTAATATAGAAAAATAATATAATGTAAGTTTTTTCTATTTCTTTTTTCTTTTAGGGAACTATTTCGTTCTTACCTAACGGTTGTTGCAGAACCTGTAAGTATGCCAGCGCATCTGAATCAACAATACAGAGACTGAATTGTCTTCTTAAATCAGCCCATTTTCCAGACAAAATTTGTATTTAAATAGATACTTCTATATTTATATTTGTCATTCCAAGCCTTCACTGTCTGATCTCTCTGGAGAGGTTTAAGCTGAAGCAGAAAGACCACTTAAGGCAATCCTTTGAGTGCACCAGCGAATGCCGAGGTGCGAGGGGTTTCTGGATCTCTTTCACTAACAGCATTTTCTGCCCTTTCCCTGTAGGTGCCCCTCTGGACAGCAGCACACCGTGCTCTGTGCGCCACAGGGCAGACTTCATTGTCCACAATGGCTGCCGCTCTGTGGACAGAGTTGACTTGACTGAATGTGAAGGAACATGTGGAACCTTCTCGCTGTAAGTAAACTCACCCCACAATGAGATTCAAGTCCTGGTAACACTGAGCTTGTTTATATAAAAGGAACAATAAATAGTAGGCTACACAATGGTAGAAGAGCTGGAACAGTTTGCTTCCTGAATCATGGACACGAAATCATGGAATCTGGGACAGACCGGTTGATTTGTCATAATACAAAGCAGAAAAGTGTATTAAATTGTGTTGGGATTCAGACAGCTCTGATAAGGCCTATTCATCTATTAAGAGCTGGCTTTGTGTCAGACCACCTAGGCTAGAAATCATCACAGAAGGACATGGATTATTTTCTGTAATGAGAATGAGCCCAGAGAGCACCCAGACATGACAACTGGAAGTGGTAAAGCTGCTTCTGAATAGTAAACACCTAAAATAAAATACACAGACATCTTTTAAAGGAAGACTTAAATATGCACAATTTTTATACAGTGAAGAAATGAGAAAATTAATGCTTTAGATGTGGTGTTAGTGGAGTAACTTGACTGTACATTTCTCTCTGAAATGAGAGATATATTAAAAAGTCACTATATGGAAGTGGTTAGTAGGACACCTGGTAGTGAGCTACTAAAACACTGGAAAAACAACTCTAAATCTCCAAACTGCCTATCACTGAGTCTGCCACAGTGCATCTTCATACGTGGATGAAAACTGATCTTTAGCATCACATGGAACTCTGAGAAGCAAGAGAGTTTATTAATATTTTAAAATTCCTGATCATCTTAGAATCTTGCTGTGGCTGCTTCTACCAAATACCAAAGAAAAATATGGATCCTGTCACAGTTTATAGCCTGATATTGACAGATTCTTCAAGTTAGGAATGGTGCTTAGGAAGCTGATGAACACAAGGCTGCAAAAAATACTTTGCTGTGAGATGGGAACAGAAAGAGCTGCTGATTGGATTATGCATTTTATAATCACTGTTCTGTCAGATGAGCTTAGCACTTCCATTAGCCACAACTGCAGCTCTCCTCACAGGAGTTCTGTACCTGATTCCACCCTTTCCTGTACCCTGGCTTCTGGCACAGAGTAACGTTGCCATTTTGCATGTTAACAGATACTCTGCTGAGGCCAATTCTATGGACCACAGCTGCTCCTGCTGCAGAGAAAGCAGGACCTCTGAGAAGCACGTGGTTCTGAAATGCCCCGGTGGGCACTCAATGTCACACAAGTACATCTACGTGGAGAGCTGCGGCTGTCAAGACACTGAATGCAGCATGCCACGGTCCAACGAGCTGCAGAACAATGAAAAAAATGATGAGGCGAGCACTCTGAACCGGATCAAGAGAGCCATCAGCTTAACATCAAAATGAAGGCAAAAACACCCCCTGGCATCATTAACTAAAAGGACTGTGAACCGTTCTTAACTTCGTTGACTACTTTGGAACTTTACTTTTCCCATTAACTGCATCCTGTTTGTTCTCTAATTAATTTGAACCGTGCTCTATTTATTTGTGCACAAAATAAGAACACAAATTTGTATTCTTACAAGTGCGCAGCTTCTTGGGTCCTTTCCAAATCTGCTTATTGTTCTCTGAATGATTAAAGGAACATCTCAAAAAGCATGGGTTTTGTATTTATTCTTATACAGTCTTGATGACTTTGAGTTTGAAGAGAGAAGAAAAGTTATTTTCCAAGTTATAGGAAGTCAAGTGATTTCCTAAATTTTTGGGGTATCTGCTCCTGGCTCCTTAAAAGCTGATCAGATTGTGCTGTTCAGAAGACCTGATCTATAAGGTGGGAGAGAAGATGATGTTGTTTGTTATCAGAACAAAGGCAAAGATGAATAATGATCATGAAACTAGTCAGATAACTTGCAGAAACTTCTAGTTCAGCACCAGAACTTACTTTAGCAGGCTCTGTATGTTAGAACTGTCTCAGTTCGTTGCAATTATGCATTTTCACTAAAAAAGTAGTGCCTCAGCTATGTGAAGTTCACTCACAGTGCTTTCAGGATGTATGGTTACTACTGTAGTAAGAGCTCTCCAAATTCCAGCATTTGCAAAACAGATGTCCTTCACTAAGCTAGCAGTCCTAGGCTTCCTCTGCAGAAAATGGAAAGCAATAGACATTTTTGATATTAATTTGTGTCACAACACAGGACATATCTAACAGAGTGTCTGTTTATCTTATTGTAAGGGGAGCTGACGCAGGTAACTGGAAGATGTTCATTTCTCTTGAATCATCTTAGAGTACAATGAGGGTAAACCACACCTGTTGTAGTGGAAAAAAAATGCTTTTGGTTTATTTTTTTCTCCATTAATGAAATCTTTATTGTCAACAGCCAAACTAAGTACTGACATCTTTGCTACCTAAAGGATTGGTGGCACCATTTTTTGCTATTAGTAGTCTATCAAATGTGCCGCAGCTTAAAAGGCAGATAAGATTTCTGCCTTTTTATAAGACTGATAAAAATGTGCAGAAAATGGAACTCCACTTTTTTTTCAGTGTTAGAATGCTATGATTGGAAAACAGATTTCTCTGGAGTTGGAGAGGAAGCTGATCTAACAAGAAGGAAGTTTTGTCAGTTTACAGAGCAAGCTGCAGAATTAATGAAGCCCAGTTTGTGCTTTAGTACAGGTTTCTAAAGATTTCTATCTCTACATTCATTGTAAGATGTGTCTGAGAGTTTTCTCCCAGGCCACTTACAAAGTCACTCTCCTCTGCGGATTATTTGTTATCCAACAATTTCTGTGCTGACACTAGAACCATACAATTCCTTGAGCTTTTTGCAAAAACAGCTTCTCTCAAAATCTGTTGACATTTAGCTGTCTTTGAGATTTTCGTTTTTGCAGTTAAATTTGGCTGAAATCAGCAAATAGATTCCAGAGACAGATACAAGATGTGATCAAATCTGCCTTGTTTCCTATGAAAAAGAGATAAAATATTACTAATCAGTAATGGCATTTTGCTGCACACTGTATTTACCCTGAAATATTAAATATTCATTGCTTCATTTATTTTCCATTTAGTCTGTAGTTTGCACAGGCTCTTTTTGTCCCTTCTAGTGATGGACAAACTCCTTCTTAATGAGGAATTCTAAAGATCCTGGATAAAAGTCAGTAAGGCTGCAGATTTTGGCTTCACCACTACAGGGCAGTCTATGGCTGAGAATATAAAGTCACTTCCTATCAAAAAAGCAAGCTGCCTCAAAAGGGAGTTTCTATTTCATTACGTTGAGGGTTTTATCTCTGAGAAGAATGAATGCTGATCTCTCCCCACAAACATTGACATGCTCTTAGCAAGCACTAAGGAAAAACAATTAATCTGACAGGAATTTACATGCAAGGTGTTGTTTGTCACAGTGCTCTGGGTTATGGCAACCCTCTCAGTTTTGGTGCTGGGTCAGTGCTGCCCATAAGCAGGTTCACAAGCACACACTGTCAGAGAATTTTTACTTACAAATGCTTGGCAGTTCCAGGTCACACTGCACGTTACACCTCCCTCCCCTTCTGCACTCATAGTCACCTTAGAACTTTGTGGTTCTGTTTGCACCTGCATTTCCAGTGGAACTGGATGACAGAATTGAAAAGATTAAACTTTCTCCAGTGGAGAAATCCACCAATAGTATTTGGGAGAGAAAGGAAGGAAAGAAACCTTAACTGCGTATCCCTACAAAGAGCAGTGGCAGTGAGCAGCACTTTTGGTCCTCTCCACAACCCTTTTGGAAGTAAATTGAGATCTGTATTATCTGTTCCCAGAAAGCACTTTGTTTCTTAAGCAAGAGCTGTTGGGTCTGCAGGCCACAAGAGGAGATTCTTCTGGAAAATCCAGGAAAAAAAACCTGAGGAACTGTCTCATCACCCTCTCTGAAAGGGTGATATCAGCCCATTAGGGACTCAGGAGACTGTGGAACCTTCTGATCTCATTGTCTTCCAGCCAGGAAGGATCATGGCAGCTTCACAGAAAGCATTAGTGCTGGAAGAGAGTGGGCTTGACCCTCTCTGTCCTTAAAGAATGACTCCATTCTCCAGAAATTGCCTTATCTTCTGGAGTCTAGCAAAAACGGAGCACTAGCAAGAGCCCATGTCTTGTCTCCATGCCTGAGCCCTGTGTTCATCTCCTCCAGACTTTCTATCTACCCTCCCCATTTCATTGGTGGTGAGGGGTTTCTTTTTGTTTCTTTCTTTCTCTCCTGGTACTGTTTCAGTTTTGTCTTGAAAAATGGGGAAGCCTTCTTGGGAGGCAAGTAGGACTTCCAGCCACACAGCCTTTGAAGGCACCAAAACCCAAGGTCCCAGCTCCTGCTGTCCAAGATCACATGGGTTTCATTCCCACTTGTAGTCTTCTCATCCAATATAGTTCAAATCTCAATTTCCTTCTAGTTACCTGGACATGCACTGGAAACTCAATGTTGCTCATAGGACTCTTCAGCGACACAGTGAGAATTTCCACTTGCAGTTAAAAAGGAGTTCACAGAAGATTTGCTGATAAAGAGAGCACAGTTGTTTTATGAAGAATCACTGCATAAGTGTTTTGAGAACACCAGAGACAGAAAGGAAAATACTTATGGAGCAGTATGGAAAAATCACTTCTGCTGTCTGAGGTGAGGCAGATGGGATTCAGAAAGAGGGGGAAAACCACATGCAAACCAAGAATTCTTCCCAAAATAATACAAGGTAGGGGCTTCTGATCTAACTATTACCTTGTTTCTAATCTAACTATGTTCTTTAATAGTATTATTTTGTGCTGTGGGAAGGGCAAGATAAAATTTTCAGTGTGTTTACCATTTGACTGTACTTTGCTAAACCACACTTCACTGAACTAAGCACATGCAATTCAGCCCATAAGCCCCAGTGAAAGGACTTTAGCAAAGGCAAAGCCCTAAGTAAATAATCATGCAGTTACTGTGCTTGTTATACACTGTTGCAGTTGTCTGGAAAAGCAAACTCAGATACTGGGAAAAGACAGAAATAGACTTACAGACTTTGAGATCATAGGAAAGAAAATTCTTGTAGTTTTGGATCTGACAAAAAAATGAAATACATTTAAATAACAGCAACACTGATAAAAAAATTCTGAAATTTCACCTCCCAGTGGAAGCTTTGAGGGGTAGAGAGCTATTTTAAGGCAGAACAAGTTCTTAAAATTGAACAGCCCTCTTCCAGGGCCAAATTTCCAAAATTAATTCATTCTTTTCAGGCTACCACAAACACGTGTTCTGGCAACCTCCCAAACTAAGGTCCAAACAGGTCCAAGCAGGCTAGCTAAGCCATATTTCCATCACTAATATGGAAAACCCTGTAAGTTCTTTTTCAGCATCATGTTTCTAAAATCTGTTCTGTACAAACTGAATTCCCTTTAATGTTCCAGTTTTTCAGCACTCTTACCTGAAATGCTTGAATTCTTTCCACAAACTAATCTCTAGAACAGTAAAAAACACTGCTGTGATGTTTTCATCGCCCCAAGACTTTGAGAAAACTCAAGCAGAGAGAAAGTACGGCAGAGCTGGCACTGAGAAGGAGCACCTGTCCTCCATGCAGCTTTCTTTTAAGCAGTAACAAAAGGCAACATGAACAGTGATCAAGGAATGTAGCTTTACACAGTGCCTGTGACCTGACATAGGAGTTAAATTTCAACAGCCTGTCCATTTGGACTAGTGTAGCTGGGCACTTCTGTCCCTTTTTTGCAGAAACTACGGGATCTGTATGATTATTCTTCCCCTTGAAAGTACAGGGAGTCTGAGCAAAACCTAAGGGCAGGTATTGCTTGGGTGGCTAATTCTACCTTCCACACCAAAAACCCTAGGCCAAGATTGCTTAGGCTCCCACCTGAACTTGTTTTGTGTCCCATCTCTTAGTCTTTCCTTTGGCTTGCAGTAAATTTCAGTCATGGTGGACATGGTTACCAGGTATGTAATTTCATGTAATTTCAAGGTTATAGAGACTTCAGTATTAAGCATGAAGGCCTCTCCTGAATTATCTTGGCACCCAGGAAATAAGACATTGCATTTTAAAAAGAGGTAGTATCTGCTCTAGCTTAAAACCCATAAAAGTTCAAATTATTAAAGCAGAAAATTCATACGCTTCCTTTTCTTCTGCTACCCCATATTTTTCCACCAGGAAGGTTATTTAAAGAAAAACCTTTCAAGTAGAAAATCTCAAGGGCCCAACCTTGAGAGATGAGATGACTTTCTATGCAGGGAGTCTCTCTTACGTGAGGAAGTGCCAATAGGTCAAAGAGACCTGTGTGCACGAACACCAATCAGCCGTGTCATTACTCCTTGTACGCGGATTTTGAAAGATCTACATCTTCTTAAAGAGGAAGGAGCAGGTGGAGTCATTCCTTGCAAACAGGGATAAATAATGTCCTTGATTTGTTCACAATAAGTCAAGGAGCCCTATGGCAAGATGAGAGGTTAAGGAGCTTTGTGTCCATTCTAAGGCAAAATGTAAGAAAACATCCGACGGCCTCCTACCAAAATTGAAATACTGAAGGAATTCATCATGTATTTTAATGGGCAATTAATGACAGATATCTATTCCCTTCTTTCTCACTGCCTGCTACAGATCACCTTGTACATAAAGACCTCCGTTTCAAACTGTGTGGTAGACACAAATCTGATAGATCAAATAAATCTTTAATGTAACTTTCCTAAATTCTGTGATACCATGCAAAGGATTAAAAAGGATAATGCATGTTGTTCTTGAATTCTACTGGCAATTTAGAATGTACAAATGATTTTTATAACTACCAGTTATGTAAAATATTTTGCCAAAATCACTTTGGATATTTTTGCCATGTGGATTATTGTTGCAACTCCCTAACACCAAATGAAATATTTTCCTAGCTAGCATTACTTTGTTAATGGAGTACACATAATTTCTCTAGAGTTATTTTCTAGGCAGTGCTTGTAAAACACTGTCTTATAGTGGATACTCATTTCAAGGAGCAGTACCAGTTTTGCCTGAAATGAATTGGATTGTTAGAAGATTTCCAAGCTCAACCTCCCAGTGCTGGAGTGAATTAGGATGGCCATAACATTTTACAGCACATATGGAATCACCTTTTGACCAAAGGATATGATACAAATGCAATTGCCAGACTTCAGTACAGTGGCTGGCTATGAAGGGCATTTATCCACCAGATACTTCTTATTTGAGTGTGTCTTTTACCAAGTTTGTAGCAAAAAATGTATTTTTGTGAGTCACTGGTGTATTACATTAGCTTCATGATGGCTTATCTTCAGTGAGTCAGTGGTGATAAAGAAGCTGAGTTAATATTTACCTATTGTATTTACTAAAATCACATACCCTTTAATGGCAAATGATCCATGAAATGGGCTGTAAAGGGGCCAAGAGGAATTGTTCTTTTTGCTAATACAGCTGCAGGAGAGGGAAGGCCTCTTATCCTGCAGGGTCCAATAAAGGGAAGAGTTATTAATCCCAGTTTGTTACTGCAGGGGGAATAGTTATAACTTGCGTGCCAATAGCAGTGATTCAGTGGTAAGTGATCAACACAGTCTGTAAGCTCCCTGTCAGTCTGCATTTCCTTCTGAAAAGCTTCCATGTATTTCTCCTGAAAACCTCAGTGTTTCCACGCTTGAATATAAAAACTTCATTTGAATGCAAATATCCTTCCCCTGTCAGTAGCCCTGAAATCATTGCAGAGGATTGAAGCAACGAGTGATTTCTAAGGAGTGTAGCCCACAGCATCTCTGGAGAAGCCAGAAGCAGCAACTCTAGTTAGTCATTGACAGAAATTGATCCCCAAGAAATGGCAAAGGAATGGCACAAATGACAGAGCAGACAAGCAGAGGTAAGAAAATGGCTAGGTACAGAGCAAGAGGACCGGGTTTCCCATTTCTCTGAGTAGAGTTTTGCTCTTGCTTTTCTCAGGGAAGGATCCCAGGTGACTGATACTGCTGTCTCTGCTGTGTAGAGCATAAGTGGATGTTGGTTCAATGAATAATTTGTTTTATTCTGTCTGCTCCTTGAACAGTTTTAACATGGCTGTTCATATTCTTCCCAGGCCCCTAAGTGCTAAGTGGGGCTTACTGGGGGAAGTCAGGCCTTAGCTCATTCCTCCTGCCCATCCTCACATTACCTTGAATCACCTCACATGTAGAACACAAAGGGCTGGAAGCTGCAGAGGAAAAATGTCTTTGTCTTTGTCATCAAAGGACTACTCTAACCTGAAGGGTATCTTTGGCAAGTAGTTATTACATGGTTCTTGCTGCTTCTGTGGAGCTCAGTGGGAATAAAGGGTTTCTTTTCCAGAGTCAGGAATCATACTCCTAGAGTCTGATTCTTCCTTCTACTCTCATACTAAAATGAATGAAATAGGTGCTTTGATTTCTTGGGTGGAAATGGGAAAGGAAGAGGACAATGATTGAAGAAACACGGACTTTATCTCAGCAGAGTTCTGCATTTGGATTCTGACACTAGCATTGATTTTAAAAAATTAATGTATTTCAGCTATCCACCTTTACCCTCAGCTAAGCTCTCTTAGTCTGTATTTGTACTCTACTGGCCACAGATATGCTTTTCCTCCTGGGCTTCACAGCCCTTCCTCACACCTGCAATTAGCCATGTTCTGTGGCCTGAACAAGAACTCAGTATGAAAATCACTAGGAGAACCTGTTGAATTTGAGTGTTGATGTTTCGCTGCATTCAATTTCCAATGTCATATTCTCATGGTTAAGTTTATCTACTAGATATTCTCCTAGCTTACTTTGTACCAGGAGGGAAGAAGATTTGTTGTGATCAAAAGGAAAAGCAGCAGCAGTCCATGACTTCCATCACCAGTGCCATAAAGTCTGTTAGTTCTGTATTCCAACCAAAATGGCAGGGCTTCAAGAACTACCTTCCAGTAGTGCCCTGTCTCAAGTGTGGCTGACAATGGAATTAACGGGACACGGACGGTGGCAAAGGGGTAACACGAACCCATGTTTCGTGTCCTGCACACGCTGGTGCAGAGTTCCCATTGGAGCAGCAGCAAATCTTCATCTGGCAGATGCTGTCACCTGCAGTTCTGCAAAGCACCTCGTGCCTGCATGGGGCAGCAGCTGGCATGAGCAGTGGGACACTCCAGCTTTGGGACACTCCACTTGGCAATAGCACAAAGCCTGGTAAAGCAGGGAGCAAGACCCTGTTCCCAAGGCCCAGTTTGCTGCCTGCCAACCAGATAAAAGGCATTCATATCCCTATTCCCCAATGGGTGCATGGGCAGGCTGGACCTGAGGCCTTGCAGGAAGGGGCAAAAAAATATCCACCTTAAGCTTTATTTGATTGCCACTTAACTACTGGCAATCACTCAGGTTTTACTGTTTTCCCAAAGGTAATGGAGCAGCTGGAAGCATGGTAATGTCTGTTATCCATGTTTGATTTGCTGGGATTAGGTGAGAGGCATCCTTTCTTGTCAGGAGCAGTTCTCCCATGGCACAGATGAGGAAAAGAAATGCAAGGTCAGTTTGTGTCAACAAAGGGACTCTAAAATTACTGGTATCAAAATATCTGACAGGATGTCCTACAGGGGGCTGTAGAGCCCATGACTGAGCTCACTGGATTTTTATGGGTATGTGGTAGGGTATTAAAGTAGTTTGAGAGCACCAAGGGAACTTTTTGCAGCAGCATAATTGAGATGGTGAAGGAATGAACTGTGGTCTTCATTATGATGGGACTTGGGCACTGCTACCTTATGTTTGGAGAATCAACCACCTCTGTGTGCTTAAAGAATAAGTTACACCCCATTTGTGCAGTTGAAGTGAGAATTTTGGCACGTTTGGTTTTGCTTCTGGTCTATTGAAGCAGTAGATCTGACCTTTTTTGTAAGATATATTGGATACACTTCTTACAGGACAATGCACTCCTGCCAAAAGATTTTGCTCTTAATAAACCATACATTATGCCTGACCTGATAATACTTTTTTCTCTATTTAGAAGTCGCCATTAATGCTGATAGAGGCAACAAACACATTTTCTTACGCTGAGGGACTCTGCTGATGTGCAAGACAGAGAAAAACCCTGAAAGAGGCCAGTGATTGCTTGTAACTAATCAGATGTTATAAAAAATAAAAATTATTGCTGCCAAAGAAATAGCAACTGTAGAAGGAGGGTGAGGGGACTATATTCAAAGGAGGAAATTAGAAACAGACAGCTCTCCATCCCCATAAAGCAAGAAAGAACTGGATACCTGTCCTGTCTGAAAGAGAGGAGGTTTCTGGGTGCTAATAATGAATGACTGAAAGAAAATTTAATGAAGCTCCACCTTTCAGGGACCCTGCCATCAATGCTTTGTTCTCATGCCAAACTCCTGGACTATAAAAATCTGCCTATAAGCCAAGAAAAAACACTTCCCTGAAAGGATTTTCAAGTTACGACTTCATGGCAAGATGGAAATAAAAAAAGGGAGATCATTTTGGATCTTCTGCCTAATTTGGAGTTTTTGCAAGGGCAAAGAACCAGTTCAGATAGGTAAGAAAAAATCTAATTCTTGCATTACTTGCTCTCATATGGCTCTCCATAGGTGGAAAATAGAGTTGAAAAATGAAAATGTGTAACATATTCATGTAAGAGCTGTAGACATGCCAGATACTGTTAAACGTTGTACATTTTATCCTTATTGTCAACCATTTAAGTATTTTACGTTTATTTCTTTCATTACTAGGTAGTGTATTAACTGCTTTATGTCCTAAGTGACTAATTTTGAGGAGGAGACACTCTGAATGCAGTTTGTTAAAAAAAAAAAAAAAAAAAAAGGTGCCACCCTTTTCAACATATTTCACACATATTCTTCATAGAGGAAGTAGTTACCATATCACCAACTAGGCTTGATTGATCAGTATGAAATGCTGCATTAGCAAGAATCACATTTTTTGTGGTCTGCTGAACTGTTACCTCCAGGTTTGATTTTTAATGTCTTACACTTTTCCTCACTGCTTAATACACAGTTGATGTATCAGTTATTGCTGTCTTAGTAATTCCAGCAATTTCACTTCCAGGATAGCCAAACTTTCTCTCTTGCCCTCTCTAGTGTGTAGAAAAGTGCTAAATTTTCCTACTCCATTTCAGTGCTGCAACCACCTATGACAGTAGCAGTCCCTTTAAAAAGCTTTTTCTGCAAGGGCTTACTGGGCACTTGAGTTTGGGCTGCATATTTATAACATAAGGATGTGAATTTCTCAGTTCTTCCTTGCTGATTCTTAGGCAGGAATACTTTATAATATTTTAGAGTTCACTGTGTAAATAAGTAACTGTTTTTGATTTGATCTGTGGTGGATGTTGCTATGTTGATACTCCTAAGCATGCTACTTGAGCAACACAAAGAAATTTGCCCATTTGTTAGTCTTTCAGAAAAAATGTTGAAAATATTTTGCAGCAAGCATAAATAGTTTGATTCAAGGTGATTCATGTTTACTTTGTGAAGCTCAGTGGTGTGAAAACTGCTTTCTGAAGCCTTATATACACTTAGAGTATGTATCCATATCTTTGACAGAAGTACAATTTAGAGGTCCAAAACGAGATTTGGTTGAGAAGGAAAACCAAATATCTCTTAGCCAAGAGTTGAAGCTGGTAGCAGCCTCAACCACTGACATCAGCAGCTGCCACTTTGCCGTAAAGTCATGCCACCTGTGACATCTCCTGGAAAGCACTCAATACAAAGTCTTGCCTGAATTAAATGAGAATTAGACATCCAGAATGGGTTTCTCCTCACTCCACTTTATCTATCTACAGTGTAAATATGTCTACAGCATAAATATAGACACAGCCTTTCTAGACAATGGAGAGATGGATGTGGTTTTTAGCATCTTCTTGCTAGGCACAAATGTAAGATGAGAAAGCTGAACCTCTTCTGCTTCTCACTGTTAACTTCAAAGGAGACTGGGCTAATCTGCTCACATTGCAGGTATCTCTGTACTTCAAAAGTCATGAACTTCAAAAGTTCAGTGAGATGAAACTGCTTCCCACAGGCTAGTATCTTCCAGGAGTTATCATTTTTGCCTTTGAAACTCTCCCCTTTAATGTTTTTCAACAAAAAAGGGCAAGCATCTCATACGGGGTGAATTTCTAAGCTCCCCTGCTATGATTTTTCTTTAGTCCAGGTCTCTACTGTCAGTAAGAGTGAATGTGCCACGTGGGGCAATTTCCACTTCCACACATTTGACCACGTAAAGTTTACTTTTCCTGGAAGCTGCACCTACGTCTTTGCTTCGCACTGCAATGACAGCTACCAGGACTTTAACATCCAGATCAGGCGCAGCGCCAAGAACAGCTTCCTGATCTACTTCACTGCCACCATTGATGGCGTGGTCCTGGAGGTGAAGGAGACAGGAATCACCGTGAACGGGAAGAAGTGAGTAGAGGCTGTTCTGGTGTTTTGTTCTGCACTTTTATCGCTGTGTTAGGTGCTCTGGCTGGAAAGCTGTGGCTGTGTATGAGATGTCCACAGCCTTTTGAACAGGGTATTGTGAAGAGCACCCCCCATAGTGATTGAGAAGGTGAGAAGCATTTAAGCTAAACTACATGTCCCACGGACCAACACCAACAAGTTAAGCAGAGAGCAATGTGTATGTTAGAAAAACAGAAGGTATTTTAAGATTTCCTTAATGTTGCTTTGTTTTGAGAGGGAGGAATGGTGGAAAGTACATAACCCGCAACACTTTATTTATAAAAGGTCTAGGTTTTGTAGAAGCTCAGTGGTTTTTCTTTTTCTCAAAATGTTATTTCTGTGTTACTAACCATACTGTTTTATGTTGCTGTTCAGGAACAGATGGTTCTTTTAGGAATAGTTTTCTGTTTCCAGATAGATTAGTCTAGAAAATTGCACTGCTTTGCAGACCACAACTTGCCCAGGGATCTTCTTATAAGAAAAGGCAGGATTTTTAGAAGTCAAAATCCACACCTTTAATCCCAATTCAAAAATGACCCACAAAGGAAACTGCAAAGAGAGGGGCAAAAAAATTCCATAAGTAAAAATCATACACAACAATAGCAGAAAATTGAGCATAATGTTAAGGGCAGTCCTCATGAGAATTGCAGAGTTCAGCTCCTCACATATAATTATGAAGGGCCAAGGCAACCTTTGACTCTGGGAAAACCCCTCACAATCTTGTTGGAGAGAAAATTGCAAGCATATGGGCTGTCTTGACAGCCTTCTAGAAACAACCAAATATAGTATAGCACCACGCTGTTGTAATTATAGCACCAAAACCCATATGTGTCCCCTAAATCAAAGGGGCAAGAAATCTCCTACCTTTTAGCCATTTGCTGAATTTCTAAGTTTTTAGGCTGTTGCAAAATGAACACTAATTGTCTTGGTAAGATGGAAAAGTTAACAGAGGTCTGAGCTGCATGAGTACGTGAGTAACAGAACAGAGTTGTTTGTGAATCCCGAATATCAAGGAGATCCTGGAAGGATGATGATCACCTGCAGTGTCCTCATGTGGAGGGCCATTTTCCCAATATGGTCATCTTGCTCTTTATAAACTTTTGGGTTAAGTCCTTGGGTTTGGCTGCTTTTTATCGGTTGAGTGGCTGATACTGCATTGACAAAAAATGCATTGACAAAAAAGACTAAAATGCATTGTGTTGTGTATTAAGGTTGGTAAAAGGTCACAGTGGACAATGTAATGCATTGTGTGGATGAAGTTTGACCTTGCAAAGAGTGTTCCCATGTCTTATCTTGTTTCTTTTAACTCTTTTCTTCCCTATATGTCCATAAGGATTTCATCAGTCTTTTTTCTTTGCTGCAATCTGTTTTGTTCCCTTGAATCTCCAGGATTGCCATGCCTTTCAGCTTGAAGAGCATTCTCATTGAGGATACCTGTACTTACTTTCAAGTCACTTCCAAGCTGGGCCTGACGCTCAAGTGGAACTGGGCTGACACGCTCCTAGTATGAACAGTCAGTTGTTTTCCTCCTGGTGAACCTCATCAGTAATGAAAAGCAGGGCTAAATGCAGGCACTGTGTATACATGAAATTGTGGGGGGGAGATACCACTCTATCCATGAGCTGATAGAGAAACACCAAACTGGGCAATAATTTCACAGGGCAAGGGCATGGAGGCACAACCCCATGGTATTTCCAGCTAATTTTATATGACAAAAGGGTTAACCCTGGATATAACACATCTGTAGTTAGTTCCTTGCTCCATGGGGTACTGGCAGCAACACAGCCCTTCAGCTCTGCCTTGCTACTCTGTCTCACGTACATCTTGTGTGGGAAACTAATCTGTGTGACCACTTCAGACCTGGGCCCCTTTCACTCCAAAGCCATGCTATGTGGAAATTCTCCTCTAAACATCTACCCTGCAATGTCCTCTTCTGCAAGAGTGCATTTACTTTTTTGTGTGTGAGCCCTTATCCTTCACAATCAGGACTGAGATTAACTAAATGGAAGTTGTGTGTCATGTTTGCCCATTCAGAGAGATAGAGAGAGTGTAAAAGGTGAATAGAGAGAAAAAAGTATCAGGAAGTAATCAAGTGACATTGAAATTCTGATTTATTGAAGTATTTGCTTTCCCCCTTCCCATGTACTAATAATATCTAAAGTGTTAAAGGCACTGTTAATCTGTATATTACTATAGACTGGACACAATAGTAGGAAAAGCACTGCCTTTTTTGGTGGACCTGAGTGGCACCAGTACTGTTCCCCAAGCATGTAGGAGTGATAAGGTGCAATAGTTTGATCCAACAAGGCAATGGTGTGCTAACATGGCTGTTTATTTCCATTAAGTATGGGCAAAACAAATAGTGCTGGGCATGCCCCTGCCTAGAAGTGCTATAAAATTTTCCATCACCTTATAGACTAGAAAACCCACTATTCATGGCTAAAAGTCAACCAGAAGCTGCTTCTTTACAGCATCAAGCATTAGAGCACAGTTACCTGACCTGTCCAGAGAGGAACTGCGATACCCTGCAAGATGTACCAGTTGTCTGTACACCAGTGTCTCTCTACTGGGACACACTGGTCCAGGGATTAATCCAGTATTCATAACATGCTTCAGTTACCTCTTTATGGGTAGGAATGACAATAGCTGGAGGATTCTCTTCCCATTTGAATTCAATCTGTCTGCAGATAAGTTTTGTGAGAGATTTGTACCAGAAAAGGAGATTGCTGCAAACTGGGAATGAGCATTTCTGCCACTGCACTTTTCTGTTGTGAATCACTTTGCAACTAGTGCTGCTGATATGGGGAAAAGCCTTTGAACTCTGTGTTTCCTCTTTTGTAGCTGGACCTGGAAGAAACATATAAAGAGAAAATATGTGGTCTGTGTGGGAACTATGATGGCAATGAGAAGAATGATTTGATTTTGGATGGTAGGTCATAAATACAGCATATTCCATCCAGAGTAGACCTCCTTATACATGACATGAAACTTGGTATCTGTTTCCTCTGAGCAGGCTTTCAGATTTCCTGACAGGCACATGAACATTTCCATATACAGGAGATGTATTTCTAGAAGTTCTGAGATGATTTGGGATTTTCTGCTCTTTTCATATTTGTAAGAGTCTCCAACCTCTTTGACCAAAATTAATTGCTTGGCTATCATACAGCAACACTGCAAGATTCCCCACTGACAATAACATACTTTAAGGAAATGCATGAATGCATTTTCTGTTCTTCTATTTTAATCATTCTATGTGTGATTATTTTTGCTTCTATAATGAAATGAAAGCATCCAAGAAAACACAAAGTATCTTTGAAGAAACTGTGGTGCCATCCACTGACACCTTCAGATATTGCAAATAGCTGAGCCTCTAATCCTGCAGCAGGTTGTATGGATGGAAAGAAACCTTCATCCTGGGATATCAGCTGCAGGACTGAATCCAAAGTTATAACAACATCCCTTTATGCAATACCTGTGTGACTGTTATACATGTGAACAGAAAACTCTGTAAGATCAAACACACCCAAAACAAAGAGAAGTCTTTGTAAGAGAAGTAGCAGCAAGTTCAAGAGTCCCACATGATTTTAAAAGCCCGGGCTGACACCAGGCCTTGATACAACTGTGCCAGATTCATGACTCTAGCCCAACAGAAGGTTATATCAGGCTGTCATCCTCTATAAAATATGGATGCTGGTTAAATTTGGGCATATCATGAAGTGCATACTGCCTTTGAGTCCAAAGACTAAGTGCATTTTTATAGCCCGTTAATTGACCTAAAGGATTGTGGGAAGTTACTGAAATGCATCTGGGGATTTTTGCAGGGTATAAAATGCATCCGAGACAGTTTGGGAACTTCCATAAAGTAGAGGATCCATCACAGAAGTGTGCTGATGTGAGCCCAGATGACCACACTGGAAGACATCCCAGGAGAAAAGACAATAGGTGCAGTAGATATGTAAGTGTGTGGGACCAAGAAGTACAAACCCTCCTGACCTACAGAGTTGAAGAGACATTGAAACAAATCTTAATTACAGAGCACGCACCAACCTGAATTTTTCAGAACTTTAAACATGAATTTGAGCAAAATTATGATCTTATAGCTGAAAGAATATCCTATTATGGTTAAAGAAATAGATATTGGGAAAATACCCAATTGAATGACAGCTTCCACTCCAAGTCAAAGGACCTTGTGGCAGAAAGTTAGACTGGATAGTCTCTTGAGATCCTTTCTAACTTGAGTTATTCTGTGATCCTAGAATTGTGTCATCAAAACTTGGGGTGTATATTCAAAATACTAAAAGGTGGTAAAACATCAAGTATTGCTTTTTTTTTTTTTTTAATAGAAAAAAGAATGCAAGAAACTTATGTCCCGTTTTGGAAACTGCCCCAGCGTGGTTGCCTTTGATGACTACGTAGAGACCTGTGCTGAGGATATGTGCCACTGTGCAGTTAATTCTTCTCACTCTGATTTGGTTTCCAGCTGCATATGCAGCACTTTAAACCAGTACTCTCGAGACTGTGTCCTGAGGAAGGGAGACCCTGGGGAATGGAGGACCAAAGAACTCTGCTGTAAGTAGCTACTGCTCTGGAAATTTATTTCAGGTTAGACATTTACACAAGTACTCTGACCCCAGCACAGCAAAGCTAGGAGCTCTGGTAACTACCTTGAATCAATCTGTGAAAGTACTTCAACACAAACATTGCTAATGGAAAAGCTTTTACAAATTTAACTTCATTTTGCTCCTTAAATTAGAACTATACCTTGATAATGTCCACCTCCTTCTTACAATTAGGTTTCCTCAGTTCTTTTTTTTTTCTTTTTTTTTTTTAAATTTTACTATGTGCAGTTAACTCATAAAGAGCCTTATTTCAACATGGTGACAACTAGACAGAAGTAGTTACTGAGAAGAGCAATATGTTCATACTTATCTTACCCTATGTTTTCATGCTCAGTAGTCCAGTTACTGGGCAGGAAATCTCTTTAAATCGAGGGGGAAGGCTACAGGTAGTTCACCCAAACTGCTGGTGTGGATTGGGACAGCAAATTAATGCCAGAAGAATTGATGCTTCAGGCAAAAATAAACTGCTTTGACTCCCTAAATTATTCTGGTGTTCTTTGCTTGTATTGTGAGTTCAGCCAACCTTGAGCTAGTAAAGTAATGTGAAATAGCTCTTATTTCCCAGCAGCACAATTTTGTCCAAAAGATAAAGTAAAAGTGGCCATAAAACATTCCTTTAAGAGCTTAAACAAACATGACATATCTGGACAGAAGGTCTTGCATACCTTGCAAAGGATATGGAGGAAAGGAGGAAGAAGGGATTGGGTAGTGACACAACAATTTGAGAGATCTTACAAATAACATCAGTAACATACTCCATTTTGGTTTGGTCTTGCAGATCAGGAATGCCCAAACAACATGGAGTACATGGAATGTGGAAATTCCTGTGCTGACACATGTGCAGATCCAGAAAGGAGCAAGATTTGTAAAGCCCCATGTACAGATGGCTGTTTCTGTCCTCCTGGTAAGGCAGCTCACTTCTCCCAATGATCACACACATCAAGGGACAAAAAGGGAGCTTGTTCCCTTTCTTTACCATTTCACACAACAAATAAACTGCTTCTTCTAGCATAATTTACCCCTTTTCTTCTTGGAAGAGCCAGATTTCTAAAGATCTGAGATCCTGACACTGAAGAAGGGAGGCAAAGACTTCTAAGAACTCGACAGGGAAAAAAATGGTGCAGATATGGAAAGAGAAGAGGTGTTCTCTAGACAGTAAGAATGCAGTTGAAAATGTCTCATGAGGTGCTTCCCTGCTATGACACTAAATCTTACCGTAGCTTAAGTGACACAAAATATAAATGCATTTCCAGGTGTGTGTATGTGTAAACTTGCACATGAAATAGTCTAAGAAGAGGCTCTGATTTCTGTTAGATTCACTATTAGAAAAGGATGGAAACTGGCTCACACCCTTGAAATCTGACACTTGATAATCCCGCTCACAGTGAAAAAATTTCATAACAGGAAATATTCTTTGAGTTTTACATTGCTTTCATTTGAGTTCTAGTAAGAAATATTTCCCATCCATCAACATCTGAAAGGGCCTGGTGTGGTGTTTTCCTTTAAAAGTATCCCATTCATTTTAAGAAATGCTGAATACTCCAGAGTTTTTTCCTTACTCTAATCTTCCTTGATGGTGTTTCCCAAACTCACCAAAGGAATATTAACTAGCCATTGTATCTGAACAGGAACTATCCTTGATGACCTCAGCAGCAAGAAGTGCATCCCTAGAGACAGCTGCCCCTGTACATTTCAAGGCAAAGTCTACTCATCTGGAGGAACTTACTCCACTCCTTGCCAGAACTGGTACTGTTGTGGTCTTGATAGCACTAACAAGGCATTTATTTCAAAACATTGACAAGTTGCATTCTGTACTTCCCTCTTCTTTTTTTTTTCTTTTTATTTTTCTTTCTTTTTTTCTTTTTTCTTTTTTCTTTTTTTTTTTTAATCTTTTCTTGTAATTTGTTTTAAATAACAATTCAAAACCTTGCTCTGAATCTCAACAGTGTAGGAAAACTTAGAGGTATTCCTCAACCACACATAGTTATTACTCACCCTCACTTGAAACTGCTTGTGAAAACTGAGCTCAAGATTTCAGAATGTAGAAAAATGAGACTCTTTACTGATTAATTCAGAAACTTTGGCCACTAGAGTGAGGTGAGAAGTTATACCATGTTAATAAGTGACACTTGCAACAACATCTGGGTCTCCACAAGGCCCAATTCAGTTTGAAGGCCAAATCTCAGAAGTCATGATCCTTGAGAATGAGTTGATTCAGAAAAAAACCTGGCATCTTGAACCCATCTCCGTTCTGCACTGGTGAAACGTTGCAAGATTTTAGGTATATTACTCTCAACACAGTTTTATTTCTTGGCCTATATGTGTTATCTGGGCTCCTGATGACACAACATCATTTTTTTGACCACTGGTTAAAGCTTTACTATGGGGAGGAATGAAGTGTGGTATGGTGCATGGCCAAACATTCTGCAAGCCCCTTTGGATTAATATATCCTGCATTTTGAGAAAATGCTCCTCAAATCCCAGAAATTTTGAGTAATTGAACTTAATGGACTTTGGGTGATTCCCATCTTGCCACATCCTCATTTACTCCTCTCAAGCTTACGTGGCTGGACTGTTTTCTTCTTGTGTGCACAGGTGTGAGAATTGCTCTTTATCTCAGGTCCTCCACAATTAGCTGCTGAAACATCACATCAGTGACTTGCTGAACAATTGCATCAGTAGCACAAGATGTTGCAAAATCCTGCTTGAAATCTTTCTTTAAAAAGTCAAATAAACAATTTAGGCCCAGAAAACCATTTCTTGCTTTCCCATCTCAGTATGCCTCTGAGGGAGACACAGCCTAAAGCCCAGTGCAGTTAACTCTCTCACTGAGAGGAATTCAACCATCACACTTTAAGGGGCTTCCACCCACAGGGTTTTAATAAGAAGCCAAGATAATGAGCTAAAAATATAAATAGGCCACATCTGCGCAGATTCAAATGGTGTGTCACCTTTGCCCCCTTGAAGCTGTGTTTATTCTAATGGCTGCTTTTTGGGTTTTGCACAGTACTTGCAAAGGAGGCCACTGGAGCTGCATCTCTCTGCCCTGCTCTGGAAGTTGCCACATAGATGGAGGATTCCATATAACAACATTCGATAATAAAAGGTTCAATTTTCATGGCAACTGTCATTATGTCTTAGCTAAGGTATGAGCAATTTCTCTTTTCACTCCTAAATCTCCTGAGTAACACGAGGCATTAAACTGTGCTGGAGCTTTATATGACCTAATTTAATTAAATGGCACCAATCCAGCAAAGCACTTCAACATATGCCCACTCTGAAACCCCATAAATTTTTGAATTTGCAATGCATTGCAAGTCAATTGCTGATGCTTAACTTCAAACTTTTGCAGCTTCAACATACTTGCACTTTTTTTTAAAATTAAATAATTTTCTTAATGGATGTATTAGTGTTGATTCAAGCATTTCTTTTGAAGTTTTCTTCATGTGTGACTGTAAGAAGGAAGTGGGTGAGCCAAAATTTCTGCAAAAAGATTGAATTATATGTGAATGCCTGCAAATGAGATCCACACAGGCTGATAGCAAGGAAAAAGAGTGCAAAGGAAAGTTAGTGAAATCATTGATTTTGGCAATTAAATATTTTGCAGTTAGATATCCAATACCCCAGTTCTTTCCTTACCCCTTAGCTTTTCAGTGACACCTTTTTCTCTTCAGGCTCCCAGCCTGTAACATACTTAGAATGTCTGCACATACCTTTCTCATGTCTTCACAGAACACTGATGACACAGTTGTGGTGATTGGGGAGATCATTCAGTGTGGGACTTCAAGGACAATGACTTGCCTAAAGAATGTATTGGTCACATTAGGAAGAACTGTGAGTAACTCTTTAATTAGGGATACATAGGAGGTATGTATCTCTAGGAGATGTGTGTGTGTGTATATATATATATATATATATATAAGGTATGTATACATTATTTCTGTTCTCCTTACGTTCTTGTTTGGTGTCTGGACACTGAGTTACACTGACCCCAGAGGTGATGAGGTTTTGAGGACACTACTCCTCAATGCTTAATGAAGCTTGTCAGGTTGCTCTTGTCTGACTCTCATGCATTCACCACTGTGGGCTTTTTTCCTTTTCCACGCAGACTATAAAAATATGTTCCTGTGGAAATATCTACATGAACAATTTCATTGTGAAGCTGCCTGTAAGAAAAGGTAAATCCCCTTCTTTACTCCTTTTACAGAATAGCCTACATCTATTTCCAGAGGGATTCTACTCACTGTTAGGTTGATACTAGGTCTGGGATTCCCTGGGAATCCCTTTGTTACTGCATGCACTGGCAAATGGAAATTCCTGTTTACTCAGCTTTGTAAAGATTCGCAAGTACATGCAACACTTTTTTCTTCTTCTGTTTCTTCTTTAGATGGCATCACCATCTTCAGACAATCTACATTTTTCATCAAAATCCTGAGCTCAGCTGGAGTGCAGATCCGAGTACAAATGAAACCTGTCATGCAGCTCTCCATAACAGTCGATCATTCTTTTCAGAATCGCACATCTGGTAGGACACATAAGGCTAAACCCTTCAGCGTGCTGAAGAAAATCTCTCTGATGTTTTGTTTGTGCAAATCTTTTAGACTCCATCTGTTTTAACAGGTCTTCATCAGAGACTTGTGAAGTGCAGACTAAGTCCTTGGTTTTGCCACCAATCTCACGTTTACATCATTTAACATTTTTGTGCTTCTGTTTCCTGTCTGTGCAATGGGATTACATTGTCCTGTCCCTCTGGCCCATTTTGTTTTTCTTTTGCCATTTCCTTTATTTATAAGCCTTTGGGGAAGATGTTCTCTGTCTGCCAGTGTTTACTGAAGCACATTTAAGCAGTTCCAATCCCTGTGCTATCACTAAGTGCTACTGTAATGCAGGAAAATAATAAATACACTCTAAACACAGGGTCCTGTCTGATTTGTGGGAACATCAGGAAGTCTCTGAAGGAAAATGGGTTTCTCTCAGGCTAGGTCCATTACAGAGCTAAGAGTGTTTATCTAGAAGCCATTTCTTTTTTCATGCATCTAGTGATTTCTTCTTTTCTTTTGCCTTTTTTTTTGCCTCCCACACAAGGTCTTTGTGGCAACTTCAATAACATCCAGACTGATGACTTCAGAACAGTCACTGGAGCTGTGGAAGATTCAGCTTCTGCTTTTGGTAACTCATGGAAAACTAGAGCCAGCTGTTTTGATGTTGAGGACAGCTTTGAAGATCCTTGTTCAAACAGTGTGGATAAAGGTACCAGGCTTTTCATCCCTGGCTTATCAGTGCAAAATAATTTTCACATGATGGATAATCAAAAAAACTTCAGAAATCTCATAAACATCAAAACCCTCTGCCTTTGAGGCTATTGCTAGAGAAAAAATATTGTGTTTTGAAGGTCTTTAGGAGGACATCTTTGCTTTCAAAACAAAAAGACAGGACTGCTGGAGAAAGAGCCAACACATTCACTGATGACTTGAAAAGCACACACAGCATCAATGACAGCAATTTAGGTTTAAGGCAGAGCACAGCTGGTTGCCAATATTTGGGCAAGTTCTTCATCCAGTCTAGGTTGTTACAGCTGTGCTGAAGTCCAGAGAAGGAGGTTATCAACAGTGGTGAGTTAAGCAAGCACTGCACTGTACTAGGTGTTCTGTCTGATTTTTCACTCTGAGTGGATTTGGATATATATATATTATTTGGACTGACCTCTCCTAGGTACTGCCACATGTAATTAAAAGTGCAGCTCATAGCCAAACAGCTCAGTGATTACTACATGCTTGATATTATTGCCTGACTATAAGGAATTACCTGGCTGTAAGGAATTAAGAAAGTTTGATGAAAAACAATGAAAGGGCAGGTACTGTATATGTTCTGCAAATCCAGCTGCAGTAATAATGTTAATAGTTGGAAAGTGAAACATTTGTTTTAGGAAGATGGCTGGTCATCCATCCAGCTATGTTTATCCCTTTAATAAGTTAATGACCTGTATTTCCATCCAGCATTATCTAAAACACTTCAGGACATTCTAGATCAATATGATACCTGATAAGAATATTGATTCAGACAGTAATGTAGTCTAAGTGACTGTGGATAATGATTTTTTTCCCCACTTCAGAAAAATTTGCCCAGCACTGGTGTGCTCTTCTGTCCAACACAAGCAGTGTGTTTGCTGCCTGCCATTCTGTTGTAGACCCTTCTGTGTACATCAAGGTAAGGCACTGCTCCAAATGGGTGGTTTAATCTCATCCAGAGACTGATCCCACATGAAGGTGATCTGGCCTAAGGGAGTGAAATAGGTTACAGTAGTGACTGGTCACAAAGAAGTTCACTGATGGTAATTAGAAAAATTATAAAATGAGAGTTCATGCAAGATGGCCCTTTTTGGTTACAGCCCCATAAATAATTGGTTGGCATCACTGGCTTCTGTTGCATGACCCAGAAGCAAAATGAAAAAAATCAGTTCGAGATTTCAAAGTTTCAAAGAGTGAAAATTGTTCACTCTTTGACTAGCAGAATCAGAGTTTCTGCATGGAATTGAATTGAGAGCTTTACCAGCCCCACGGATTCCCTCTGACTTGGTTCAAAATTCACATCTAGGGAGAGAATATGTATTTATATAGTTTATATCTCATTTATTACCTTTGAGTCTTGTTAGTCTCCCTGTGTTTTGAATGCATGAAGCTGCCCATATGTTCTCTTGGTGTAAAGCTCTATAATGCTGCTGAGAAAGCTGTCTGAGCTAGAGAGTTGCCACATTTATGTGGATGGTAAAGAAGTTCCTGCAAAAACACAGAAAGTTCCTGCAGGCTGTGTGTATGTGTTATACAACTTACTGAGAAAATACCTGAGC
>VYXD01012930.1:0-122656 GCA_013397195.1 Hylia prasina | reverse complement strand
AATATATATATATACTTCATGTATATACTTCTATATATATAGGATTCATGTAAACTATAAATAAAATAGGATTTTGCAATTTTCAGTTAAGGAGAAGAATCAGTTTCTTATCGATATGTCTGTTACTCCTGCTGATCTCATCAGATTTTAAACCATGATTTGTGAAAGCCTTTTCCACAACATCAGTAATGGCAGGATGAGTCACTGTCTATCCAGTATGATCCTACTGCTCTAGAGTGACTAGCTGTATCTGTGTTCTTTTGTACAGTCCACACAGTTAATAGAATTCAAGCTTTTAATTCCAGCTATACTTACATAACTAGTTCTTAAAATGTCATTACATATGACTGACTCTCTATAACCCATCTTCTGTCATGCACCTGTCATGTCACTGGGTGCATCTCATCTGCTTACTAGATAGGTACACAAAGTGCCAGGCATCATTGTGCAATATTTTCAGATGATATATTTTGACAGGTCCTAGATTGTACATCCTCATGGGAGGCTGGTACAGACATTTCTTAGTGTTTTAATGAACTATAGCTGCCTCTATATTTTTTAATGTTCATCTGTTAATGAGTGTTAGACCTAATGTCATTGCAGTTTCTGTAACTGATTTGCTACTTCTCAGGTTTGCATAGTATTTCATTAGCATACATTTTCTCTTAGAGATATTAAGTTTCATTGGTAATAATACTGTCTAAAAATATATTGGTTGACTGCTTTTTGAATTGCCGCATGTTTTGCTGTTTCTTCTATGAGCTAGACACAATAATATCCCTGTCCTTTTCCTCTGTCCTTTAGAAATGCATGTATGACACCTGTAATGCTGAGAAGAGTGAAGTTGCACTGTGCAGTGTGCTCTCTACTTACTCCAGAGACTGTGCTTCAGCAGGGGTGCCCCTGCAGGGCTGGAGGCAGGGTGTCTGTGGTATGTGAACTGAAATTCCTTAGGCAGGGATATGGGGGAACAGCTTCAGGACAGCCCCATTTGTGGCAGTGAGTGTCTTTGTTCTTTAGCCATTGAGTTAGAGAGCCTTTGAAAAACAGAATAAGCATTTATTCTATAGAATTCCATTTGTGACTGCTTCATGCTCTTACAAGGCATGTTCCTTGTGTCAAATCTTAGGTGAATTCAGTACTCTGAGAAGCAAAATAGTGCAAGGCATATTATTCAAATCAAAACAGAAGTTAGGGTTAGTTTTACTTTAGATTTCATTAGAAATTAGGTTACATTTGAACACATGGGCTTCCCCATGTATTTTAATTCCAGTACCTTTTTTGTATTACATTCAGTCCTCTTGTCCCAGACAATACAAATGACATCACTCTCATTAACCACATTTTTCCATGTTACTGTAAAATAGTAATTTTTTAAAATAAATATACATATTGATGACATATGAGAACATGAAAATCTTTAAAGGCATTTTCAGCTCAGGATTGCCTAAAAAATGAACAAAAGTTTCTTGGACATATACACTGTCACCAAATCCTGAATTCAGAGTCCACATATGTGTGTATTTTCCTTTGGCACTGCCAGAATTTATTACAAGATATAATATCTTGGCATAAGATCTGAGAATAAAACTCACAGTGTTGGATTCTGAATTTTCCTTCAACATTCCCATGTTGTCATTAATGGTCAGACAGTTCAAGTGAGATTTGCCTCTGTTGACATGAAAATAGATGTATGGGTTTCTTAACTAATTGCACATCTGAATAGACAGCATAACAATGATTATGTTTTTGGAGCTTGATGCAGCCATGATCTATTTACTTGCCTGACTTAGGGGCCAGCTGGGATACTTAATAGAGGCAAACAATGTAACTGGTGTGACGCATTGTCAGAAGCATTTAAGACTGCGATAAAAACAATGTCACAAACCTGCGCTGAAATAATTCAAAGGAACACAGTGTAGTCCACAGTAAATTGTCCTAGAATCCTGCAGATTTATGCACTAGACACAGACACTGTTTATTGAAAGCTTTGTTTCCCAACATAGAATTACTAACAATTTTTATGGCAAATCAAGACTGGTTTGCAGCACGGCTTTGGCTGAAATCTGTGTTCTTAGGTCACAGTAGGTAATATTGACTCAAACAGTACAGTAACCTTGATAAAAATGCTAATGGTTTGATCAGAACAATGATTTTAGCCCTTATTTAAGAAGAAATAATCTTTTGGGAACATGGCTGTGATAAGAGTACGGTTGTTCATGACTCACTGTTCATGAGTGAAAGACTAAATGGGCCACAACCTTCACTCTGTGTTCTGTCTCATTGCGGGGGTTAGAAAAGCTGCTCCAGCTTCTGAAGCTGCATCCACTCTGCCAAGCTGCAGGCAGCATCCAAGGCAGGTTGCATCCCAAGCAGATGTCTGCACTGCAGTCAGCAGAGTGTGTGAAAGAAGCAAATCCTGCTAGTTCAACCCTGTGCATGCCTGTTACACACTCTTTAGCAGAAGCATGAGCCATTACTGGAGTTGCTGGTTGCCCAGTGGATCACTGGTGTGAGCAGTGTTGGTGCTGCCTTTTTAGTGCTCCCTGTGCAAGCTAGCTTGGAGGTATCTTTGGTATGCTCCTGTTCTCATGCCCCCACTTGTGATTTGTCATCCTACATGTGTGTCATTCCTGTGACCATGAGCACTACAATCAAATAACCCTTCTCTTACCAGTCTCATTTAATCAAATGTGATCTTAGTCCTCTAAGAAAATTTAAAAGGAGAAAGTAAACACATTACTTTATTGTATCAATAGCTAACAGTTGAGACAGATGTAAATCATATCATCTTTATTAATATATACTTTTATTTGGCCTATTTTGACTTACAAATACCACTTGCTATATCTTCAAAGAATAAAAAGTAGGAGAATATGGCTTGCCTGACTTACACATGGGATGTTGTGGTTGCTCCAGCTAGGACCAGAAAACCAACTGGTTTATGGTGACGGAGGTGCTGGTTTTGAATGTGTACACAAGCCTAGCACACTAACTAATCAAAAAAAGTGTGCCATGGTCATAGACTGGAAAACCATACAGAGCTTTGTTTATTTATTTATTTGTTTGTTTGTTTGTTTGTTTGTTTGTTTAAGCTGATAAGTTCTTAACATTGCTGCAAAACTGATTAGCACAGGTGCCCATGATCAACACCCCTGTACCTTCTAGTGCATCCCTGTGTATCTGAAAAAGAGTTGCAGGGTCAAATCTGCAGAATTAGAAAGAGGCCCAAGATGACTAGATCTCCAGTTCTCACTGAATTTCAAGGAAGTCTGGATGCCAGACTTTCTTGAAAAATGCAGCCTTAATGTGGGTGATGTTTCCTGACAAAATTCAATGTCATCCCTATGGATCAGTACTGCAGATTTCATGGCAGAGCTTTGATGGTGGTGTATACTGTCAGCCTGTGAAAATGAACCAGCTTTTTACTGTCTTACAGGGTTAGTTGAGCTCTTTAGATTTTGGTATTTACCTGTTTGGTTCACCCAGAGATGTTAGAAACTGTTGTTTCTAATTTCCCCAGAGGATGACAACAAGACGTCTGTGAGAACTGAAATACCCTTTTCTTGGTAGCATCAAGAGTTCCTTGTCACTGCCATTTAATGTCAAAATTTTTCTCTTACAAAATATGATCATTTCTTGAGTTATTCCCAGCCAAATAAATCATGAGTAAAGGTCAGAAAACAAAATTTTAACAAGTCAGCAGTTATTGGTTTCAGTTCTTGGCATAAGATAGGAAATTGTGGAAATTACAAAAATATACGCCCTGCTGAGTATTTCTGTGTTCAGTGTCATATTGTTCAGGCTATGCAAGTAGATTCTCCTAGGGAATCTACTCAGAATCCACCCAGATTCTCTCCTACTGGGAGACAAGGTCTGGTTGTTTGATAAAAGCACATTTATGGCTACCAGTGTGCAGAGAGGCATTCTAAAGTCACGAGAGATGACTGCACAAAGATGGCCATACATCCCTTTCATTTCTCTTGCAAAGATCCCTCTGAGGAGTGTCCAGAGACCATGGTTTATAGCTATAGTGTGAGATACTGTAACCAGTCTTGCCGCTCACTGGATGAACCTGACCCGCTGTGCAAGGTCCGCATCGCGCCCATGGAGGGCTGTGCTTGCCCCAGAGGCACCTACCTTAACGATGAGGAGCAATGTGTGGCTCCAGATGACTGCCCCTGCTACTACAAAGGCAAGATTGTTCAGCCTGGCAACTCCTTCCAAGAGGATAAACTCATGTGGTGAGTTGCTCTGATGATGCAAAGGCTGCTCTGTGCCTGGGGACATCAGGGCTCAAGGGGGAAGTCTCTGCCCCAGTCCATGAATGGCATCATTTTACAGTTAGGAATAAGCAATTTTTTTCTAGATTGTATCTTCCCCTGGCAGGAAGTACAGCCACAGCAAATGTTAAGATCCCATGTTCCTGCTGGCAAACAAGAACCTGAAAACATGTTAAGTAGAACAATATTTGTAATCTAGCTCTTGCAGAGCTCATGGTTGTGTAAAAAATATCCACAAACAGTGGGAGCAGGTTTTCTAGAAGGCAGAAGGCTTGGAGGAGCTTCAGGCTTTGAAATGAAAAAGCAAAGTGAAAACCACCACACCATCCTGAAGACTATTTAAAAAATAAAAATGATCTATAAAAAACTCCACCCAATTCTCAGTTTTTAAACTTTTTTTTTTTTTTAGAAGAGAGAGAGAAGAGAGAGAGAGAAACTGGGGGGGGGGGGGGGAGGAGGAGGATACTAAAAATAGTGTTATTAATTTGCATCTGCATTGAAAAACAATTGTCATTATTCTCATTTTCAATTACCTTAGGGCATCAATGGAAACTACTGGGGAAGGCTTTTTTATTATCTTTAGATGTCTTCCAACTGAGGATTCTAGACTATTTTGTAATCACAAATTATTTAGTAATTTAAGAGATCTCTTATTTAAGAAAGTATTAGTCTTATCTCTTGGTGTGGAAAATGGGTGCTTAGGAAAAACTTGATGTAGGGAAAACACACAATAAACCAGTGGCAAATGAAGGAAGAGTATTTTAAGAGCTGGGTCTTTTAATCTTCCTTCTGGGGATGGTAATTCCTGTCTGTGAAACTGATAGCTGTAACAAATATTCATTTTGATAGGAATTTGTTATTCATGTGACAAGTGAAGCTTTGCAGTACCCTTCTCCCTAGTGAGGGAGAAAAGTGCAAAGACCTGATGTGTTTTGTTTTATGGAATCTCTTTAGCAAATGCATTCAAGGAAGATTAGACTGCATTGGAGAAACTGTCTTGGTAAAAGGTGAGATTTTGTTAAATAATGGCATTATGGTGTCAGGCAGTATTTATAATGTTTTTCTGCGTTATCTCTCACTTTCTCTAACATTTTAGTATTCTGCACATTTTTTCATTCTCTCTGAAATGTGTTAGTTATTGATAACATTTGTCTTTGTAAAATGTCACCAGATTTACTAGACTCTTTAAATGATGAGGATATTTCCCAAAGCTTAGAAGTTATCTGCCTTCTTCTCACTTCACTGTTATTGGGCAGAAGCAAAACTATTAGAAACTTTAAATGATAGACACCTGCTCCCCTCTGAAATCCTCTGGCTGCTTTTGCAATTGCTGATGACAACCTTATTGCTCTCTCCAAATTACCTTCCTGACATGTTTTCTCCTACTGCAGATTGCCCAGCTCCTATGTATTACTTCAACTGCAGCTCTGCAGGTCCTGGAGCAACTGGATCAGAGTGTCAGAAAAGCTGCAAGACACAGGACATGCACTGTGTAAGGAGCTCACCTCCCAGCAGGGGCACAGCATAGCTGTGCATGTAGGATTGTCCTCATCGAGCACTGATGGGAACATGCCATGCTGGGCACACACCAACTGCTGCACTGATAACACAGCAGCTGTAGCTGACAATGTACCTGTGATCTGTAGCATGATTTCCACTAGCTTGCAATTAAGGAGTTTTTTTTAAAAATCCAAAACTTTGGCATCCAAAACTAGCACATCTCTGCTGGTTCCCTGTTCTTTCTGTGCACTAACAAGTTGTCTTCTCCTACATCTTCTAATGTGCAGTATGTCACAGAATGTGTTTCTGGCTGCATGTGTCCCGATGGACTGGTATTGGACGGCAGTGGAGGATGCATTCCCAAAGATCAATGCCCCTGTGTTCATGGAGGACACTTCTATAAACCCGGGGAAACCATCAAAGTGGACTGCAACACATGGTATGTTATCCCAGGGAATCTTGTTTTATAGCAACGCTTGTTAGAATTGTCAGTCCACAGTGCACCCATGGGGCAGAGTGTGCTTTGAAGGCTTCCTCTTCATCATGAGAGCCATTGGGCTGCATAAAAGGGGAAGTGTTTCTCTGCATCATGGTGCATGAGCCAGCACCTGGGGAGAAAAAGCACCAATATCTTCTGTCAAACGATTTCCATCCTTTTCTGTTTCCCCACCAGCTTCAGGAACACCAGCCTTACCCTGGCTGATGTGTGGTTGCTCATTCTGGTGCCATAGATTTCACTGTTATTACTTATCAGGGTGGGTAAAATGCCTTGAATCTTTATCCATTACTTAGCAAGGATGAGACTGTATCGTTCTACCAAATAGATGCACAGAAAATAACAGCTAGGAACACTTTGGACTAATCACCATTGGTACAGGCAGTCAAGTTTAACATGTGAACTCAAAACCTGATAAGCTCTTGTTGCTATCACAGAGTCATTAAGAAGTTTTATTGCAGTGAGGGGTGAGTTTTCTAATTAGAAGAGGCCACACATGGGAAAGAAAATGCAGTCTCTGTGTCAGGGCCATAACAACTAAATTTTCACCTCCTGAACTAGAGATGAGGTTTGTCAAGGTGTGGTGGGTTGACTTTGGCTGGACATTAGGTGGCCACCTAGCTGTTCTATCACTATCCTCCTCAGCAGAACAGGGTTGGAGAGAAAATAAGATGGAAAAAAACTCATGGGTCAAAATAAAGATGGTTTAATAAAGCAAAAGCAAAGGCTGTGTGCAGGAGAAAAGGAAAACAAAATATTTATCCCTTAGTTCCCATCAGCAGGTGATGTCCAGCCCACTTACCAAGGAGTAGGCCTTCAGAAACAAATATCAAAACACACACCACTCTGTTCCCACCCCATTCTCCCATTCTCTTAGCTTTCATTGCTGACCAGACATCACATGGTTTGGAATATCCCTTTGGACAGTTCAGGACAGCTGTCCTGTCTCTGTCCCCTCCCAAAACCTTATCCATGCCCCAGCCTACTGGTGAGAGGGAGAATGCTCAGGAGACAGCACTGATGCTGTGGGAGTGCTGCTCAGCAGTAGCCAAAACACTGGGGTATTACCAACACATTTGTAGCTGCCCATGCAAGGCACAGCACTATGAGGGCTACTGAGGGAAAAAAATTCTCTCCATCTCAGCCAGACCCCAGGAAATACAGAGATAATATTTGTTCACACTGCTGTAACAGAACTGCAATACGATCCCTCACAGATTAAAATTCAGAAGTGGTTGAAACATTCAGTTTTTCACCTAGAATTTGTCTCTTAAACCCCCACCATCTGCTGCCAGGGCTCAACTATTTA
The DNA here is from genome assembly GCA_013397195.1 of Hylia prasina. Lineage (NCBI taxonomy): Eukaryota > Metazoa > Chordata > Aves > Passeriformes > Sylviidae > Hylia > Hylia prasina. The sequence goes on along the minus strand of VYXD01012930.1, from coordinate 115,068 downwards.
AAATATATCTGAAGGAAATAATAGAATAAATGTGTCTAGGTAGTAAACATGAACTTTCTGATTGATATGGCATATCATGGTATGATATTAGAGGGCACTGCAAACAACAAAGGTTTTAATTATTCTGCCCCTGTTTGGGGTTAAGGAAAGCCCACATTTCATGCAAACGTTGTTATTCTTTGCATTTTGCCTCCCAGCACCTGCAACAAAAGGCAGTGGAACTGCACGGACAATCCCTGCAAGGGAACCTGCACTGTGTATGGAAATGGGCATTACATGAGCTTTGATGGGGAGGAGTTTGATTTCCTGGGAGACTGTGACTATATCCTAGCTCAGGTATCAATTTATTTTCAATTTCCCATCCATATGCTTTTCACAGCCCACACTGTAGGCTTCAGTCTGAGCAATTAAAAGGCATTCCCATGCAAAATAGCCAAACTGATGAGGAGAGCCTACTCCCCTCCTCTTGCACCTAGAGCTTTGAGAGTGACATTTTCCACATGAAACAAAGCAAATTGACTCTCAGAAGTGACACAAGAGGGCACTGTGCGATCCCAAATGATTGACTGCTTGCTTGGACTGCCCTGTCCTGACAGCATTACAGCATTTTCAAGGGAAAGGAATTGGGGTGGTATTGAAAAGTGTTTCCATCAGCCAACCAAGACTGACATTATTTTTGTTGTGACAGAAGCACGCAGAGGTCAACATGTGAGCCTCATATATAATAATTGCATGTAATGTGACAGCACTCAGTAAGATATTTTGCCATCCCCAAATTGGTGTTGCTAATTTTAAGAAAATATATTTTTACCTTTTTGGACTTGTTGCTATGACATGTTCATTTTCCCCCTTAGTTTTCCTTCTTGAAATCCTGGTCAAATATGCATCTGCCACCAAATCATCTTCCACCAGAGTCTTCCAAAATTTTATAGTTTTAGTGAATAAAGAAGTCAGATCAGAGTGCCATTCATTTAGAGCTCCTGAAAATGCTTATGACTGGTCTAGTTGCCTGACAAGATCTAATGGAATGTTATCTGTTTTTCTAAGGATTTTTGCCCTAATAACTTGGATGCTGGCACCTTCCGGATTGTGATTCAGAACAACGCCTGTGGGAAGTCACACTCCATCTGCTCCCTAAAGATCACATTGATTTTTGAGGTTTGTCTAGAACCAGTTATAACCAAGGAGCTGTAGTCTTGATTTTGTTTAATTACTGTATCATTGTTGTATATTTAGTTGCTGCTGAAGAGTACCTATGGAAGTCAAACAGCCAGCAAGCTAAGGCAGGGAAGCTGGGAAAGGCTTAGGTATTTGATGTTAACAGGGATTGAAGATTTCTGTGGATGAGGGTAAAGATGCAAGGAGTCAAAAACACTCTATGTATGTGCATTTGTGTGTGTGTTTGCATTTGTGACAGTAGGCTCTGTGCATCTGTGACTGTGGCTCACCTGTCTACCAAGACAGAGTGTGAAGATGACAGAAAAATAAGACAAAGAATGAGAGGCACAGTGCCAGTGCTGTTGCACTAAGTTTTCTATTTGATTTCCTCCCATGCAATGTATCTGTTCCTTTGTAGAGCAGTGAAATAAGGCTCTTGGAAGGAAGAATTCAGGAGATAGCCACTGATCCGGGAGCTGAGAAAAACTACAAAGTGGACCTCAGAGGAGGTTATATTGTAATTGAAACAAATCAAGGGATGAACTTCATGTGGGACCAAAAGACTACTGTTGTTGTTCACGTGGCACCATCTTTCCAGGTAAGTAGGGGCTGGACTGGGAGTTATGATTTCAAACTCAAGAGTTATGCATCTGGAGCCCAAGTTTGAAAAGCAGGGCTTGGACAAAGTTTGGTTTAGTGGACAAGAAGAAGCAGCAAGCAGGCCATATCTTTTGTTTTATTGCACTGTTCAGTCAGTATAAAACACTCCAGAATATTTGGGTCTAGAAGTATTGGTAAAATATTAAGAATGTTTCTGTAACTTGAAATCCAACTATTTCTAAGCCATTTTTTGCTGTCTGTTTAGAAACTTGCACCTATTCTGCCTTTACAGGTTCTATAGTTTATTTCTGTTAAAGAGTGGGCTGCACTTAAAATAACCAAAACATTTACTGTGCCTACATAAATTACACAGGGAAAAGTCTGTGGTCTTTGTGGGGACTTTGATGGCCGCTCAAGGAATGACTTCACAACCAGAGGGCAGTCCATGGAGATGAGCATCCAGGAGTTTGGGAATAGCTGGAAAATAACAAGCACCTGCTCAAATATAAACATGACAGACCTGTGTGCGGATCAGCCTTTCAAGTCTGCCCTGGGACAGAAGCACTGCAGCATCATTAAGAGTAACATCTTTGAAGCCTGTCACAGCAAGGTAATCCTGTTCTGTCATCCTCAATAGTTTAACCCTAGATAATTGTTGCTGTTTTGCACCACATTTGCAGCATATTTTTGGTACTGAAGCTACTACACAGTAGTACACGGTTACCTCTCTCAAAACCTTACTTCATAGCTATGCCTGTTAAATCCTGTTACACAGTATTGAAGAAACATTTGAACAACTGAAGATAAAGAGGATAATAGTTGGCCACCAGAAGTAGAAAGTTAGGTATCTGTGAAATGAAGAGATAAGTTAGTCTAGAACGGTTTGTATAGTGATCCTTGGGAAGTTCATTCAAGTTATCTAAAGTGACTAATTACTTGGTTTATTTGAGTCACAAGTTGAATTAATTTAAACAGAAATAAGGCTACTCTTCTTAATTAGAATGTCTATACAAAGCTTCAGTGCACTTTATTAAATCATTTTAAAAACAAACTTGGCTTAATTTCCTTTGTTAGTTTATGTTGGCAACGGTTAAAAAACAAGAGACATGAAGTTTAATGGAAATAGGATTTCCTTTCATACTCACTTAATCACTGTCTCTCAGTTGAAGAGTCTGCACACACTGTGTAGTTGTGCTAAGCCAAAACAAGGTAGTTCAGTCCTGCAGAAATCACACTGGGAAGGCATTTTAAGTGGAAGTGGCTGCATTACACATATAAGAATAGGAATATTTAGAGCCCAATTCTACCAGGCAGGTGAAAATAGAAAACTAACTGTTGTAAAATACCACGCCTCCTTCATAAAAGCCCTGTCTGCCACAGACCATCAGTGCATGAAAGAAATTCAGCGCGCTTTCCCTCATAAAAGCACAGCGCAGCAGATACAGCTGTGGTGACAGCTCTGTCGGTGTTTTGACAGGTGAACCCAATTCCATATTATGAATCTTGCGTGTCTGACTTCTGTGGCTGTGACAGTGTGGGAGACTGTGAGTGCTTTTGTACCTCAGTTGCTGCCTACTCGAGGAGCTGCAGCAGAGCTGGTGTTTGTATCAACTGGAGAACCCCTGCCATTTGCCGTAAGTACTGCACTGAAATGCACACAGAAAGCAGTGCCCCTTGTGCTCAGGCACACAGGGGATATAGAGGAGCAGAACACTTCCATTGCTATGTATGTGTGACTGAACAAGCTCTTTTTATCCTGTTTATCTTATTGACATATTTTAAACAAGATTTAAAAATAGTCCCTGCCCAGTGTCTGAGGCCTGAATGTTTTTTATTCTTCTGTTCCAGCTGTGTTCTGCGATTATTACAATCCACCTGACAAACATGAGTGGTTCTATAAACCCTGTGGAGCCCCTTGTCTAAGGACCTGCAGGAACCCACAAGGGAAATGTGGGAACTTGCTGTACAGTTTAGAAGGTAATTCTTCCTTGACTTTAATGCAGTTTTTGGGAGTTGCAGCTACTAGTCTAGTTTTAAGTGTCTGACGCATCAAGGTGACTGAAAGGTTATCCCATCTGTCCCAGAGGCTCATTTACCATGCCTTGCTAATTTCCTGTGTGATGGTGCCATTCATAGCATCATTTCCCTGCTGCCTTTAATTATATGGAGAGACAAAACACCATTCAATATAAATTCACAAAGAATAATTATCTGTTGACAAATGTAAAGTAAAACGTTGGGGAGAAAGGTGAAAGAAGACTTGGAAAAATAATTGGTAGTAAAACGAACACTCATACTGGAATCACATTCATTTGGAGATCAAATCTATATTTGGTAGAGGTATTTATGTGTTTTCCTGTATCTACATAACTCAGACCAAGAATACTTTGTTTAATTTTCCAGGCTGTTACCCAGAGTGTAGTCCTGACAAACCATATTTTGATGAGGAGAGCAGAGAGTGTGTCTCCCTCCCCAACTGCACTTCATGGTAGGTCAGTTAATGGTGAGAAAGGTAGAACAGGACTGGAAAGGAAAAACTAGGAGATGTTTTGTTAACATTTATAGGCAGTGGCAATTATTATTAAATCCAGGAGTAGGTTTTTTTGTAAAAGTAGGTACAGTTGCGGACATTGTTATTCCATATACTAATTCATTTCAATAAAACAATTCTTTTTTACTCTTCCCCTTCAGTGATCCTAAAGAGAAACTGTGTGCTGAAGACTCCAAAGGTAACTTTTCACCACCCTCACAAAGCATTGAGTGATGGCAGGACTGAAACAACCCAACATCACATGTTACTGCAAACATACTGGTAGTTTAATATGCGGGTGCACTGCAGCACAGATATATTTTGATCAGAAAAATGCAGCCTTTGAACTCAAGAACTGTGTAAAGGATAATCATGGAGAGGAAGGAGACAGGTGTACTATGTAGGATTCATCTTACCCACGTTAATACCATTTTTCTACTTTTCCACTTCCTTGGTAGTCAGTGAAGACAGATAAATAGTGGTCTGTAGTAGGCCATTCATGATACCTCTTTGAATAAGTACTTTTAGAACCGGGTAAATCTTGTAGAAGTGCTGTTTCCTAACCATTCATTTAATAAAATAAACCAAGACAGCTAGCTTATTAGATACGTGTTTGTGTGCCTAAAGGACACATTTAGTTAAGGTACAGTATCCATTCATTCCCATATCTGGGAGAAATCACATCCCAAAACGCAGGGTGACCCAGTAAATAACATTTACAGTTCAGCTGACTTTGTTACAGTAGTAGATACACTTCCTTTGGTTCTTACATATATAGTCTCCAAAATCAGGAGAGCTTCTCATATATTTAAATGAAATTGTGTACCACTGCATGCTCATCATTTGTGGATGGAAATGGGTGTGCAACACGTCCTGAGCCAGGGTTTTGTCACTCAGAAAGGCAGTAAGCCCAGTCACACTCCCTGCCCACAGGGAGCTCTCCTGTGCTCCATGCTGGGTTAGGCCAGTACCAGTTCTGACACTTTTACCAACCAGTCACTCCTTTATTCAAGCTGACTCCAAGAAACACCAGCAACAAGAAAAATCCAACATACCTTAAATAAATGAGATAGACACCCTGTGCAGCTTCTCAAGCAGAATCTGACAAAGTTTTTTTGCCAGGTAACTCATGTTTGATGCCGTGAGCTTCAGAAGGGTAAATGCAGAATTTGGTTTGCTTTTCACTTGTATTTATATTGCAAGTATCCTCTGTTGCCATTTTCTCTTTTGATGCCTCAGTTTGTCTTTGCTGCTACAATGGGAAGACCTACACCTTAAATGAAACTGTGTACAGCCATGCACATGGGACTGAGTGTGGTGAAGCTGTCTGCGGCCCTAATGGACAGATCATTAAAACGCTTACCCCCTGCAGAACTCCATCTACACCAGCACAAGGTACTAGATTGATAAGAGACTTGGTGGTGATGTAGGTCATCTTATTACTATTAATCTTATTACTATTATGGACTTACCTTGTCTGTAAGTCCATAATAGTAATAAGATTTATCTATCTTCAGAAATGACTCCTTAGAAAAAGCATGTCTAGGATAAGAGCAGAATTTAAGAATGTTGATGTTTCAAAACTGAGAGATCAGAGCTTGTGGGTCTTCTGGTAAGGACCAAAAGTGTAATTTTTATAGATTCTTGCTGACCTTACCATCAGTGAGGTTAAGAGAGAATAGAAAGATTCAGCAATTTTTCATTACAACTTTTACAATAAGTTTAAACATACCACAGTTGACACTCTGATGTTGTCAGCCTCAATATTTCATACTTCTACATCTTGTCCTTCTCCTTCTTATCACCTATAACACTCTACAGTGCTTATTGTACTGTATTCCACACTGGAATAAGCAAATCTCATATGGGTCACTGGAATATGAAAATAAAACTTCCTGGCAGTTAACACCTATTCAAAAGAGATTTTCTAGAGTGAATGGAATGTGAAAAAGCAGAAAATATGAAGCAAAAAAGAAGATAAAGAAAAGTGGGAAATTTGCCACATGATTACTACAAATAGAAGCAAAAAAGTAGATAAAGAAAAGTGGGAAATTTGCCACAGGATTACTACAAATAAAAATAAGTGGCTAAAAATATATGTATTATCCTGGTAGCAAATTATACAAGGCCAACAAGGAAAATTAAGTTAGCTTCTCTACTCATGTGAGTGGAAGAGCTAAATACTTGATGGTGAGCCCATGTGTTTGGTGTTTTCTGAAAATATTAACAAGTGGAATAAGTACAGTGGAGTAATACCTAGAAAAGAAAGGATTATTTAAAGCAGACTGTAGATAGCATAGTAAAATGCCTACATGACCTGTCTCTATTTAAACCAACAGTTCCTTTGAAAGAAGTTATTGAAAATCCAAATGGAGTGCCACTGGAAACCACCTCTCCAAAGTCAGGTAAAGTACTGTAGGACAAACATTAAATTGGAAAGAATAAATGACAGAAGAAGGGGGATTTATTGTATTCCATATAGGAAAAAAATAACTAGAAGTGGGAGGGTGTGTATGTAGTATTACAGCACCATCCTGTGTAATAGAGAGTGTTTATAGATACAGAGGATGGTTTCAGTGTGGACATGTACAGAATGTAGTGAGGGTAAAAAAGGTGGGGGTTTTTTGTTTGTTTGTTTTGTTTTGTTTGTTTGTTGGTTTGGTTTTTTTGTGGTTGTAGAGAATATAAGAGATGTCCTAGGGCTTGAAAGTAGAATAGTAGAGGATTTAAATACTAATTGATTTGATTTCCTGCAGAACCACCCAGGCAATATGTAACACCTGTACCTCCCTCATCAAAGGTAGCCACTTCCTGCTTCTGCAATGATAATGGACAATTGCTAAAAATGGGTGAGAAACCATGCAATTTTTTTCCTGCACCATTGATATGGAAAGATGTACTGATAGATAAAAGTGCTTCAGCAAGTGCTCATTCTGCCTGTCGCAGTTGGATATTGCCAGAAGTTGTTACATCTTTGAACTGTAGCTAACACCTTCAGAACTACAACTCTCCCATAGCCAAAAATTTTGTTCTGGTTTGAATACCCCTGATGTAAGGAAACTTACAGCAGTTGCTGATGTTAGCAGAGCCCTGAATCCCAAACTGCTAAACATGAGCTTGTAACTCACAGTAATATTCCAAAAGCAGGGGCGGAAAGACTCTTCTTCATCTGTTAGTGGCTCCTGCTTCACTTATCTCCTGGTGTTTGTGAAGAGCAAATGCACTCAGTGATGTACTCAGTATTGTCTCTTCTTGTACTCATTTTCAACTCCTTCCAATGTACCTAAGAGCAGAATTTCAGATTAGGCCTATGGCCCTCCCTCAGTCTTTGCCCTTTGGATGAATTGCTGACAGTTCAGCCATTGAATCCCAGGAGCTGCAGACAGACAGTCCCCTGAGCATGGCTATTGGGTACAGATGGTTAAATGCAGCGCTGAGAATGCAGCTGCCCTGACATCAGTCCTCAGGCTAACACTTGGGTTTTGCCCTTACAGGAGAAAATGTTTCTCTGCCAGTGAATGTATCAGGTCGTTGTGCTTACTCTCTCTGCAATAAATCATGTCAGATTGAATTAATTTGGGAAGAGTGTAAAACTGGTCATGCTGAGACCCTCAAGGTCTGTGATCCACATTCCAAAACCTGTCCACCAACACCTGCTCCTGGTGTAACAAACCAAGTTCCTGCTCCCACAAGGACTTCTGTGAGTGATTGTCTTGCACTCATTCCTCCCAGAAAGGTGAGAGACTTTAAATATGTGTTTCATCATCCATCATTCCACCATTCATGCATTGCCTGCAGCCAAGATTTGGTGCTCTCCTCTGATGCTGGTATTCAGTACTACAGTTGGACCATAGGTGTGGCTGAATGAGATGGTTTAAAAGTATGCCAGAAACTCCCACTAAAAGAATAAGTTGAAGATTCCTCTGTTCACCTGAAACATCTAAATGATTTTATGTGAGCAGAACTACCTATGCTGAACAAAGACTAGGAAGCCACATCTGGCAGTATCCTACCATCTGAAGTGGTCAGGACTCCAATATACATACCTAAAAAAGTAGATATCAAGGCTCTCTTGATTTCTATATGGTTCATATTGCCTGGTTTCCAGAGCCAGAGTGGACGCCAAATTTTGCCATGCTAGACATTTAACTGAACGGAATGTAGTTGCTGTGTGTGATTTTAAAGATTTTGTGACATTACTTTATTATTTGCCTCTCCTTTTTTCTTTTTTTTTTTCCCCCCCAATTAATCAATAGTTCAATGAAACATGGAATTTTGGAAACTGCCATACTGCCACTTGCCTGGGAGACGGAAACAATGTCAAATTGTCTGTTATGACTTGCCCACCTCAGCAACTGAAACTCTGTGTCAATGGTTTCCCCTTCACAAAACACTCCGATGAAACCGGTTGCTGTGAAATCTCTGAGTGCCAGTGTAAGTGGAAGAAGAATGCCCAAAATTTATGTTATGTTCAGCTGGGCCTCAAAAAAGAAAAGTCTATCTGGTCAACATCCATATTATGTTCATATCAATTCAGGAGGATACAATGGAACAGAAATCCCACCTGAAATCCTTGCTCTTGAAAGCAGATGTCCTTGCTAGAGTAATTTTTCTTTATCAAACTGGATATTTTGCCTCTGACTGGAAGCAAGTAAGAAGGTTAAAACCAGCTTGTACTTACAGGTAGCTCGGAAGTCAAACCTGAAGCCTGTTGTTCTGTCTTCTAGGTATTTGCAGTGGATGGGGAAATGAGCATTATGTGACTTTTGATGGAGCATATTACCATTTTAAAGAAAACTGCACCTATGTCCTTGTGAAGTCAATTCATCCTGACTCTCACAACTTCTGGATTCACATAGACAACTACTACTGTGCTGCCACTGGTGGAGCAATTTGTTCAATGTCCCTTATCATTTTTTACTCCAACTCTGTTGTTATTCTGACACAAGCAATGGAACATGGAAAAGAAACAAACTTGGTAAAGTATTGTGTTTAAATGAATTCTCAGAATTATTTTGCTGTAGTTATATGTACTGCCAAATGTCCTGTCATGACAAAGGATTAAGCTTGTAAAATATGCAATGGGTAAAAAATGCAATTGCTTTGCTTCTTCTCTCTCTTTTTTACTTTGTGTCAATAAAATCTGTACATTCTAAAAATCCGGGAAATGATCACATAACTGAAAATTGTGTTTTTCGTCCCGATATGAGTCAAATATAAATTACAACAACTTAAAAAGGAATATTAGACAACTGCTTAAATTACTGCTTTTGACAGCCATCATTTGGTGCCCCTATGGTGAATTTGTGCTGCTCTGCTTTCCAGTTGCACTAATCATATGTCTTACTCGATGAAAGAGTGTCCATAAAAGCCTTTTGTTTATTTTCTTTTTAGATTTTGTTTGATGATAAGAAAGTTGTTCCAGACATTTTTAAGAATGGTATCAGGATAACCAGTTCTGGTCTTTATGCCATAATTGAAATACCTGAATTAGAGGTTTACATCTCCTATAGTCGACTTGCATTTTACATAAAACTCCCTTTCAGCAAGTTTTACAACAATACCATGGGACTCTGTGGTGAGTGTCCTCATCAGCTGACAAAAATTAACGCTCTGAATTTTCCTCCTTCTATCCCTCATTCCCTTGTAAAATCTCTCACAAATGTTAGTAAATTTATTTAATGGAAAGACACTGTCAGGAAATGTAATTTTAAGTCATATCTTTTCATTCTGTTCAGAGTCTGTTGGGGATAGAACTTTTCTGGGCCCTTCTTTTTTATCATATGTACTTCATATAGGCATGTAGGAAATGTGGAGAGTCCTGTGCCATCTCAGTTATTCTGTCCACCAGGAGAAATGTATCAACCAACACATTAATTCTGGTTTTCATGAGTAGTTGGCAAACTTTCTTCAAGCCTTCTCTTCCTAGAAACAGTTTGTGTGAATATATCCAGGACCCCACATGATGTTCCCTTCACACAAGGAGAACTTCCCCCCAGATTTTCTCTAAAAGCAGCTTCATCAGCATCAACTGTCCTTGAATGTCATTTTTATATTGCTACCAGGTACCTGTTCCAACCAGAAGTCTGATGACGCTATGAAGAGGAATGGTGAGGTTGCCAAGTCCTTCAAAGAAATGGCATTAGATTGGAAAGTCCCATATCCTACCAACAGATACTGTAATCCTGGTGTCTCACAACCATCGAAGATTGGGTATCATCAGCATTGTGTGCCTTCTAATCTGTGCAAAATCATCTGGTAAGACAACTCCCAAAAGTATCAGAAAAAGAAGCCCACAGGGTGATTTCGTTCTTCACTAAATGGCTTGGGTGACCTGATTCTAGGATATGAAGAAAATACAAAGTCTTGCATACCTTGTGAAAATGTGCAGTGAACTGTGTGTGCTCTTGAGCTTGGCAGGTATTTTTCAACTGCATCAGCAAAATCAATCCTCTCTTAATAGTGTCTGCTGCTTGGCACTCCCTCTGCCTGTCAGTTCTGGAGAAGCCAAGTGGGAACTGGCTATAATTCAGTATCTGAAAGACAGTCAGAATATAGTAAGCAAATATATGTGTCTGTTTTTAAAATAATTTTGCTCTTTAAAGCAGGAATTTCAAACACGCTAGCATAAAAACGTCAGTATGTAGACTTACAGCTACGAGCTGTGCAGGAGCCTTTGCAGGTAGCATAATATTGTTTCCCTTCAAAGCCATGTAAAGAATGGCAGGTAAAACTCATTCTTTAGAAAGCTGTGGGGGTGTACTGCCCATGAGAACAATTAGTAGTTGTACCTTGAGGCTTTGCCTGGGGCAGGGGGGATGGTTTGGCTCTGAGTTGAATTCTTCCTTGGAAGTTGCCCAAGGTTTTTCTCCTTGCTTTGCGAAGGACCCTGACGGAGTGCCACGGCGTGGTCCCCCCTCAGCCCTACTACGAGGCGTGTGTGGCCAGCGGGTGCTCGGAGGAGCACCCCAGCACCCAGTGCCAGAGCATGCAGACCTACGCGGCCCTGTGCGGGCTCCACGGGGTGTGCCTGGACTGGAGGAGCCTGGCGGGCGGGCAGTGCGGTGAGCCTGGGAACGGGAGCGCTGCGAGCCTGGGAACGGGCAGGGAGTTACGCCCGGAAAACACCCCATGGGGTGAAGCAAGTCTGGTCCGCTCTGTCCTCCCCTGCTGCTCTGGAGCTGAGAAACAGCAGGAACAAACCACAGAGGTTGTTCCGGTCCGGACCTGGTGCAAAACAAGGGGGAAGCAGGCCCACAGTAGCTCAGCCGCGGGTTTCTGTGTGTTCCCCACGGCTTGGGCACTAGATGGCAACACGCCGCTTCTCTCTGCCCGGCTCGGGCCCCGCATGAATCCGGGCGAGCGCTGCTGGTCCCGTCGCTTGCACCTTGCTGGCCCCATCGGCCGCTCCTGCCCGAGCTGCAGGGACCCCCTTGCCGGGCTCTGCGGGCCCGGGAAGGTGCTGCCTGTCCCTTCGTGTCCCTGCGTCGGAGGGTACACGTGGGTCTGGGCTTTTTAACTTGTGTGTTACGATGCTCCACAGAGGCCAGCTGTCCTCAGGATCAGGTGTACAAGCCATGCGGGGAAGCAAAAAGAAACACTTGCTTCAGCAGGTGGGTCATTTCCTATAAGGCGTTTTTCAAGTCCATAATGTGAAAAAGTGCCGGGGAAGTTTGAAGTTCACATTCCCTTGAGATTTAGGCGTCTTGGTTACCCTGGGCTATGTTTTTGCCTCTCGTGCATTCTCATTTATATTCTGATTGTGCAGAGGAGTCGCTGTGGACATCCTTCCCTCCCAAAATAGCACATCAGTGTTTGTTGAAGGGTGCTACTGTCCTGATGGAAAAATTCTGCTGAATGATCATGATGGCATTTGCGTGTCTGTTTGTGGTAAGAAATGGTATAAATGGTGCCATGGAAAGTGGGGTTAGAGCCTGACTAGAAGTGCGCATTAAGGGAGTTGTTTTGGGTACAGAGGAAATGGGGGAGACCTTGTTAGTGACCCTTCCTGGTGAGGCTGGAAGAATTCCAGATTGAGACTTTCTGCCTGCTCTTATATGCAGAAGGTGGAACTTTCAAAAGAACAAAGAATAGCATGTTTAAGATGTTTTTGTGTTTACAACCTGTGACTCTGCACTCTGAATTTCTCTTTCTCCTTGTGGCTATTCCTCAGATTTCAATACCTTCCTTCTGTTCCTGTTTTCCTGCTTCTGATGTTTTCTCTGATTCAGTTACCTTTAAAGTAAAATCTAATTCATTTTATAGGTTGCACTGCACAAGACGGGTCAGTGAAACAGGTAAGAGAAAGGAAAATACTGTCTTTAAAGTTTATCTGTGTTCTGTGACCTTCTGCAAAAATGACTGCATAAGTTGTTTCTTTTAATTCGAAGCTTAAAAAACAGTGAGCTGCAATGACAGTGGGGACAAAACCAGAAGATTTTATTATAAACTTCAGAACTTATTTAATGACTTGAGGTACAGAAACAGAAAGAGAAGTTTGTGGGAATCAATTTCCTGGTAGAACTATCAGGCTTTCCTCCTGCAAACACATAAACCTGCAAAGGAAGGTGGCAAATAATGGCATTTTATCTTACTGTTCCCTTCTTCTCCCTCTGGGATTTGAAGTGCAATTTTCCTACACAATAAATTAGGTCAACTCAGTCCTACACTGGCTTGCAGCAGGCATTCATTGATATAATGCTTCCAGGTTTTGCTCTCTGAACTGCTATCCCTCTTGTTTTTATAGCCTAGAGAGGCTTGGGAACATGACTGTCAATACTGTACTTGTGATGAAGCGACCTTGAACATCTCTTGCTTCCCTCGCCCTTGTGCTAAATCTCCACCTATCAACTGCACAAAAGAAGGCTTTGTACGCAAAATAAAGCCACGTCTGGAAGACCCCTGCTGCACAGAGACAGTCTGTGGTGAGTAGATCCTTCACATGCCATAGTGTGGCATCCTTTGCCTTCATCAGTAATCCTAAAGTGAGATGTGGTAGCAGATTCAAGTAAGCACACTGGAGTGGTCATTTCTTCCATCTGCATGCCAGGAGCTCTTGCTAGCAGGAAAGAACTCCTCTGGTCCTGCTTGTACTCTAAATTAGTGCCATGACCTGACAGTTATTTACACTGGAAAATACCCTGTGGATCACTGGGACCAGCAGGTGCTCCACAGGATCCTTTGGCTCTTGTCCTGATATGAGAGGGTGATCCTTCCACAGAGATTCACCCAGTAAGGGAGGATGTGATCATCTTCCAGGCTTCCCTAATGTTTCCTGTGGAGGTTCCTGATACATGTTTGCCCTCAGTTTTGCATTTGCACCCTCCCAGTCCCAAATGCCCACCACAGCACAGGAGTAGCCGGCTCCTAAACCTGGCCATTCCCAGTATCTAAACCAAGACACAGGACAGAGGATCCTGGCAATGGTAATAGGATAGTTCTTTCCAAGCTCTGTCTGCAAGCAGCACTGCTGGATGGGATGCTTGGTTTACATTGTCTGTGCTGTCTGTTGCAGAATGTGATATAAAAACCTGCATTATCAACAAAACAGCATGTGACTTAGGTTTCCAGCCAGTGGTTGCTATGTCTGAGGATGGTTGTTGCCCTATCTTCTCCTGTAGTAAGTACCTTGCTTCTTTAAGGTGTTTTATTTATTCCTTGAAGTATTTTATTTTTCTAAATGAGTTAATATCATGACAGGAGCTTTTTCCTTTCCCCTTCAGCCTTTACAATTGGGCTATTTTTTTTTTTCTACTTTGAATTAGAAAACTGGTTGAGGTTCTCTGAAGCCAGTATTCAGGGAGTGTAAGCTGTTGACCACGTATTGAATGATGATTAAACTGAACCCATCCACAAGCTCTGCTGCCAAATTATATTTCCAGATTCAGACACATAAGCCCACTAGCTTTGTTACCAGCACGGTGGTTAACAATAAATAAAAGGTCAAGTAATTTCAAGCATAGGGGAAAAAAAAAAAAAACCACATGGCAAATACATTTTACCTTATGGAAAATACCAGGGTAGAGAATTATCCCCACTTGAAGCATAACATCTAAGCAGATGCTACATGTGGGCTTCTGAATACCAATTAGTGCAATGTACGAGTTGCCTTTTTTCCCCCTCTTGCATGGGCTATTAAGTTCAGCTCTACTATTTGACTTCTCTAAACCACTCACAATTCAGAGGTGAATACAGTAACTGTGTCATTCCTGGCACAATCTTTTAATTTTTTTTCTTACAGTACCAAAAGGTGTATGTGTTTCTGAAGGAGTTGAATTTAAGGTAGGTCTTCTTCCAGATGCTTCTTCCTACAAGTTAATGTTGACTGAGTCAGAACTATCTGAACTTCTTGTTTTCAACACTCATAGAAAAAGCAGGATTAGAATGGCCTGTAATTCTTCCCTGCCAGTAGTCTCCCTCCCAACCCCAAGCAATTTGTGATTCTGGGATAGGGTACTGAATAGGTAATGCTAGAGACCAGCAACTTGCTTACTAAAAGAGATCTTTCCTATGCTTTAGAGTCAATGGGACAGAATAGTGATTGAACACGAATTTTAAAGCTCATTGAATGTTGTAAGATTATTGCTTGGTCAAACTGACCAAAAATAGATGCTTGGAATTTATGAGAACTCATTTAACATTGTTGATATACTTGGGAGTGTCGGGCTTATGTTTTAATTTTGTGATACCAGTGGTGAGGTTTTAAGATCTGGATGTATATTCATTCCAGGAAATTCTTCCAAAAAATAAACCTCCTAAGTTTTTTTAGGTTTTTTTATAGGCCAGGAGGATATTTATTCCAGAACCTTATGAATTCTTGTCATGATTTTCTCTCTCCCCTGTACTTCCAGCCAGGGGCAATGGTGCCTAAAAACTCTTGTGAGAACTGTGTGTGCACGGATGAGCAGGATCCTGTGACACAGACCAACCACATCCAGTGCCTCCCAGTGCAATGCCAAACCACCTGTCAGCAGGTCAGCACCTCTTTGACCACAATGAAGTTGAAATGGGAACAGTGTAATTGCTTTATCTGAGCAACACAGCAGGGTAGACTCTTCTATTACTTGTTTTGTAAAGTCCCTTTTAGGATGCTGGTTATTTTTGCTCCAGCAAATTTAAGAGGTTGCCCTTGGGAAGGTGCCCTGAGGGGAAATTATTGCAAACCTGTTAAAGTCTGACTGCTGAAAGATGTTTGGGTCATTCTGTTGATGTTGTCCACTGTCAGCTTATAAATGAAGATTGTGAGGAAATTGCACAGTGGTTTATATGTTTCCAGACACTTTGACTTGTGGATGGTGAATACACAGTTATTTCTCAGTACTCATGAGAATCAGCACTCAAGTTGTTCAGTCTGTTATGGAATATAAGTAGGGTGGTTGCTTTTCCATTCCTGCCCAGATAAGGACAGACTCACCACCAATGTTAAAAATGGACAAAACCTTTCATTACAATTTTTCCTGAAGCCAGCCACACTCACTGCCACCAGAAAACCAATGGATACCTGAAACACAGGGGAGAAAATCTTCACATGTCTGACAGCAATAGTTCTTGTAGATAATGATATCAGAACAAGCAGTGGTGGCAGACTGTGCAAGTAATCATGTGCTAAATTAATTTATTTGACCTCTTTTGTGTGTTAGTCTGAAGAGAAGACTAGTCAATGGCAGAGTCTTCATGGCAACTGAAGTACCCAGAAGTCAGTAATGCAGAAAAATTACCAGCTTTAATTGTCAGGCTTAATGTGGTTCCAACAGGTTTCAAAAGACAACAAAATTGAAACTGGAAGGTTGGCTCATTTCATCGGCCATCTTCAGTGTAGCTTGATCCAAAGATGCCTCAGCAACAAGACATGGGTAAACTTGGGTAAATGGAACCTTTATTCCCACAGGGTTTTCGCTATGTGGAAGAGAAGGGTCAGTGCTGCAGCCAGTGCCAGCAAGTGGCATGTGTGGCAAATTTTCCATTTGGCAATGTGACCATTGAGGTAAGCACTCCCTTGCTCTACACACAAGGTTCAATTATCAAAAAGATCTCAGCATTTTTTCAACCATTGTCATGCATTGCAAGGCTGGGAGGACCTCTAGGAGATGTAAAAATGTCTGTGTTTCCAAAGCGAATGTAGATGTTGATATAGCTGCTCCCTGCTGTGTGCATCTCACAGGCACTACCATGTTGACAATTATATTCTCTGGCAGGAATGGAAGTCATTTACCTCCACTTCTCTTGACATTAAATAGCAAGAAAGAATTTGGAAGGGATGGTGACATGGTGTGATATGGCTCTTGCAGAGATACATGTGCTGGCTTCACATCACACTGCTCCCATCTGAAGCAGTTTCGTTATCTTGCCCTGGAGATACAGGGATACAGTGTGAGCAAGCTGATATAGCTGTGCTGCCACTGGTTCTGAATTTGCTGAGGCAGAAATCAAGTGACACAGCTGCTGTAGTGTTCTGTGACTTGGTAACACTCACAGATAATACATCATGTTTTGCAAATGTAGCCTCGTGCAGGCATGAGCTGAGCCTTTAGAGGATGGCCTTGATGATCTTGGAGGTCTTTTCCACCCCTAATAATAGAATGATTCCATGATTCTAGCTCTTTGGTTTTATTACAGCCTGCTACAGTCTGTGGTTAATGATGCTGTTTCAACCAGTGGCTGGTCTTAGATGCTATTACTTCTCTGACTTGTGTTCTACATATTTTCGTATTTTATTCCTTGATAATTTATCTTACAAGCTGGATTTTCTGTTTCAATATATAGTTTTTATCTCTGCATAAGGAGGCTTTGCAGTTATCCATTAATCTCTATTGCAAAGACCCTTTTCTCTTTCACTCCTTCCATCCATTAAAAAAGAAAACTGTTGAAATCCTTTGAAAGAGGTTGTGGGGTTTTTTTGTGTATATTTTAGCCCACAAACGTTAACACACATACCTTCTGGCATTTCTGTTAATACCTTTATGCTCATTCTGGCATTCTTTCATTCTTTCCTCCTGGGAAGCCAGAGAAGTGATTTTGCAGAGACTGGTAGTGGGCAAGCTTGCTACATAATTAGTAGATGTGAGTTGCAGACATCTCAGCCCTTTCAGAGTGATATGAGCAACCCAGTCTTTGCTGGTTCATTAACTTTATTACTGTTCCAGTTTTTTAATTTTATCGCTATACTCCACTGGCTTGGGTTTTGGTGTTTTTTTTGTGGTGGTTTGTTTTTTGGGTATTATTATTTTATTTTTATCTTTTTCTGTTTTTATCAGGTTGGGAAGAGTTATAAAGATCCATATGACAATTGTACTCAGTACACGTGCACTGAATCAGCAGGCCAGTTTTCCTTGACTAGTACAATAAAGGTCTGCCTACCATTTGAAGAAGCAAACTGTGTGCCAGTAAGTATTTTACAGCCAGAAAAAGACTTCTGTAATGAGCCCTGATGCTGGCCTGGGAGTTATATTTGCTGTTTTGAATGAGTATTTCTTGATCTTTCTCATATGATCATCCTTGTTTGAAGGAAATGTGCTTTTCCAGGTCTGTGTCCAGTGGAAGTAAAGCAAAAATATTTGCAAACAAGCCCACACAATTTACACTGTTGTGGGATAAGCACTAGAACTTGAAAGAGAAGGGTATTGGAGCAATAGCAAGGAGGGAATTTTCATCACCTGAGAAACATCAGTGTTATAAAATGCAATTGAACAAGTGGTAATTCACCATGGATCCTTGGGAGGCTGATGAACAAAGTGTCTTCTGGTATGTGCTGTACCATCAAGTGAGGGAGTGGAACATGAATGAGCAAGGGTAGTATTCATACCCGGGCTTTCAGCTACTGGTGAAAGTTTCCAGTAACTTTCAGAAGCATTTTGGGACTTCACAGCAGATCAAAGCAGGGCCGAGGACAGCCATGTACTTGAATTAGCTCTGGGATGGGCTCTGCCCAGGGTAGCCTGTTCAATTCCAGGGGCAACTGTCATTCTCTGGGGCTGGCTTCAATAGGACCTAAATAAGGTCAGGCATGTATTACAGGGCATCTATCCTGGCTTATGAGAGGATATATAGTTCTAAGAAAATTCACTCCCTTCCTTGCTGGATGATTTGTTTTCTTAAGGTTTCTTTGGGTTGGTTAAGCAGCTTTATGTATAATTGGTACACAAATAGGTCTGATGAGGAATTTGTGTGGATTAGAGATGAGGGACTGTAACTGAACTCTCATCATTGCTACTGTCTTCTTAGCACTACATGCATCTGAACTGACTGTTCTGGTTACTTTCAATACAGGGGACAGTTGAGGTGTCTTCAGATGGCTGTTGTAAGACATGTGAGTGCATTAAATCACTGCTTCTCTATTCCAGTACTGTTTGGTCCTTCCCTGCTTGTAGCCCTGGTTTTGCATGCGCTGAGAGCCTGCACATTCCATAGTCTGAAAGACAGTTTTACAGCAGCAGAACTGTCCTGTACCTCACAGCCAAGACTAAAAATCTGCCTCAGTCTTCCAATGGGAACACTACATTTTTTTAGTCTCCTTTTCTGTGTTTTTAAATAACTGAAATACTGTTAGCTTGAACTATACTCCTGATAAGAAAACTTGTAGAAAATATTCTCTGTGTTCTTGCATCTGTAAATTGCATAGAAACAAAGTTTTGGGGTTGTTTTTCTGTAGCATCTACTCAGAAATTCTAGGTTGTTACAGAGCCACAAATGTAATTTATAGCAATTTTAGAAAAACCTAAACCCTTCATGTCTTCTTTAGGTCTTTAATCAACAGTATCTTTACATGCTAAAGCTAGTCCACAAATGGAAAAGTACATTGACCATTGAATTAATGCCTCTTTGCACTCGCATTTATGGTTTTGGTTGTGCATTTGAACTGTGAGAAATTTTACTAGGATGAGCTGTCCTTGGTTTACTAGTAGATACCTTTCAAAACATTTGTTCCCCAGTCTGAAGAAGCCTAACAGAAGTGTTCTTCTGCCCAGGCATTGACCTACCACACAAATGCAAACGCAATGTGAAGGAGCAGTACATCGTGCATGGCAACTGCAAGTCAGCTGCTCCTGTCCCAGTGCCCTTTTGTGAAGGGATGTGCAGTACCTACTCTGTGTAAGTAGGAAGCTTTTCTCTGTCCTCCTCTGTGGCTTGTCTTCCTGGGTTTGTGCCACCAGTGGGCTGCAGCTGTTTGTCCCCTTGCTGCTATTTGAAAGGACCCGGTTGGAAACTGGGTGTGCAGAAGAGCAGTCATTAGCAATGTCTTCAGTGTGATAGAGTGCCTTATCTTAGTCAGGAAAATAGATCCCTTGGGAAAGATGTCAGCTAAATTTATTAAACATGCTCTTAAAACACGTCCTTGTATGGCTTTTAAACAGCTCTAGGAGATTTTCCTGCCTTTTGTTCTCTGCATGAATTGCTCCTTTCTGACATGTTAGAATGAGCCTAATCCAAAGTCCACTGAAGTTACTGGGATTTTCCCCACTAGTGTCAAAGGATCTGGCCCTGCATGGCCAATAGCATCCTGAGGAAAGTCTGTTATGAATAAGCAGAAAAATAGATAAGAAATTTTGTTCCTTAGTAATATGTGCACTTGGAGCAGTAGATACTGATGAGTTTGGGAAGACCACAGGCAGCAGACTGATATGAAAAATCTCATTTCTATAGGTATTCTTTTGAGGCCAGTGAAATGGAACACAAATGCACTTGCTGCCATGAAAAAAGAAGTCACAAAGTGAAGGTGGAACTGGTTTGTTCAGACCATAAAACAGTCCAGTTCACATATGTGTACGTAGATGAATGTGGATGTGTGGAAACAAAATGCCCAAAGAGGATAACATGAGTATAAACTAAAGGAAATACTTCATCTCCCATTTAACCCTTCCCTAGCAAGTGAGTAGTTTAGAAACACCTGTGAGTAACCTTCAAATGACCATAGCAGTGCTTTTTCTTTATGGTATTATATGTTGTTATGGAAATTAGCTAAGATTTTACTCTAGATGTTTGTAGAATAAACTGAATTTCAAAGAGGACTTGTTCTCCTGTTTCAGTGATGCTGCTAACGGGGCAAAGTGGCTGATGTCTTTAATCCCACGTTGGTGTATAAACCAAGGTTATTACAAGACACTCTAGACAACCGATGCCTTTCAAAAGTCCTGCCTGAAGAAAGTGCACATTTTTAAACCATAACCACATGTATCACTTCATTTCCCTTAGAAGGGAAACAACAATCACTTCCACAGCTGCAGTTCAGACACAGGCAGGACTTGGTTCAGGGCCACATTTCTGTTCTTCTCCCCAGTGGTCTCAAATCTACTTTGGCTGTGACTCTGGGTCACTGGAGGAAGTCAAGGTGGTTTTATTCCTTCTTCACAGTGAGCACTATATCAGGAGTGTAAAAACATGTATCTCATATATACACCACAAAATGGATATATTTGCACCTTTATTGAGAGTCCTTATCTCACTGGGGGTTTTTATTATTTACCAACATCAAGCTCTGATCTGTGTGTCAGTTCAGTCTCACCACTGGTTACATGAATATGACTTGTGTTACAAGTAATTAACTCCCAGCTGGCATGCCCAGTGGTACTGGTGACAGTATTTCCTGTGGACAGGGATCAAAATGATCCAACAATACCTTGAGAGTACACAGGGAAGGCAGATGGTTCTGTTATTTGAGCAATTTGTCTTCTGTGACCTGAAAGAGAACTGAAGACTGTGACTTTATTAGTGTCCTGCACCCTGCTGTGGAGGCTTTTTGAGAATTGTTTTGCAGGGAATACTTTCGAGCTGACCAAGTAGATAGGATATGCATTATACTTTGGCTTTCCACTTTTAAATGTTGCACCTCTTGAGCCCCAAGGAATCTTTAATTTGCTTCTTTTTCATAATAAATCCTTTCAGCAGATGTCAGGTTTCTTTGATGTGTACAGTTTCATCATGGTGTTACTGATCTTAAAATTGGGGATCCTTGAAGTTGCTTGATTATAAATCATAGGAACCTCCAAATAATTCAGTTAACTGTGCAATGCAGCTCCCTTGGAAGGCAGAAGTGCTTGATGAGACTCATGTACAAATTTCACATTAGTCCAGAAAACTGTTTTTATTGATACAAATCAAGCACACAAATGTTTTTGCAATGCAAAGAACAGCACCCCAAAAAAAAGGACGTTCCTTTCTTTCCTCCTTGCCTTTCCCTGAGGGGGAAGAGGTCATTCTTGAGTGCTTTTGTCATCAGAATAGTAAGCAGACTCTGTAAGTAGTCATATACACACCCATGCAAATCAACCAGCCAACCAACCCTTGAAATCAGTAATTGCCAGCAAGATGACTTAGCAGGATCAGAAACCTTTCACATCTCTGCATTGTGTTCAGGTGGGAGAAGGGAATAAACCACAATCTAATCATACCAGCTGTCTTTAGATTTCTGTTCTCTTGTGTGTTTCAGTGATGATGAGATTTTATACAGAAGCTGAGAATGGCTTTGATTTAAAGTCATGCTTTCTTGCTCATTTTTGGCATGCATTTTGCTTTTCAGGCGAGTGAAATGCTCGAACTAAAGGTGTATTTCCATCTCCAGGATGCTTTTGATCATGTGAAATATCACGTGCTCCTGCTTCATTCCCAGTTACACCTGGCACTCCATTTACTCACTCAATCTAGCATCTAACTGGCCTATGTGATACTACTTAGAGCCCTGATGGCCAGGTTTTAAAGAGAACTCTTTGGTTCTCTGTTTGGAGGTGCATTCTTACTTAGCTGCCAGCAAGGTAAAGCCTTTTCAATGAGAATTTCAGCTTCTTCAGCTAAAAGACAGTCAGTAAATATTACAGAATCACAGAATATGCTGAGTTGGAAGGGACCCACAAGGATCATTGAATCCAGCTCCTGGCCCTGCACAGGAGTCACACCATGTACCTGAGAGCATTGTCCAAATGCTCCTTGAACTCTGCCAAGCTTGTGCTGTGACCACTTCCCTGGGGAACCTGTTCCAGTGCCCAGCCACTCTCTGAGTGAAGAACCTTTTTCTAATACCCAACCTAAACCTGCCCTGACACAACTTCAGGCCTTACCCTTGGGTTCTGTCGTGGGTCAGAGAAGAATTCAGTGCCTGGGCTTCCTCTTCCCCTGACGAGGAAGTTGTAACTGCAATGAGGTCTCTACTCCGTCTCCCCTTCTTCAGGCTGAAGAGACCAAGTGACCTCAGCCCTTCCTCATACATCTTCCTCTCAAGGCCCTTCACTATCTTTGTTGCCCTCCTTTGGACCCTCTCTAATAGTTTAATATCTTATATTGTGGCAACTAAAATGATACAGGATACTCAAATAAACATCTCCCCACCCACCACAAAAGCAAAAATCAGCCTGGAGGCTGTTTGATAAAGATGCTGACAAGCTGGCCCTCCTTGCTATGTGCCTGTGCTTCTGCATGCAGCAGCAGCACTGCTGCCTGTACAGAGCAAGCTGCACTGCAGAGAAAGTCTATGTGCCCTTTCGGCTGCTGCCACAAGTTCCCCACCAGAATGGGCAAAGTTAAACACAGGTGACCTTGCCTGAAAGAGCTTGATTTGACCATGATCCTGCTTCTGTTGCTGTGTGGGTGCTTCTCATGTGTGCAGAGTCAAGCCTTCATCTGTAGCCCAAGGCCATCTCTTCCAGTGACTGACTGGTCTCTGCCAGTCAAAAGTTTCCCTGGCCTAACTCAGGAAAAATCAGTGGCATGACTCCAGGTACTGTTTCTTCCTTTTGCTTGAATTCTTTACACCAGCATAAACTTCAATAGGGTAACCACAGGAGAACCAGTGCTCAGCTGAGCCAGCTGGGCCAGGGCTCAGCTGGTTTCAGCCTGTAGCCATTCTTTCTTTATCGTGCAAGGATGGTACTCCCAACAGCTCTGAGCCAACACACCAGGAAGTACTGTCACATATTGCTAAAATAAATATTTGTCAGAGATACTGCCTCATGTCAGGTGAACAATTCCTGAGACACTTTATCATTTTACTGGTGTGTTCTGAGTCTGGATTGCTGTTATAAGATGAACTCTGACTTGCCTATTGGTTTGTGGCCTGGGAAGGTCAGCTCACAACACTACTTTGATGTAGTTTAGCTAATTTTTGTTGTTGTTGTTGTTGTTGTTGCCGGTTATTGGCATTTGCAAGGAGGAGAAGAAAATTCAGGTTGTACTCTGAATTTTTATTTGGGGAGAGGCACTGTTCTTTGACCTAGTTCTCTCCTGAGTGGTCCCCTGGCTGTGGAATCCAGTTGGTAGTGTTATCTATGGTGTGCTTTATCGATATCAATCTATTCGGATATCTAGAATCTCGAGCTAAGAACAAAGACTTTGAACTGCAAATACCCTCTGATACAGAAGGGATTGTTTAAAAGAATGCTGCACCTACTTTGTTTCAGTGTACCAGCTTAACAATTGGAAAGTTGCAAGATAAACATGAAAAAAATTGTCTAAATATCACTCAATAAAGTTATCTGATTAGTAATGAATCAGAAAAGAAAAGAATCTGGCAAATTTGATGGATCATCTTTTAGGTAAGGGGGAGAATAAAACTTGAGTGGTCTGAGAACTGTGTCTGATACTTCTACAGATTGATATGTTCAAAGACATTTTCTTGGCCTTGTTTATATTTCCCTCCTGATGTAACATAAGGACAAAGGTAGGCCTTTGCTTCTTTCATGTGATTGTTTCTTTTATATGATTGTAATATTTAAGTTCACAAAGCCTTCTGTGCAGTGATATACAACATGGTATTTGCTACTTACCTGGCATCCCAAACATCCTTTAGGATAAAAAACTCTGACAACTTTCCAGAGACACCAAGACAAAGATATCAGTTTTGAAAATCTTTCTTGTTTTTACACTTCAAAGGATCTGATTATTCAGTATCTTTAGGGTAACAATAGTCTCAGTTTACCTTGTACAAGGCCATTCTCACAGCCATTTAATCCTTTGACAATCGAAATGCCTCTCAGGAGAGCAGCCTCATTGGAGACCTGCCTGGGTAATTGGCCTTCTGTCAGCAGCAGGCCACAGTTTGATCTTGAAACCACAGAAATGTTGTAATTTCTTAAGCACTTTCCTTTTCTCTAAAAAAGGTGAAGGCCCAATTTCCATCAGTAGTCTGTAAAGTAGTTTAATTGATACTCCCTGGCTGTAATTTAATTTTATTTTTTTTAAATTCAAATGCAATCTGTCAAGTGGCTTCCTGTAACTGTAGATTGACACTCTGGTCACAGATATCCCTGTTTCACTCGAGCTTGATTTCTCCAAAGGCCTGTTTTTAAACTATCCTCCTTGTTGGAAAGAAAATTATTTAACTACAGATTCTCCAGAGCATCCAGTCCAGAAACCATGAAAGACTGAATAGTAGGCAATGGTTTATTCCATTTACCAATAAAAGGTCTGTATAAATCAGGACTTGAAGCACTGTACTCTTTCTGTTTCGTTACTGAAAATTGCTATGCATCTTACCTCAGCTCAGCCCTCCCCTGGAAATGTTCCTACCTCTCCTTCTTCTGACTTCCTAGTCTGAGGAAGGTACAGCCCTACCTCATCTAAATCCTTTAAGCAATGTAAGGATTTGATCCCAAATGCCAATATTATATTTGTGACAGGAAGCACCAGATATTTGCCACAAATTCTGCCAACCCTATGTCCTATTTTGAACATTTCAACCAGCAGCACTTTCAATGGAAAACTCTTTCACCCTGATTTTTACTAAGACTAATGCTGAGAACAGCTTCATAGCTTATAATAGCTTCTTTGTAAAGGGCTTAATCTGACTCTCTTTTAACATTTATAGTCATCTTCTGAATTTTCCCTTTACTCTTTTCTCGGCGTTTTAAATCTAGTCCTTAGAAACTGATCTCATTCTCAGCCCTGACACAGAATGAATCATATTTTGACCTACATTAATGTCTCTTAGCATGACTACAACAAATCAAAGGGAGCTTAAAGTTAGGCTAAATTAGCAGTGAAGTTAGTGCCGTCCCCATGTGTTTTATTTATAAGTTATATTCCGCTTCAATGTGTGAAGGTCTCTGAAGAAGTCCATAAACCCTTTCGTGTTCCAGCTCTGAAATGGTTTGTTTCATGTCACCACCTCTCCCAACACTGCTATTCAAAAAGAATCTTGAGGCAAGTCCATTGCCACTCCTTTACAGCATCTTGACTTCACTTCTTTACATATCTCGACATTATTCTATATTGACTGATCTATTTCCTGTAATGTCATAAAAACCTGGCTTAAAACCAGAGTTTAATCTGACCTGCAGTAAGCATTGTTCTATAAACAAAAGGCTACTATAGTGCACTGTAGCCATACCAGCTGCCATTTCATGGCCTGGAATTAGCCTTTCCCCAAGGGCTATTTCTCTCAAGGACCAGTGCACAAACCTTAACATCCCCAAGCACCCCAATTTAGTTCTAGCATGCCTACTTGAACTTTCCATGTGCTTTTGATGATGTTTTCTGCTTTTTCAGATTTCAGGTTAGGCATGGAATAGATTTATGATGCATGTCATATATCCTATAAATCCATCTTTCTTCACTGTTGCTCCAGGAAAATTTTTAGGAAGTGCTATAATTCATCACACTATTCCTAAATAAGTAGTTTGGAAAATCCTTCAAAGAATTTTTGTAGGCTGCAGTGCTGGTCTGTATGGGGAAGTTCTTGTCTGGAGTCTGTTTACTGAGAGCCAGGATAGTACTTGTAGGTCCTGTGGATGTTTGTTCTTCTCCATCACCAGATAAATTGGACTGGACATCCTCCTAGAGATGCCTGTGCCTTTCCAGGAGCAAGTAGTTGATTGGGTGACATTTTTGTGTCCTGTGTTTTGCTGTTCACAGTAAATCATAATAATAACCCTTACAGCCATTATAGAAGGAAAATCAGTTTCAAATACATTCTCATCCTACATCTATACTTTCTTAATGGAATAATTATTCCATTATTGGTCATGCAAAGGTTTCTGCCAGAAGGAGAAGCTATTCCTGTTAATTTACCTTTCCCTCAAGCCCAATGACTTGAGAAACATCTGAAAATTAACCCCATTGAAGCTGAAAAAAGCAAACAAAGGTTTCCCAGCAGTCTCATATTTTGCTTTCAGTGCAGTACTCACAAGTGTGCTCAACTTTCCTGACATATTTTTATTAATAACTAATGAATTAAGCTGCTTGCTTTTGATGTTGATTTTTCACTGCAGAATATGACTCAGTGAAAGGAGCTTCTTTGCAGCCTGGGCATATTGTGGGATGGCATAGCACTTCTGATAACAAAATTGTCTGTTCTATAAAAATGAGTTGTTATTGTATCTGATGAACAGTTCTACCACGTTGTATAATATCATCCTTGCTTGTAGATACTGTGGGATTCCATAATACAGTTCCATTTCAATGCTTTATCACTTTGAATTCCCTGGTTTCTAATAGCTTTGGGCCTGATTCTCTTCTACTTTCTATTTTATAAATATGTGATAATTCAGGCTTTTTTTTTGTAATCACAGCTTTTTATTGCAGCTTTGAAACTGAACTACATTTCTTGTTTTTATTTCCCTCATAAGGTGGGCTGCCTTGCCTGAGAAAGATTCTTGTTACAAAAGAATAAATAACAAAGTTTTTCATTATCATCAGCAAAGATGAATTACTCCGTACATGGAGCTTGTAAAACACTGCAAGCTCTGGCTATTTGAACAAAATAGTCTGTTAATAATGCATGCAAGGGATTATTAGTAATTAAGAACTGTTTCTCCTTGTTCCTGCAGTCAAAACAAGGGAGCAAACATTGAAACACGTAATCTTTGTTGCTAGTTCAGAATTCTGTCTGGACTAGTAGGTCCTGCTTTATCTGTGCAGCTTTCTTTGAAAGAAAAAGAAATCAGTTATGTGTCCAGTCTGCAGTACAGCTCCAGCCCTGAGGTGGGTCAGCAGTGTCCTTTAGAGTGGAATATATGCTTACACCAGCAGAATCTAAAAGTGAGTGACTCTAAAAGCCTTTGCTTTCTCTGAAAATCCCAACCTGTCATTTGGTACAAGAGGGCACTGCAAGTGGTGTTATGATGTGACAGGAACGTGGTGTGGCAAGATCCCTAGGCAGCCAGTTCACTGAAGCGGCATGTTTTTAAAGTAAAAAGGGCTCTCCCTTACCAAAAAAAAAAAAAAAAAAAAAAAAAAAAAAAAAAAAATCCCCACCAGAAGTCTTCCAACAGGATTTACTAGAGTGCAGAATAACAATCTCCAGCGGGATGACCCTGAGGGGGAGTGCAGAGCTCTGAGGTGAATCTGATTTCAAAAGGTTTGATTAAGTAGATCTCCTGTCAGCTCTGTTCATGAAGAGTAGGCACTTTCCCCCAGTTCAGCCCTGGCCACCACCTCGGATTTGCCAGCTCTCTTCAGGGTCCCTGGGAAACCTCCTTCTGTCCCTCACCTCTCAAATCTGGCTTTGGGTCTTGCCCTCAGCTGCAGTTAGCCCCTGCTCCTTCTCTCCCAATCTGCACTCCTGCTGCAGGCTCAGCTCCTGCATTTCATACCCTCTCTGTATGCATTTGCCCTGCCAAACCTTCCCCCAGATAAATCTATGCAATTACTCTCAGAAAAGGAGCCATCTCCCCTTCCTCCAGAGGCATTACTTCAGGCTGTAACAAGAACTGGGCAGTTCCTGGTATCTGTGCAATCTGTGTGGTTAATTAATGGTGAGTTATCCCTGCAGAGAAGGACTGAAGGATACTGGGGGATGTAAACTTGGAAATGAGCTGGCCATGTGCCCTTGCAGCCCAGACAGCCAACTGCATCCTGGGCTGCATCAAAAGAGGTGTGACCAGCAGGCTGAGGGAGGTGATTCTCCCCACTATTCCATCCACTCTGGTGAGAGCCCACCTGCAGTGCTGCATCCTGCTGTGGAGTCCCCAGCACAAGAAAGACACAGACCTGTTAGTTCCAGAGGGCTGGAGTACCTCTCCTATGGCGAGGGGCTGACAGGTGAGTTTGTTCAGCCTGGCGAAGGCTCCAAGGAGACCTTACAGCAACCTTTCAATATATAAAGGAGGCTGATAAGAAAGGCATAGAAAGACTTTTTCCCAGGGACTGTAGTGACATGACAGGGAACAACAGTTTTAAATTGAAAGAGGTTAGGTTTAAATTGTAGGTGAAGAATTTTTTTATTTTTTTTTTTTTTTAATAGCAGTGGTGAGACACTGAAACAATTTATCTGAGGAAGTTATGGATGCCCCATCACTGGCAATGTTCAAAGCCAGCACACTGAACAACCTGGTGTACTGAAAGATGCCCTTACAGGGGTGTTGGACTAGATGATCTTTGAAGGTCCCTTCCAACCCAAACCATTCTATGAATGTATGATTCTATGTAGTTCTCTCCAGAGGCACACTTTTTATCAGAACATGCAACAGCAGTTGTTTTCACCAAACTGAAAATCTGTAGTAGTTTCTTTGTGTGGGTGTTGTTTGGGTTTGTTTGTTTGTTTGTTTGGGTTTGATTTTTTGTTTGTTTGTTTTTGGGTTTTTTTTAATAAACGCAAAGACCAGTGGAAAGCATGGCAGTGTCCTGCACCCCTTTGGCAGAGAAAGCTGCTCCAGTACCTCCCGCCACTACCAAAAAACCCTCCTTGCTTGTTCTCTGGGCTTGTGGCTCTAACGAGTCAGGGCGTGCTGACTGACTTTCTAGCTGTTGAAGTTGCAGCTTGTCTCAACCCTTTTGCCATACCCCTGGCTTTTGTGCCACAAAATATTAACAAGCTAACCGCAAGTTGTAGTAATTTCTGCTGTTATAAATTTTTGTGCATGATTACATCACTGGAACATAAACCCTTTTGCAAGTCTGTCTTTCCCCTGCAGTGATGTTGTTACTACTTGGCTTACTACAAACACTGGGCATAGCATCTTTTTTACATAAATCCTGGTTTTCTTTGAGCGCAGGTTTACAATATTATGTTAGAAAATAACCTTGGCCTGAAATTTTTGCAGTATTTTTAAATACGACAAATTGGCAAGGTGAAAAAACTCATAAAATGATTTTTAAAAAGCTCTTTAACTTGGATTGCTATGCTGCAATTCAAAATATTTTTTGAGCTCTGCTTTTGAAGAATACCTGTAGTATAGTAGGCATTCCAGAAATGGAAGTTTATAAAGTGCCAGTTCATTCGCTCTGGTAGGTCTTAATCTTTCCTTTACAATATCTAAAGATCAGAATTAAAACAATGAAGCTCTCAATAGAACAAATTAAAAGTCAAAAGTCTATGTTATACCTAAAACCACTGAAATGCTTTCTCATATTTTGATAGAGTGTTAGACTAAACTGCATCCACAAAGATTACATTTTAAGAAAAAAGCACCACAGTTTGACCAGTCAATCCTAGGTTAACATTTTCTTGATTTACTGAAAATTATTTCTGGGTTTAAGGGAAACATAGGAAAAAATTCTTTTTAAAGCCAGTTCTGAAGATAACATGATGGTCTTCTATTTCATTAAATGTCAGGATATTTAGCATAATGAGAATTTTATTCATAATGATTATGGGTATACTTATTGTTCTTAAATCATCTTTTATTTCTGTTGATAGAATTTATGACCTCCTAAATGCATTTTGATAACCATTTTCCCCTTTCTGCTTGCACCAGTCTATTGCCCTCACATTGCTGTGATATTCTGTCAATGCATATACATTTACATTGAGCAGAATAACTTTACATCAGTTTTAGCATAACATATAGATACAGTGAGAAAGTATCATTCATCAAGCACTAATGATTGTGTTACCCTTTAAGTCTATTTGAAACAATCCAGTGTTGTTGTTGTTGCAGTTGTTACTGCTTTTACTTAGGCCAATATGCGGAAGAACAAAATCCACTGAAGTCAGCAGAACTCTAGTGAGACAATTAAGAAATGGTGGGAAGAGAGAGTTATTCTTTTGTTTGCAGTAAAGCTTTAAATTTATAAGTGCAACATCCGTTTGATTGTATACCAATCCTATTATTTCATGTGTTTTGTACTACAGTGCTCCTAATTCCTACTTACAACCATAGTCCTTCTATTATGTGCCTGTAGAAATGAAGGTTTGTAGAAAACCAAATAGATCTGATGCTGACAGCTTTCTCAGATGAAAGGTAAAGAGTGCATTTGCATATTTTTGTGGACATATCATCTGTATTCAGAAAGTCAATACAAGAAGGGTGGAACAATCAACAGATTTTACAGAGCTATTTGCATTGTATTCCTTAATCTGAAATAAGACATTTTTTTAAGCCATCAAATGTGTAAGGCCCTGTAACAATTTTTCTTAGGAAACGGCAAAGGCAAAAAAAGCCTATTTGGTGTAAGGTGGAGATCAATAAATTTATGAGGGATTACCTGATATGATTCTTTCTAGATACCAGAAGAGAATCTGGTGATCTCAGAACTGTCTTCCACTTGGAGGGTCATACTGTATTTAATATGTAAACCAGATGCATGAGTTTTAGTGGCATGAGTCAAGAGGCCACCTTGATACTTTGAGTGCACATTGAAGTCCATATTGCCTGTTTGAACAACATGTTCCTGACCGTTGGTGTATTTCTGTCCAGAGAGCCAAATTAAACTTGGTCCTCTTGCCTTCAGTACATGATTTGACATTAATCATGACTGCAGTGGCATGTCCAGGACCTTTGCCAGACTGAGCACTTAACATCGTTTATGTCCTGAACTAGTGTTCCTTACTCAGCTCCCACACTGGATTTTTAGCACTAGCTTTATAATCTCTATTATTACAGTAATGTTGCTGTAATTATTGAACCTGTTGCTTATTGAATCTGTGACTCTTTCTTTGCCATGGATGTGCCAGTCTCAAAGCCTGAATTTAAATCAAGTAACCTGGCTCTTTTTGCTGGGATTTGTGGAGGCTTGTAAGACTCTCTCTGTTTCATGAATCACATGTTTGAAATTCCCTGTCACAAATTCAGACTCTCTTTGGTGTTCATACTGCAGAAAAGTTGACTGCATCTCCTTTATCCTCACTCAGTCACATTTTGTTCTCAGGATTCCATATCCTGTGGGACCAGTGGTATTCTGCCATGTTTCGTGAGGTCCTAAAGAAAACATTAGGGAAGCAAACTGCTGTGTGTCACTAGTGGTGATATTGCACTGAACAATGTTTGCTTTCCAAAACCCATTTTCAATAGAAGTAATAAATCATTTAATTGCTTTCGAGAAGTCTGCTGCAGCACAGCCAACCTCCTGCTTAACTGGCCAGACAGACTTCAGCGAACATTCTTCACAGGAGAGGTGAAAAGGGGCCCTAACATAATGGCAGGAGAAAATTTGTTTCTGTGTTGGCAAAAGCAACTATTTCTCCCTAAATCACATGCCAGTACAATGCAATCACCCCAAAATACAGCATATTGTGCTGCTCTTAGGTTGTAGCATGGGAGTCCAAGCCCTCATTGTTCTTTTCCATATGCCAGTAAGCAGTAGTGTTTACTGTACAATTTCTGTGGGTTCAGCTTTTGTGCCTACTTAATTACAAGGAAACAGCTACAATTTGAAGTCCCTGCATTTCTGAAAGCAGGACAAAACACTACTGGACAAAACTTTTACGTTCTGTGACTGAGCAAGTGCTTTTGAACAGCTTTAAAGGACTAGAATCTTCATTCTTCCAATACATGTCCAGCCATGGGTCTTTTTCATCACATACCATTGAGTTCCACAGCAAAGAGGAGCAAATGTATGGGTTTGGTAAATTTGCAATGTCAGTGTAAGTGAGAGGAGCTACCAGGGGAGCAGCAGATGATATACAGGGGGTCTGGAGAAGTCTTGCAGCCTGTTTCTCAGAACACTTACAGTGGGAGATCACAAGGGCCAGTGCTGCAGAAAGGGAGGGATGCCAAAGGCTTTCAAGTGTGTTCACTGAAGACGATAACAAAGCAGTAATGAGACAAACCCAGCTCTACTAGACAAGGATTGTTTTTCTGCAAAAGTGACCCAGAATTAAAGAAGCAACAAAGTTGCAAAGACAATGGACCAATCTCCTCCTTCTTAAATTGTAACCCAAGTTCACAAACCAGAAATGCTCCTGTGCAGCTCACTTTCTAATAGGCTAACAGTAGCTGCAGTCATGTTTTTTCCTCCCAATGTTACTAAAGATTTTGTGGTTTTTCACAATAATTTAGCTTCTTTTGATAGCTCACCAAAGGTGAGTTTCTGCAGAGGCAAAAGTTACAGCAGGCACTGCAGGGTTTAGCTCTGAGCATATCAAATGTATTGCACATCACCCAATATCCTGAGTATATGATAATTTTGCAACTATTTTATGCCTTGGTTATTGGTTTATTTTTTTTGACTGAGCTTATGAGCAAATATTGGCCTGTTAAAAAAGAAATGTTTCTGATGTAAATTAGCATGGGAGCAATCCTCTAGTTCTACTTCTGGCTTAAATTAAATGTTATCCTGGAAAATTAAGTTGTGAAACCACACCTCCCATTCTGCTCTCTCCTTTTATACTGGTTGATTAGTGAACTTACAGAAAGCTTATCTCCTTATGGAAGTGAATTTGGATTAAGGGTGTGTATATGAATTTAAACTGTGCTGATTCTTGCTGATTGTCTTCCTAGGATATTGTTCTTTTCTGGGAAGTGAGAGGTCTGTATACAAAACCAATTCAGAATAAGATACTCTTTACAGCTTCACAAAGCTTTATTTTCACATTTGCCTTCATCTGTAAACTACTGGGTCCGTCCAGATGTTCCAAAGAGGCAGGAAGAGTTGGAAGACTAGGGCTGTGCTATTGGCCCTACAGAGCATCAATCACAAACCCACATCCTTTCTGATAACCCACAAGAGCTGATAACGGTTGACACAGTGTTTGCTGCTCTTAGCTCTCTATAGGCCTATTTGAGCAATTTGCAGTCTTGGACAACTTTTAAAATTCTGCCTCATTTGTGGCCAATACAGTATTTATGGTATTTTTTGTAGAGCTTGAAGTGCTAACACCCTGGCATCCTGGATCTATTCCAACATGCATACTTCCAGTTTGTTTACCCATGTAAACAACCTGTAGTTCCATCTCCTGTAGCCAAACCATTTGCTACTTCTTGTTCTAAACTGGCAAATAAATGCCATGTCAGCCTGTTGACTCACAGGGCAGGGCATTCCTACAGCTTGCACTGTTATTACACCTGTCTTGTAAAGAAAGCTTGTTATATCACACATGCATAAAACATTTTAGCTGTCACCATCTTTCCCTCATTCTTTTAACTATTCAAACATTTACCTAAGGAATGGTCATTTTCCATTCTTGGCCAACACGAGGTTTGGGCTTGGTTTTGTTTGTTGTATTTTTACTGGAAAAACTGTTTCCAGAATTTGGGGTTTTTTTAGAAGTGCAGTTTGACTTCTTCCTCTGACATTTTTTTTCAGCATGGGTGGTTGACATTCTTCCTCTTTTTCCCATTTTCTGGTTTTTTCTATATGATTTAAAGGGCCAATAAGTACAACTAGCAAATTAACTCTTAGATCAGAAAAAAACATCTGCACCAATAAGAATAGAAATCTCTGACATCTTGACACTGGGCCTGTGAGCAGTGCCAATATTGACTACTTCTACTATCTACACTGGCTAAATACAATATTAATATTAATAATGATAACAATAGATTTAAAGATCCTAAGAGAGAAAAAAGGTTAATAATTTCTCAGCATTTTCAGGGTAGTACTCATCATCGGCTCTTATTCCCATTGCTCAGAAAAACTGGGGCAGTGAAGGCAGTGAAGGGACACACTCTATTTACAATTACTTTAGGCCAAACATGGTGGAAAGCATTTCACTGTCCAGTGTCCAACAAATTCCTCCAAAGCACCTGTGTTTGATGCCTCAGCAGAGGGGAGTCATTCATATTAAGTTTATATTGATATGAGCCTTGCAAGGCTGTCTAGTTTATTGAATCAAGAATTAAAAGGTCTTTCATTAGTTTATCTACATGAAGATGTAGGGGTTTCTTTTTTTTTTTTTTTTTTAATTGAGATATTTAGCCTAAGTTTCCAGGATGTATAGTCTAATAATATTTGGCAGCAGCATCTGCTTTTAGGAGTGTTTTTCTCAGGGTTGGCCTCACATATGTTTCTTGATGAAAACCAGCATGTACCTTCCTGCTTCACTCGAGACTGGGTAATGAGGCCTTACTTCATGTTTTCTGTACACCCAGATTGTCAGCAGTAATAGCTGAATAGAACCACTGAAATACTAATTTTGTTCAGTAAGGAGTCTCTTTTTCACCACTGTTTTTTTACTTGTTTTCTTGAAAATCAAGGGAAATCAAAATTAACTAGACTGCCTGCAGCAGTGAAAACAAATATAGAGTTCCCCTAGGAAGGTTGCCTAATGCTGCAGATTTCTCACATATTCATTTTGGTGGAAAGCATCTGGAGGAATAAGCAGACCCATATTTAACAATAAAGCAGTATTTTAACAATATTTAACAATAAAAAGGCACTGAAAATGCAATAGGTTGGTAGGAAAGTTAATCTCCTTATGTTTTAAAGCCTGATTTACAGGCAGAGTTGTGATGTCGGATATATTTTCAGTTAAGATAGTGTACACACAGTACAATCCTTTTATGTCATAAGAGCATTAGGATTCCTGGTGAAGAAAGGCTCTATTATAAATGCAATACATTATTATAATTATTAATATGTTAACAATTGTAAGAATTATTGCAAGGAAGTGAGTTATTTGTTCAAACAGTATCATTTTATCATTAGTTCCTATCTATGCACTACATAAATGGGATTGAATCCAGTCCACAATGTCAAAGTCCAACTGAATTTCATTTACAGTGCATTAAGCAGGAAAGAAAGATAATTTGGGAAGTGTGGGATGTTTGCACTTTGCTTACTTTGGCAAGACTCATTCCTGTATAATACATTGCTGACTTTCCTATTTTTGCAGTTAACATATGTGGGTCTTTTTCAGTGCCAGGAGATCAGTATGCTTCTTACAAAACAAGGTTACATAATGCTCCTAACACATTTGTGCCAAGGGGAAACCCCCTTTATTCCATGTCCTACTGCCTTTTAAATCAGGAGTTGGCATTTTTTCCATTCTACTGCATGTGGTTAATTTTTTAACCTGCTGCAAGTAAGAAAGAAAAAAAAAAAAAGAAAGAAAGAAAAGCAGTCCAGTGTTTGCAATGAGTGCACCTATCAAAGAACTAGGTGGTGCCCAACCTGATGTATTTGGGCCCTATACTGAGCCCATTTACCTCTAAACTTCCCAGGTAGATGCAGATATTATTGCTAGCTTTATCCTTTGTCCCTCAATTACGTGTTCTTGGCATGTCCTCTCTCCCAGAAGGAATGAAAAAGCTCCACCACTGCTTTTTCATCACCACCCCCGGCATCACCATCTGCTCTGCATGATCTCCAGCCCAATGGGTGCTCTGGATTTACAGCTATCCCAGTCAGTTTTTGCTAAGACTTGTCAACACATTTCCTCTTTAAATAGCACAAAAATCTACATGGTGGGAAGAAGGGGAGGAGAGTGCACCCTGAATGATTTTGCAAAAGCCTGATCTCCTTCCCCTGAACAGTTGGGAGCACTCTGAGAATGATTCCTGCATCTCAGCTGCCTTGTTTGCATGAGGCTGGAGTGTTTAGTGGAGAGAAAAGGAAGGAAGTGGCAGCTGCAAACGGTTGAATATTTTCCGAGGACTTTCTTCCAGGCCATGACTAATTTCTGGCAACTTCAGGTGTAAACAATACAAGCACTACCTGGAGTGCTGACCTTCTGGGAGTCCTGTAGGCCATCTCTATCCCTCACCAAATCACATCTGGCTACCATCTTCACAACATGGATGGAGACTCATCCCCCACCTAAACTATATTTGGTACTTTGTACGTCCCCCAGCCCAGGTGCCAGTGGATAGAAATTGCTGTGGAACAGCTGCAGCTAAGGCAGTACACTGTACACTGGCTCACATCTTGTGGGACTTGTAGCCACCAGGAGACTTGAGGAATTTCTCCTGTCTAAACAGGTGTCTTCTTCCTTAGAGAGGTGTGGATCAGGCAACGTGAGGAGGCCAGAGTTGGGAGAACAGAGAGGCAGGGACATGGTACTCCAATCTGAGAGGGCACGTGTGTGGTGGGATGCTGTGTGCCTTGTGTGACCTGGACAGGTCTAGCCAATCCTTCTGGGGTGTCATCAAAGTCCACCTTCCTGGGGAACTACAGGCTGTGCCTCTTCACTGCAGCAAGTACGGGATCTATCC
Source organism: Hylia prasina (assembly GCA_013397195.1). Classification (NCBI taxonomy): domain Eukaryota; kingdom Metazoa; phylum Chordata; class Aves; order Passeriformes; family Sylviidae; genus Hylia; species Hylia prasina. Next base: position 78,549 of record VYXD01012930.1, on the reverse strand, counting down.
TGCAGCTGATATTTTAATCGTTGACACGCTGCCCTCCAAATACATTTTATTTGACCTTGATTGAGGCTTCAGAATGGACAGAATTTACTTGCTTTTGCTCCTCTTGCTGTCATCAGACATTCAGCATTATAAGACCTCTCACACATATCTGGGTTTTTTCCTGTTTTTGGAAAATTCCACAGCTCCAAACTCTAGCCATTTTCAGGAAAAGGAAAGTAAGTGAAAATTGGTTATAATTAAATTTTAGTCATTGTTTAGACTGATCTTAGACCACTTGCTAACTGATAGTTCTTTATGCTGGTCTCTTTTGAAATGAGACTTGCAGCTGCCCCTCCTTTCATGCTTAGTGCAAGCAGCAGGAGGTAAAAGGAGGAGGTAGAGAGAGATTTAAATCCAAACAAAACCCCTCATGTTGCATTTACAGAGGAATTTCTCCATTTCTTAAAGGCTCACAGCATGCATTTCCGTGACTTCAAAACACAGAGTACCAGGAAGTTGATTACATTTTTACTGTTACCATATCAGAACTATTGAGTGCTTGATGGACCATGTCTGACCTAATAATTAAAAAACCTTTTGTCAATGTATTGCCTGTATAGATCCTAAAGCCAAGTAAATTTCAGAAAAAAACCCAACATTTTTCCTTTAAAAAGGTAATTACTGAGCTTCTAGCCCATCCCCTCTTGACTGAGGTTTGTTCAAGTCATGGAGGGTTGGTCTTAAACAAATATGCCAATGAATTTTTTACGTCAAAGTCATGTTCACTCTGTTGTGTCTAATGCCAAAGGTATTGAGGAAATTCCATCAACAAAATCATTTTCCAGTCTCTCTGCATACATTGCCAAGAACAGCATCAGCACAGCTGATAAACAGAGCTGCCATTTTCTGTAACATTCCTTTCAAAGGAAAACCAGAGCAAAACCAGCAGAGTCACTGAAATATAAATGGAGAAAACAAAAAGCTTGAAACATCATTTTTGTAGTTTCTGTTGAATGAGCCTTTATGTGGTGTTAGTGGAATTTAGGCCTAAATTGAAACAGATACTAAAATTTTCTTCTTGAATTAATACCCTGCCCTGGTTGGAACTTGCTCATCTTTGGTGTAATAAAGGCCATGCAAAGATGTTCAGAACTACACTGTAAATGAAAGTCTCCTCAGGGTTCAGTGCCCCTCCTAACTCTATCCATGGTTGTTACCCTCACATGATGTAAGACACATCCACACCCCCACAGCCCCCCCTTCAGATTATGGCAGGTATTCCTGTTTTTATTCCTGTTTTTATTTTGGTCACTTCCATTTTTGCAAAAGAATAAGGATGCTGGAATGAGATAGATATTGGGTTTTTTCATATTATCTGGGATTTATCTCTAGGAAAGTGAAGGAGAAGATTTAAAACTCATTTAAATTCAAAGGGAGAATAATTAGAATAGCTTTCACTGCACACCATCTTCAATTACTAGATAAACAGAGGCCCTGTGTGCACACAAACTGTTCCTTATGCCTAAGGCCAGAGCCTGTTCTCTCCAGCAAACCAGAAAGACTTCAGGTGATTTTCAAGCCAGATGCTGGAACCAAACCTAACCAAACTTTAAGGTGTTCGCATTCTGCATTCTGATTTTCAGTATGGGACATTTCCCTATTTCACAACTTGTCTAAAAGAGAAAATAGGAGGATGTGGCTTTTCACTGCAGAACCTAAACTCCTTTTGAATCGCCTCTCCCACTGCTTATCTTCATTCCTCTACTCATTCTTTCCTATATCATGTGCTTGTGATGCAATTGCAGGAACAACACGTGGGCCCACAGCCCATGCTCACAGCACGAATGTTATAGCCCCAGGATTACGGCATTTGTAGAGCTGGAAGAGTTAATGAAGAGTAAATGGCAACAGGCAACTTGAGAGGAGGGAGAGATGTTAAGACTTGAGGCATTGTTTTCTGGATTAATGGTTCGTACACAGAAAAGAAAGTCAAAACCTTTCCTGCTATAGGCAGTTGGGATTGGTAGAACCTGGTCACACCTTTAGAAAAAAATTCTTAGCAATTTACTCCAAACAATTCCAAGTAAACTGACACTTTCCAGGTTACTTACTATTCCCCCTGATGTACCATTCAGGGATGACTTAACACTTGTGATTGGACTTGCAGTGTTTAACTGGAGCTGTAGCAATGGGAAGAGAGAAGTATGCTGGCTGGATGGATGGATACTGTAAGCCTGAATCCTCCTGCTCTGCAAACTCTGGAGGGCAGTAGGCTGTGACTGACCAAAGCTAAAAGGAGTGTTAGGAATGGTAACCAAAGCACCGAGAGCTACACATAGAAAAACCAATCTTAACAGTGAATCACTAAAAGTGGTTATTCACTGTATCCTCTTAAATCCTTATTCTGACAAAGTTACTCAGTTAGTCAGTACAATGTTAGCTGCTATGCAGAACTACCTGTGAAAAGAACACAACCTCTGGAAGAGGAGATGAGTCCAGACAGAAAAACTATTGCCAGTAAAACTGTTATGCAGATTTCCCAGTAGGAAACAATACATGACAATGTCTTCACTTACTTGTGGATCAGTAGATCGCATTCTCAGTCTCTTTTCTCTCCCACACTCTGCCTTGTTTTTCATGGATGGCTGCTTCTTCCCAAATGTACCTAAGATTATTTCTAAGTGCTTGCATTCTTCATAAAGGTACTTGGCAGTTCAGTTCCATAGAAACAATATTTTAACTTCATTTATTGAGAAAATACAACCTGCTGCTTGGCCTACCTTGTGTAATCATAAATTGACATAATACCAACATTGGTCACAAATTTTGTGGAGCCAGATATACATTAGCAGGTAGATTCTTGCTCCATTTGCTCCTATTTTTACATGAAGCAGGTGCCTAAGAGGAAGAGCTGGGGCACAGGTTTTCTTGGTGTAGCACTATACTTATGATGGAGAGGCAAGGGGTCATCACATTAAATTTTGGTTCCTAGGATCCTCTTTAAGTTTTAGTATACATAGATGAGGTCACACCCTGAATGCCCCAAATGTCACTTTGGGTTTATACTTCTAATTCCATCCATTTAAGTGCATTAGTGAGTTAAGGTCCTTAGTTGCCCACCAAGTCAATACCCCACCAAGGCAGTTCAGCCAATTAGAGAAACAAATCCCCTCGCAAAATTCTCCACTGGCTCGGATCCTGAATTAAGTATTTCACTTAGGTAACCACATCAAACTGAATGTATTTAGGACCCTCATTTTATTGGCAGGTAATCTCTTGACATCAATTAAAACTAGAATTTGCCATGAATACTCACTTAAAGATACTTATCAGGGCTCCAGCTTTTGAGCACCAAGTGTTTCTGTGCTTCTTTACCTGTAACCCATCAAATATCTGTTGGTGGTCTGATATGGAGAGAGATCCCATCAGGAATATGCTCCAGATTTGACCAGTCTTTGTCCTGCAATTTATTGTCCAGATACTTTGTAAGTCCTCTCGTGTGTTCCTTGGAGTACCAGAATGCTTTGTAAAGCCTCGACCATAAAGCTCACAGTTTAACCTGCAATTTCATTCCATCATACACAATAAATTCTGTGACTGGATGGCTTGAAGATTACAGATTCTCAGAGATGATTGGAACAACAGCATAAAACTTGTAACTTCATGATCAAGGAAACTGTCCATAAGCTTGGGGAAGCAGAGTTCAGTTGTGCTACTACCAAATGTCAAGTTAAATATTACTTTGCCTTCTGAAGGCAGTAATTAGTTCCAACTCTTAGCCCTGCAAAGCTGCCCAGTCCTAGCACCACCCTTGTCCTGTGTGCTCTTGTGATCAGTGGCGTTTCAGAGAAGATGGCTTGAACCAGCAGACATGAGCTTGCAGGAGGGACCATATTTCAGTATCTGGGGGAGGTTTTCAGCATCCTGAGTGAAGCAGCTCATTCAATACAAAGCCTCAGATCTCAAGGGCAGAGAAATCAAGGGGAAGATCTCACTGATACAGCTGGATTAGGATCACATCTGTCATCTTCACTGCCTCTGGTGATTTTGTGAATTAGCTGACTCCAGAATAATGTTGTAGTTACACGTGATGCAGTGTGCCAAGAGGGAAGCCCTGTTCAGGGGCTATAGGAAATCAAAGGACCTTCTTCAGCAGAACTGCAAGAGTAACTCAGCAACAGAAGCCACACATTACTCAGTATGATAAAGGCCAAATTCCTCCATGTCTGCACTTAATAGCCATAACTGGGGAACAGTGGAAGTGCTTGTAAACACACAGGAACTTCCTGTAGCATGACTAAAATGAATTATAAAGAATATGGTTTTTTTGCAAAATGTCAGGGGTTATCATCAGTTCATCTAGCCTCCTTGTATCCCATGAAGAACTTTGAATTGTGAATTTCCTTTCCAACTCTCTCTTCATCCCATCCATCACCTTAAGCTTATACTTCCTAGGTTACTTCCTTGGTGCTACCTGGACATTAAGTATCTTCATACTGTATTTCATGCTACTCTATGAAGTGTCCCTTAATGAAGCCTAATCCTATTTTAAAATATGATCTACCCACCAAATTCCAAATTCAGATACTGGATTTTTATCCTCTACCTGTTTCCCAGCCTTTCACAAAGCCTTTAAGTATTATGAGATCCCTGAAAATGAAATAATTCTTTATGGATCAGATTTTCCTGTCAACTTTGCAAAATAATAATATTGGGTATTACTAAATTGTTGGACTTCTAAAAAAGTATTATAATCCACCATCTTTACATGTTAGGATTTTGTTGACTTTTTCAGCCAGTGTTTCAGAGGAGCACTTCTTTCCTTGACTTTGTTTCTTAGTTTAAAAACATCCTGATTAAGACGAAATTAAGGAAACACTCATATAGTTTGCTATGTTCCCCAAATTGTTATGCAAAATTAAATGCACACTGGTAAATATAAATCACTTTACTTTGGGGGGAGATGTAGTCATAGATAAATAAAAGGGAAGAGTCAGATAGTATTTCCACAGTAATAAACAATGGTTTTATGTTTGCATAGCTGTACTCAGACAAGAAGATTTCCCTTGTTGAGAAACTGCCACCCGTGTAAGACAAATTTGTTCAAGTCTGTGCTAAACTCTCTGCTTTGACTGACTGGATGAAACAGATCCAGAGTTATTAGAGATGAGTAAGAATAGGGACAATGGTCAACTGTTATATCAAAAGCCATCAGACACATGTTCCAGAAAAACAGGAGTGAAGGTAACGTGATCTATTGTAACTTGAGGACCTTGTGTTTTCCCTGAGGGAACCTTTCCCCAAAGCCTAGGTAGTTAAAATGCACAACATTTTGTTTGCTTCAGAGTGGCTACTTACGTGACAGGTCTCAGGGTTAAAGCACCATAAATCATATTTTTATTTTGTCAGGATGCTTAAAAATCTGATATAAACAGGCTCCTGACAAAAATGTTACAGCACTGGAATGGCCAGGAGTCATTGATTTTATGTTTACAGGTTCTCTTCCCCAGATTCAAAACAATTCAATTTACAGCCAAGTAAGAGTTGTCATGGAAGCAATTTCAAACTTTGAAAGTCATTTCTATCAATGGCTTAACAGGGACAGATGAACTAGCTGAGGAGAACTGAGATGCTCATTCCTCATGATAATAATGCCCATTTTATTTCAAATTATTTCTCCAAATATTTGTTTAAAACCATTAACCTAAAGGCTAGGGTGCCTCTTACTTCAAATCAGTCTCAATTTGTGCTGGAGCTGTCCCAGCACCACTATGGAGCAGAACTAGCAAGTCCACAAAGATGGGGATGGTAAAACAGCAAAAGCCTGATTACATAGCAGCTGAAAACTGTACCCAAATCTAACAAGGACAATCCTATTTTCTATTGAAGTTCATAGAAGGTAGCAGTACAAAAGAAATGGTACCCTAAGATCTGCTGTAACAGCTGTTACCCTAAGGCTATGTGAAGTGAATGGGTTATGAACGGGCTGAAAGAATGAGTAAAATAAATGTTTGAATGGGTTAATGAGCGAGTAGAATGGGTTAAAGCTTTGAGTCCTACAGATGTTAAGGAGTGTATAGAATTGAACAAAATCTGAAGAGGTTAAATGTCAGGATGCTATTGTAATTTGCAGATTTAATTCAAAACTATGGAGGGGATGTTGGTTTGGCTGAAGGGCAAAAGATGTAGTTTGCCTGAGGGGTAAGGCCACTCTGCCTCTGTGTGCGTGTTTGCACACTTTGCACTGGGGAAAATGGGACAAACAAAATCTAAGCAATAAATTGATTTTAAAGATCTGGCAAAAATTATGATGACCTTGATCATGTACAAAAAATATCACATTTAGGAAATCACCAAATGGCTGTGCATTCCCATTGGGGCTCTCAGAAACACAGTAACTGCCCAAGAAGGTTTTCCTTGAGTTTCCAACATGAAAACAGATGTTTTTTATTACAGCAAATAGCAAATTTATATGAAGCCAATAAAGAAGTTTCAGAATCTATCTCAAACACAGCAAGAATACAAGAGGAAAAAGATAAAGCATTTACAGCAAGTTACATGCCTCAATGGTGCCTTATCAGGTTATGAGAATACCAAAGATCACACAAGTACCAGTTAAGAGAGTAATAAAGTCTGTACAATATTAGGCTTTAGCAATATTGACACTTGCAGAAAGCAGAAGGTAAGCTGTGTTAAATAAATCTTAATAAATCCCATTAAATAAGCACTGTTTGCTTGCCATAAAATCAAATCACTAACACAGCTGTCCATGAAGAATATTATTCACATGGTTTCAGATAAAGAAGACTTGTATCTTCATCCTTCAGTTTTACTTGACAAATGGACAGAGTCCCTCTTCAGCAATTTGTCTTTTGTCAACACATTCTGAACCATGAAAGTTTATAAGCAACACAGCTGACAAGTTTTGCTGCTGGGACACCAACAGGAAAACTAAACCAGATAGCCAACATCCAGGTAGATTTTAAATGAGTCCTTTGATGTGGTAAAAGAACAAAAAGTACTTTTTTCCCTTAGTTTTCAGTTTATGTGTTATAGTACTATAGTTTCAATTTACTTAAATGCCCTGAAATGCATATATACAAACATACATATATCTCAGTATTCAATATAGTTCTTATATTTTATATATTTTCCCATAACATAAAACATAACTAAAAATTAATACATGTTAGAGCTACTCAAAATGGCTCTAGCTTGCATTAGTTATAATTGCATTATAATGTTTACATTAGTTACAACAAAAATGCTTCAGCAAGGTAAAAACACCATCTTAGAGCCACAAAATGTCTGGGCATCATCTTTAAACATATCATCCAAAAAGTACAAATGGTTTAATTTAGTATTTGTATTCTGCCTTGATTTGTTTAAATCTCCCAAACGTATACAATTGAATGGATAGAGTGTGGGTTAACCTGTAGGTCTGTCCTACGTACACTGAAGAGAACTAGACTTGGTAGCTATGGGGATCATATGGATTTCTATGGAAACCAGAGGATAAGTCAGAGAGGATCTATATAAAACACTGAATGTTACCCTGCAGTGTCTCATCAGAGAGCTAACTCTCCAGCTGCTGGTTGCAACAAGACAAGAAGAGCTCAAGCCATAAAATAAACCACATCTGGGTTTCAGTCACTTTGGAACTGGAAGCTTTTGGTTTCATTTGGCATATTGCACTGACAGGTACATGAACAAAATAAACAGACAAAAACCCCCCGGGGTCAAAAATCAGAAATAAACACTCATGGCTATGGTGTAGACAGACAAATAAACAACAACAACCAAAAAAACACCCCAAACAAATCCCCAAATGCTCTCAAGTGCTCTCAATGCCATTCATGTGAAGACACCCAGCAAAATTCCTGATGTTTAGTTATTTTCCAGAAAGAAAAGAAAGATTGGTTTACCTCATGTAGGTGTTTTCTCATTGCACATGAAACCACAAATGTCTTGTCCTGCTGCTCTTCTCTGGACAAAAATTACTGAAAGGGAGTGACAATTTAGATAGTGATTTTGAGCATCTTCTAACATTAAAAATGTACATAATCTCTTCTTGTCCTAAAACATCACGTTCATTGTTTTTCTGTATAGTAAGATATTGAGACAGTTCCTTGTGCAAAATCTCTGTCTGTATGAAGAGAAAACCAAATTTGTGCATAAATGCACTTCTACGCATACATAAGTGAATATAAATACAGATGGCTTAATGTTTTGTCTGGTCTTTGACTTGTCTGCTCTGCTCAGTCTTCTTTTTTTTTTCCTGTAAAATACATGTATTTTGGCACATCACTTCTTTTTTCTTGAGTCTCTGTTACTCGAAAGGAGTAAGGACTATAAAGTAGTTAATTAAAATAAGTTGAAAGAGGATAACTTATTTAGCCAAAGATTCAGAGGGTGATAGGACATTTTTTTTTGTATACAAAGAAAAGATTTGAATTGGAATTGGGGTGATATAGGTGTGATTAAGCAAAGTTGATGTGCACCTAAAAAAAAGCCTACATCCCATTCTTTTCTGTATCCTTTGCTCTGTTCCTCATTATTAAGACATCTCTAAAGAGATAGGCTCTGTCTAGGCTGGGTTTTTTATGTTTTCCTGATTTATGACCTCCAGGTGAGTTTCCTCTAGGAAAGCAGTATTTCAGATTTGTGCCTTTAATGGGATATCCATTCCAGAAGCAAGATAAATGTTTCCAGGAAGTAAAATACAGTAGGGCGCAGTGACTTTTGGAATTTATGCCATCTCCCTTATGCAGCAGCAGAGACAAGCAGACATCTGCTCCAACATTTCCAAGAGGTCTTCTGCCTACATAGCACACTTTATTTTATTGACAGCTCCAAAATGACTTTAGAGCTTTATCCTGCTATCACCGCATTGAATGGAAAGTTGGGATTTTCATGTGATCTTTCAACATCAGCTATGTTTGCTTTAGGACAGGCACCAGAGGACTCTGAGGCTGGTCATGAAATAGTGATGCCAAGCCTGACTTTAAGCATATAATCTCTGACATGAGGAAATCTTATGTGAGTGGAACCTATTCCCTGTTTTCTAACCTATTCCCTGTTTTCTAACAGATTTCTGATAGGTTCACTGTGCTCTGATTGATTTGTCTTTTTATTAATGCATAGTAGCTTACCTGTAGCAAACTGGCCAGCCCCTACAAATCATTTTCTACATGTTCTTGGAAAGGTATCAAATCCAGAAAGAAGGTTAATTAACCTTTGCGGTCAAGCTGATAAAGCACAAAACTTATTTGCAGCAGTTACCCTGGCTAAATACAGATGGTTAATCTTGATGAGGACATCAGACGTCAATATGTCCTTTAAGCTTTTACTTCCCTCTAAATATCATTTTGGCTGTGATATCTCCCCTGCTATGAAATTTGAGATAGATGGAAAGTCCTGAGAGGTTTCTGAGGCATGCAGTTTGAATCTCTGCATATTTCTGCCAAAGGAATGAGAAATTATCTGATGTGCTGCTCTGGCTTCATTTTGCTGTTGGAATGATGATGTTACTAGCATACATGTACTGGTGAATTTTCTTAGGAATCCTTTTGAATGAAAGGCATTATCCAAATGTAAATTTTAACTTTTAGTTGTATCACTTGTAACTTAGGAATAGGAATTGCATGAGCAGATGTTTGAGTAGCCTGGCTAATTCTCTTTGAAAGGCAGGGCATAAGAGAACACTGTTGCAGGCCTGGTTTGAGTCTAGAACAACAGGAATACAGAGAGGCCAGGAGTTAAGAGCAGGGAATACTGGAAAAGACAGGCAAGGTCTGTAAGAGTCCCTACTGGCTCCCTTGTCTTCTTAAGGAAAGAAAAAAAAAAAGCACATAATGAAAGAAACTCTTTGTTGTCTTCTTTCAAAGCCTATCACATTTGCAGGGAGTCTTGAGTCTTCCCTTCACCATTGTTAATAATTTTAAATTTTCCATATACCTCTACAGCTTTCTTGGTTACATGGCTTCCAGCAGGCCATATTTCCATCAACTCCAGAAGCTGCTGCTCACTAAATTCTCTCATTTTGCACCACTGAGAACAGGATGCTGCTTCCTCTGCCACAAGTTTGAAAAGACCTGATTTTTCCTAGAGCTGGGTGTTTTTACTACGTTCTTTAAGGATGCATGCACTGATCTATGAACACAAAACTCCAAACAATCCGTGTGCCAGAACTGTTCAGTCCCATTTTGGAAGTAGATTAGAACCTGACTTCACTGTTCAGCCTTTCTGCAATTGTCAAAGAATGAATACCACTTAAAAGTCACCTCTGCTGATGTTCAGAGCTGGTTTATTTTGCCTTCTACCAGCCACCCTCCCACCTTTATATCCAATCCTGTATCCTGTATTCTGTATCCATATCTATCCTGTGTCCTGCACTGAAATGCACATCCATGCCTTTTTTAAGTCAGCACTAAGGATTCCTGCCAAAGGCCAGGTGATGCCAAAGGGGCCTCTCCTTGACATCTCATATCCATTCCTGTGGGGAACATTTCTGCAGACGCTTGATTCTTCTCCAGACATCTCTCCACTCCATATGGAGTGTGAGAGATGATATGCTGAGAGGTCAGGAGCCAGGAACAAGGAATTGTGCAAATCCAGTCCACCGGCTTTCTGTGTTAAGCTGTGCACGTGTGCTGACTCCAATGACACAGACACTGGCTGGAAAGTCAGCAGCTGAGGGGTCAGTCTGGGACCCAGAGGTGACCAGATTTCCCACCACGGTCAGGCTGCACTGCTGTGTGGGGTCAAGTGAAAAAACTCAGGGTTGAGATGAAAGGCAGATAGGGGCCCAAGGCCAACATTAAGGACGGTGTTACTTCGACCACAGCTGCAGCTTCAATGACATAGTAGAACTATGCAAAACTGTAAGGGCACACGTACACAGATTCTTCACTGAATGCTTTCAATGGGTCACCCCAGTATTTGCAGTGATTTAGCTTTAGGCAAAGCAGCAAGGTGCTGTCTTCCTCCAGAAAAGTTTTCGCAGATAATAACCTGTACTGTTGACACAGATGGAAAAAAAAATATTGGTAGTTTTTCACTTCCCTTAATCCTGCTAATTTGTCATGTTAGATCTAGTGTAAAAATGAACCAGAAATAGAATAAAAACTATTGAAATAAAAGTATCTATCTAACCTTCATTGTTCTCTGCATTTCCAGCACAGACACCTCCCCAGTAATAACACTCTCTCACATTGATTCAAAGCCTTTCTTGTGCTGTGACTTCACTAGCTGTTCTAGGAATCCAGTGTGGAGAGGTGATTTCCATTTATAGGCAAGGCAGAGCACAGAGAAACACTGCAGAACAGAGGATCGCTGTTGCACTCTATTTAGCTGAAAATTTAAAGCAAGATTTCTAGCCATGAAATTTCCTCCAAGCTGTAAGCAGACCACCGTAGGAATAGTGGATCTTCTCCTTTATTGAATTTACCTCTGATGGTCAATTTTTATCCATACAATCTTCTAGTTTTATGTAAATGGCCTAACGCTGAGATAAAAGGTGAATGAGTCACCTACTGAATTGTTTATGCCACACGTTAAGGGTCTCTAAAACGTGCCATTCACATGCACAATGGCCGAGATTGTGCTACAAGTCTGTATCCAGCAAAAGGAAATACAGGAAGCACAGATGTTGTAGTCACTCACTGGCATTGGAAACTAAAGAAGGAAAACATCAGATAAATTCAAGTCTTGCTCTCAAGGCTCTGTACCTGCAGAATTCCTTCAAAAACCTTGTGGGTGTAAAGTTATCATAGTGGCTCAGGTTTAAAACACAGTGAGGTGGAGTATTTCCACTGATTTTATTGACATATTTATCAAGATGACCACCATGACTAAGATTTTGCTGCATTTTCCATTGGAATAAATGAGAAAGTATGTGATTTTTTACACACATTGTGGACTTTTCAGTGGATGTGAGCCAGTGGTCATTTCTGTCTTTCTTGTCTGATTTTTGATAGTTTAAAAGTCAAAACTCCAGGTATTTTTAGCTCCTGCTTTACTAGAAAAAAACAACCGGCTATGTGGCAAATTACTCTAAGAGTCTGCAGTAATGTTCCAAATTTTTAAAGTACCACTGACATAGTAAAAGTATACCTAGGAATGTAGAGATAATCTTGAAGATAACAGATATTACCCCACTATATTAAGTAATTAAACCTTAGAGACCCCGGAAGAAAAAAGAGGAATATATTCAAAACTACCTTTTAAAGACCTTTTCCTAATCTCTATTACTGGCATTCATTTTGACCAACACACACTGCCTTATAATCTCTATGAATATTTACTGAGGCCTTGCTGCTGGTTCACTGTTTTTACCTAGACAACAAGATTCATGGAAACATTGACAAATCATAATCTAATCACAGATGAGATACTGTAAACGAGCTTTACGTGACTGTACTGGAGTGGCTCAACAGGTTTTGATACGTGTCTGGTACACCTCTGAGTGCTTTATGAGGACATCCCATTAGATTTGCACCCACAAGCACAATCTTTTATTGGTTTGAGAACTTCTTACAACAACCAGTTCCTACTTCACCTCAGCAAACTGCTCTTATAATTGTTCTATCTCTCTGTCTATCTATCTATCTATCTATCTATCTATTTGCCTCAATTTGGAAGATCCTTTATTGTTTGGGGTTTTTTTGTTTGGTTGGTTTTATTTCTCAGATAAAAGTAATTGGATGCAAGCTCATCTGCAACCATGCTGATCTGTTTTCACAATGAACTTTCAGGTGCCTGCTTGTGTTTGGCTGGTGGCTGATACATTTGTATATCCCAGTTCCTCAGACCTTTATTTCCTTGAATGGCACCGTCTTCAAAACCAGTTACTGTGCATTGATTTCAGTGAACAGTTTGTACATGGCTCATTTGTTGGCCACGCAGCTGCTTATTGATATTAATATGTTACCAAACCAGAAGGGGCCAAGAGCTGCTCTGTCTACATTTATACACAGATTGACCTGCTAGCTGTGCATCAGAAAGATGGAAAGGGTTTCAAATACAAGGGCTTTTTTAAAGTTAATGAATGCTGCAGTATTATCTGTGTTAGAGGAGTTTCTCTTTTCTGTCAGTCAACTCAAATCCTAAATGAAATACAGGAGTCTGAAACATGCTCAGAGAAGGTGCTGCCCTGGGGAATTTGCTGCTTGAGGAAGCAGAAGTTTAAGCCCCTCTGGAGATAATCTCAAAAGTGTGATAAAGATTTTATTCAATTAGTCAAAAATAGAAAGAGATATGAGTATGTCCACAAACACTGAGGAAGCTTGAGTCTACCTATTGTGAAAAAAAATTTTACTATATATGGTTAATCATTAAAAAAGAAACAGAAATAATCAGAAAAAACTAGGTAATTCCATATAAATTATCTCCATTTCAGTTCATTCTAATTTCTTGGATCATATAGAAACAGAACAAAAGTCTAATGTACAGTACAATCTTTGTAAAATCTTTGAGGGGGTCTGGCAGTACTACACTCTGTACAGAACCTCTTTTCCATGAGGACTGAGAACACAACTTCTATGATAAAGTTCATCCAACTTTCCTTTCAGTACAATGCTATGAATCATTTGTGTGAATAATACTCTTGAGAGCCTGTTTCTGACTAGGCATTGCGAAAGGAAGCACAGGCATCTGATACAAACACTGCAGAAATCAAACAAGGCATAAAATGAAGTCCACCTCTTTCCCTTTGTCTAATTAATTACATTCTAGAAATATTATCCATAGCCATAAACTGTTACCATTGTTGCAGATCTTTTGGGAGGTGCTCCTTTACGTCATACCCTTTTCATTCAATATTGTTAACGTAAAAATACGCAACACAATGCAGCGAGCTTTGTTATGGTTACTAAAGATAAAGATCTACACATTCACCCCCTGCCTTTTTTAAGGCCTCATGGTTTTGTTCCTCCACGCATGGGTACAGTGTCTCTTGGTACTGGGGACTCGAGGGGGTAAACACTGTGCCAAAGGGAAAATAGTCTTTATGCATGACAGCCTTTAAATATCATGCATGGCCAGAGAGGCAAGGGAGAAGCTGTATTTCCCATCTGCACTTAAAGGTCAATGGATCACCACGTCTGAATATGGCTTATCTGGTTTCCAACAGCACAGAGTAACTTTTAAAGCTCCATATAAAATCACTCTGGCACAAAGAATTTTTGACAAATATCCAGAAGTCTATAATGAATATATGGCTTCATCACACAGAATCTGAAATGCAGACTACACTGATGGTGTAGGGATTCAGGATGAATCCACTGATGGTGGTGGGTTCAGGATTTTCTTGGATTATGTGGAATATGTTCACCCCACATAAAGTAAATAGTAAAGATACAATATAGATAAAAATGCAGTGCCCAGCTCAAGGGTTGTACAGTGAGGAATAAAGATACACAGATGGTGACGCCCAAGTGAACTTTACTGCAATATCTACATTGGTGGAATTTACATCATTCATAAGTATGTAAAATAATTTGCCCTCTTTATAAATAATCAGTTTATCTGGTTTGTGGGCCTGTTCATGTGGAGAAATACCCATCACTTCAGTTAAGAAAACTAGTGGACCATATTCTCCTGTGGCATGTTTTGTCTTTCCTGCATTAGTACAGTCCACAGTGTGATCATGATTACAGCAGGATAGAGGTACTACTTTCTATTGTGAGTGGCTCCCCTTATATACAGACCTTTATAAGCACCATGAACACACCACATGCATAACATTCACGTTGTCACCATGCTGCATTTTCAGTTCAGGTAAAAACATGTGACTTCTATGTACATGCAAAGCAAACATGAAGCAAAACCAACCAATCAAACCCATGTAAAATACATCTATGTAAAATTCAGTAAAATAAGCAGTGTTATGAGGAAAAAAAAACATGTTGCACAAGCTGTGGAACAAGAAGACCTGGCTTCTCTGCTAAATAGCAAGGATTGAGCTTATAGATCAATATTAGCCTTTCTTTTAATAGCAACAGTTTTTCTTTTACTTCATGGGGTTTGCAAGAATCTAGGGCCTCTGGGATCAATACCTGCCAGATTCCATGGAAATCATCCACCAGCTACAGGTGTTGTCTGGGAACAGCAGATGAATAGGCGCAGAGATCCATGGTACATCACTGAATGACCTTAACTGCAACATAAAAACCTGAAGCAATAAGGAAAAAAAAGAGTTTATTCAATACAGTAGACAGTTGGAAGCAGTAGGGTTTTATACTCACTTAAATGTACATTTGTCCAGTATTCTGCTTTTCTGTTCCTCCTTCTGTTCCCAAGCCCAGTACATAAGTGAAATCGAGCAACAAAACCTGTGGTAGGAAAAGACCTTAGAGGTAGAAAAGGTAGAGAAAGTGCAGCCATAGTGCAGCCATATCTCCAGAGAGGCCCTGTGGCTTCCAACAATCCCTATTTTCCAGCAAGTTCTGCAGCAAGGCAGGGGTGGCAGCTGCTGACCAGTGAGGTGTGGTGCTGATGTCCAGTTTTCCCAGCAAGCCCAAGGCTCTCACAGAGAGAAACAGGGAAGCAAGATAGCAGTGAAAGGTTTTTGCTTTGCCTGTGAAAAATGCAGCCCCAAGTTTTCCTTCCAGACCAGCTCTTTGTACACTCCTGGGCAGTGAATTTCATTAACCTATACAAAGAGTCCTTTTACCTGGAAAATCACCCAGTGAGCTTCCCCATCCCTGTAGGTTCAATTGCCTTGTAGTACAATGGAATGGGGCAAAAACCCTTCCTGGAGAACGAAGGAATGAGACTCCACAGCAAAGGATGCCTGCAGTCAGCTCAGTGCCATGTGCTTTGTACACCTGGTGGATGCATCTGTTCCAAACTTGCCTTGTTTCCTGACAGTACCTTGACTCACAGCGACAATGATTAACTGCTGTATCTTGTCTGTAATATGACATCTCCTTCCCAGCATCCACTTCAGCCTCGTGTGACACAGGAACAAACACAACCCACCAATGAAACACACTCTTTTCTTACCTTCTTCAACAAATACCTTCCATTCCTCACTTGTTTCAGAGATGTAGAAAGCAAAGCACCTTCCATGTGGGAGTTGCAGGCTGATGCCACTTCACGTTCTGTCATCTGGGACTGTTTCAATTGAAAATCAATTAGAAGTATTTAGGTTGTTTAAATAAAAGCTACAACTTTACCCTGCCGATGATTCATAACTCCAGAGTACAGAAGTAATATTATTTTAAAAGTCTGTTATCATTCCCTTGATTTGGGAAGTTGACTTAGAAGAATTGTAGCAGTTCTCAAGGATGAAGCTGTGCAGAAGTGCTGGACCTATTGCCTAAGGACATGTATTGCTGGGGTGTTAGGTTACAATTAATAGAAAGGGAGGAATGAATTTTTCTGGTCAATACAGAACAGCCTTTCTAGTAAGAGTAAAAAGGTCTTGTGCAATTGCCAAGTCACTTTTTTTTCCTATGTCTCTGTGAGCATTTTGAACATTACAAGCAGTCACTTTGTTAACATTAAGAATGTGCCTCACTGGGAACTGGTGGTCACTGCTGACACAGCAATAGATGTTTTCCTTGTACTTCCATCCAGTGACAAACAAAAGGAAGGAAATGACCACATGGGCAGCATGGCTCTATTTCTTAGGTCATCCAAGTCCAAAAATTATATCAAAAAGGACGACTGCAGGGAAAGGATCAGCATATAGACTGATTGAATCTATATTTTCTTTCAAGTAGGTAGTCTGTGTAATAACTTTGAATAATATGGTTAACAGCTTTGCTCCTTTCTGTCTGTTTTTCAACAAATAATCTTAACTAAGCTGGTACTAGAACTCAAATCCTTCTACTTGTTATATAATATATATACCTTGTTACAGATTTAAGACCTCCAAGTACTGAAAGTATGTAATTCCATCAATCCAGCGACTGTAA
The DNA here is from genome assembly GCA_013397195.1 of Hylia prasina. Lineage (NCBI taxonomy): Eukaryota > Metazoa > Chordata > Aves > Passeriformes > Sylviidae > Hylia > Hylia prasina. The sequence continues at coordinate 61,648 of VYXD01012930.1, read as the reverse complement.
CTATTAATGCTGATGAAGAACAAAAGGAAAGTTTTTACCAAATTGATTTAAAAAAGATTGGAAATGCAAAGAAAACTTTAGTTCTCAAGCTAGCTTACGATGTTTTAAAAATAGCCTATTCCCATGCAATGCATGTGATGCTATTAACAGGTGAGTGAAAGAGAAATTTTTAATATCATATCATGTTTCAATACAATCACAATATTTATCACAGTATAATAGGAACTATGTAAAGCAGTTCTAATACTCTGGAATCTTTCAGTAGTAATATCATATCACAACCCTTTTTCCTCTCATATTCAACGTTTTTTGCTTAAGAGAAGCAAGAATACCATGTATTGGAAAGGAAGAATTATTTGATTAGTTGTCTTGTTGAGGTTTGTATTGGTTCTGTATTTTATTGGTTAACATTATAATTATACCATTTATAGTGCTAATATCACTAGAAACATAATGTCAAATATTAACTTTGTGAGTATCTTGAAAAGTACTGCTGGACTTAAAAGGATATTTGATCCTAAAATATCTTTGCTGTGCAATTTATAAAGATTTCAATCTTACCACATGAATACTGCAAGATTAATTTCTTGTATTATTCCTTGAAAGGCAGCCATGTGACTGTTCTGATATTAAGGTAAACCACAATATACTTATTTTATTCTCACGTTCAAGGCTCACACCTTCTTTTGTCTGTTCGAGCAATTGTGCAGCTTTTAGCAAGGCCTCCCAAACACTTACTGGTTTCTGTTTGCACAGCTCTATGGTCATTAGAGTTAGAAGTTTAATACAGTGAATAAATACCCCTCCATGACCAGCTGACTGCCTTCCACATTCACGTACTGATGTATTAGAGCCTGATACAGTTCTTATTTTGGCTGTGCATGTCTTCAGCATTGCATCAGAATTATTCTTCTCAGAACTGTGTTATGATCTTCAGTGAGGACACCAAAGGGGGCCTTATTGAGCTCATGTCATATGAAAAACTGATTTAGCCCTGATTTGAAAGGATGTGTGAGTGCATAGTAAATGGATAGAAATGCAGAGCAATCACATTGTGGAAGGCTCGTTTTACCTAACTTTGGAGATCTGAAGTTTGAGCACATACTTCACAAATGCCTCACTTCCTCTGTCCAGCTCACCCCAAGAGAGAGGTGTCATTTTCTAGAGCTGCCCATCTTCCTCTCTGAACTAATGGAGATCTATATGAAACCATAAGGCCAGAGAGCTGTCTTCAGAAGGCTCAGCTTAAGTGAGTCTTCCTAAATGTGACAGCACGTATCCTTAGAGATTTTATCTTATGTAAAAAAGAAAATTAGATATTTTCATAAATCAGCTGCAGCAGCATGGGCTATTTTAGATGCACTGACACAGGTTTTGTGGTATGTCTGCCCTTTGCTGCTGCTGGAGTGACAGCAGAGTAGACATGCCTTTAGGGAAAGAGATGTCAGTTTATCCAGTGATTCATGCAAGGTGTTGAGAGCCCTGATGTCTTGACAGTGAATGTGCGAATTGGAGGCTGGGTACCACAGGGTGTGCACTGTTGAGTCCTACTTCAATGTACTACTTGTTTTGTCATTTATAATGTTCTTTCTAAGTAATAAGAACAACTGAAAATAAAGCCATGAACAAACAAGGCACTACATAATGAAAATCATCATGTTCTGGCTCCTTCTGAAATTCTCACATCTTGCATTAAAAAAAAAAAGTCTCTGGTTTCTGCACATCAGCAATATTTTTTTATGTAAGTGATACAGTTAAAAAGGCAGCAGAAAATCTTAAAGTCATTGTTTCCCTTCCTTGGGCATTATGTAGAAAGAATTAGAAACTATGCCTGTTTATCTGGCATTTATCTCAAACATGTGTGAACTACCAAAAGTAAAAAGAAGCTATTTGTAGAGAACAAATATCTTTCCTTATCTACTTTTTCTTCAGGCCACTGAATCTTAACTGGCAAACAGAAATGGTTTTGTGGCTCAGTGACTTATCAGTCTTCATCAGAAACATTTATTTACAAGCTGTTTCTCAAAGTTGACTGTATTATACAGTAAATTCAAGTGTTTTATAAGCTAAGAGTCAGCACTTTAGCAAACTGATAAAATGTCATTTACATGAACGGTAGCACATCTGTTCTTTTGACCCAACATGTTTACTTACAGATGAAGTATTAGTCCTAGTCTAGAGGTTTAGTTCACTACAGTACAGAATTATTTCTGAGACTGACAAGGCTAGCTCAGTCTAGTCCCTGGGTAAAATACCAGGGATCCCCTTGGTTCATTAGAGGTACAAACAGAGGTTTATACAGAGCATGCTGCCCCGCCGTCCCTCCTCACTCCTCATCCTGACCTTCCCCAGAATTACCAGCCCCTGCTGCAAGCTCGTCACCCCCGAGTCTCTACTGCTCATTTGGATTTTCTTCAAATCCATGTATTTTCCTCTCTTTGGCAAGTCACTGAATCTCCTTTAAAATGCTTCTGTGTGTCAGCTGTATCCACTCTCAGCATGGTGAGATACTCCTTTGGGCTGTTTTTTGTGAGGTTTCTTGCACTTTCCTTGGAAGGCACTACTTGTCCTGCTGGTGCCAATGACAACTTACAGGATTTGCAGGCTTGGCTGCTGGAATTAGTATGACACACCTCTTTGTAATTTTGTTCTTAATGTTTTCCTGACATAACTGCTTCACAGCAATTCCCAAAAAAATCACAAAAGGGTTTCCTGGACTGTCAGCACTTAAGAAAACTGTTTTTGGAGTCTGCCAACCACACTTTCTCGTATTCCAAGAGGAAAGATTATTTTTTTACCCTAGAGAAATGAACTGAGCAGAGAGAGAAGAAGATCCTGGGAGGTCAGAGTGTAGGTAGGAGAGACAGGCCATTCCAGTCTGTAGAAGACTTTGAAGAAGGAAATGTCTCTCTGTGAGCTCTGAAGTTGACTTTATGTTCATTTTAGGGTTTGCTTCTCCTTTAGACACTAGCAGTTTTCTTTAATTCTGAAAAATGTCTAATTTAGAGAGCTAAAGGATAGAAATTATTCCCTTTTATATCTATTGCCTTCAAAATACTCTGATCAAAGCCATACAGTTTGCATAATGTAGTATGCAAACTGACATATGGGATCTTTGTGCATAGAGTTTATTAGAAACATGTCTATCCAGACACTGATATTAAAAAGAAAAAAAATGAGAAAATGAAAATCCATGTTGAAAAGTTAATCTAACAAAAAATTCCAGTCCATTGAAATTTTTTTTTTTAATTTGACTAGGAAAGCTTATTTATATTTCTCCTTTTCCCCCTATATTCACCTTAAATTGCACCTTTGTACTGTTTCTTCAGTGATGCATATACTCCCAAGTTCCAATATAAATAGCTGGTCTCTGCCCATTTCAGACATAGTCCAGTAGTAGTACTTTAATATGCTTTCCAGTTTATCTGCACAGAATTTTGAGCACATTTGATGGCAGAGGTAGATGGCAGAGTTACTCCTCTACTTGTCTCAGTGTTACAGACGTTGTCTTTAGTCAAGACAACTTCTAAGAAAGATACAATATTTACCACATCCTGTGCATCTCTTCCTCTTATAGCAATGGTTAAAATTTACTTTAATAGTCACACAAACACAAAATTAGAACCAGGAAAGAGGTTGTACTTTCCTGTTACATAGTTTCTCCATCAGCAGCAAACCCTGACAAAACCTCTCAGTGGGGAGCTAAACTTTGACATGGAGCATACCTCCATGAAACATTTAGAGTTAGGGAGTTAATGGACCCTGTCCTCCGTTAGCTAAAAATCATGGTAAGCCTAGTGAAAATGAGGGTGGCTGATCACAACTGCAGATATATCCTGTTCAGGTGCCTCCTTCAAGACATGCCCATTTTGTCTACCTTTCAGACAGGAACGAGGTAGCAGGGCCATATAGGCTTGAAAGGACCTCAAGGATTCCTATGTACCAAACAACTATTTCACTATGGCAAAAGAAAGAAAAGTCAGATGATAACTGGGTAAAGGCTGTAGAATTGCATCCACGTAGGCACGCTGGATATTGACTCCTGTTTTATGTATCTTTCTTTTTTGCTTCTCTCATGTAATATTTGCAGTTTGCAATAGTTGAACTTATTTTCTGCTTAGTAACTTCATGTGTTGCTCACTTAAATGAACTTCCAGAAAAATAAAAGGTGGAAAAGAATAATATAAATAAGGTTATTACTATTTAATAAGTGAGTCACAGTTAGATGAAATACAGAAGCAGGGAGGCATCAGCTATGTATAAGTCAGTAAGGCAAATACAATCTTGGGCTTCACTACATTAAGAAGATAAATGGCATTAGTCACCTCCTACCAAAAACTCAACGTAAAACTCATTTCATTATTAGCTTTCCTAAATTTTTGATAAGGATATAGTCCTTTTTTTGGAAAACGCAACTCTTACACTTACCTTCCTCAATCCATTTTTGTAGAAAATAAACCTTTCTCCCAAAGGCCATAGCCAATAAAAAATCCAAAATAGGGAAAATGGAATGAAACATGATCAATTTCAAGAAACCAAGTGTGTAGAAGGATCTGTGACTCATTCTTTGAAACTATAAATGTCAGAATTTTGAAGCTGCTCTGGGGAGAGAAATATACAATCTGTGTAGTACAGGTTTTGGTTTTCTCTTTCTATTCAAATTAGTTTTCCTAATTTTTTGAGCTGCCTCTGAATTTACCCATTTGTCCTCATTTAGCTGTTCCCCAGCGTGCTTTGCTCCTTGCCTATTCTGCTAAAGCAGGAAGACCAACAACCCTTGCCCATTCCTAGCATTTGCCCTTTTATCCCTCTGAACACCACAGGCTGTCAGACTGTATGCTCCACTACTGTGCTAATGACAAGGGAGCTCTGCTTCTAAAAGAAAATCAGGACACCAGATCTGGAAATATCTCCTGGAACACTAATAAGTTTACTGAAGACTGAGAAGAGAACTGAAGGAGATAGACCTGAACATCACCCATGTTGAAGCTGTGGAGTTAAAACAGTCCCTGAGGTAAATGAAAACAAATAAATTGTATTATTTCACCTTTTGTTGTGAGTGAAACAGCTAAAGGCTTCCTTCTTGGCTTCTGAAGGTGAAGGTGTCCTTTACAAATACACAGCTTTGCAGAACCAGGAAGAGACTCTTGAATCCCCATGAAAGTGTACAGTAAAACTTACACTGCTGGTAGGGCAACCCAGCACCTCCCCCCTGCCACCCCCAGGAGCACTGGACAAAGACCAATAACTCATGTGGTATAATACAACGTGTCACATTACTTGACAAATCCGCCAGAAGAACTGAGTCCTGCATAGCACTTTGATAAATCATTCACAAACAGATTTCCTTTCACCTTTGCATGTGGATTAAGGAGAGGGGAGTAAGGGGGGAAATGTAGATGTCATATTAGGAACAACACAAATGAAAAGAGCATTGCATGAAAAATCTAAAATTCCCCATCCCACTTTCCCAGTTTCTCCAGGGAAATACATGCATTTGAGAAGGTGTGTCTGTTTGCTGCCTTTTCCGCCTGATATGCAGATAGAAATACTTGCATCCTGCCCACTCTCCATCAACAATTTGACTGAGGAGATAGATCCTCTTTGCCTACAGGCATTCAAGCCTAAACTCCAGACAGAGTAATATAATTTCCTATACACTATGATGAAGCCAGAGAAGTCCCTTTTCCCTGAAAATGTTGGTCAATGTGGCAACTTTCAGGCAGTAACATGTTAAAGGGAGCTGTTTCTTGTACAAGGCTAAAGAGAGGAGATCACCTGACAGGAGATCACCTAAGGGATTGGGCTGTGAACATATGACAAAGACAAAATACTGTCTGGGTGGCTGTGGACAACTCCAGCAAGGAGAGCTGATGCACTGTGTCGTGCAGGTTTTTGCTTGGATGAATGTGATGGTTTTCTCAAGGATTTAGCTGAGAAAAGCTGCCTGGAAGAGCAGCAAGGGCTGCAAGAACCTCTATGCTGTTCCCCCTCTACCACAAGTGTCAAGACTTGACCAAATGAAGACCGAACCTCTGTGCAAAGGCCCCAACATCATGACCCAAAGAGGAAACTGAAGAAGATCTCACTGAATACCGAAGAAACAATTTTGAAATTAAGAATTAACAGTTAGCCAAAAAAGGAGAAAAACATGAAGTTCAGACTGTATTTACAAAGGAGGAACAGCTGTTCAACAAAATACCAGGAACAAAGACTGAAAGTGGGAAGGTGAGCAAAGCTCTCAAAGTCAGACGAGCAAAAACATTATCCTGGTGTGCACAGCTGACAAAACAGAGAAAAAGAGCCACTTCAGACAACCAGGATGCTCTCAGGCTCAAAAGTAACAAAGAATGGGGAAGAAAGGGCAGTAGAGCTGAAAATGCCTTCATGACTCACAGCGATTGGAAAGTACATGATTACATAAGAGGAGGAGAGGAAATTGCCTCAAGTTGCACCAGGGGATTTTTAGATTAGATATTAGGAAAAGTTTCTTCATGGCAAGGGTTGTCAAGCATAGGAACAGGCTGTTCAGGGAAGTGGTGGAGTCACCATCTCTGGAAGTGTTCAAAAACTTGTGAATATGGCACTTGAGGACATAGTTCAGTGGTGAACATTGTGGTGGAGGGTTGACAGTTGGACTTGATGATAGAGGTTTTTTCCAACCTCAACAGGTCTATGTTTCTCTGAAAAAAGTACCTCTAATTTTACAGCTAAAAGGGGAGTCATTCATTCCTCTCAGACTAGTAAAATGTTATCAGGGATGACCACAGTGGAGTCATTCAGTTCCAGGGCAAAAAAATTTTGAACAGTAGTTCCACAACCGTTGGACCTAATAAAAACTCATTTCCCAGAGGGTTCTGTCTTCTTGTGCCACTGAAACTTTAACTGAATTACACTAAATGAAATTTTAATTGAACTACAGTAATGTTATTCCTTCAAACTAAGAGATTATGAATGTGCCAACTTTCAGTCAGTGTATTCATCTTATTGGATATCACAGAACCCACCCATCAGGTCAGATGTTTTAGAATGTGAGGGCAATGAACCTTGTTTCCAACATACAAACATTTTGATGTTCAGCTCTCATGCTGATTCCCTGTACAGTAAGGGTAGAGTAAATTAATATTGAAGCTTTTCCTGAAGTGGAAGGGCTTTAACAGAGATATCCTAATAAAGATTCTTTGTTTTACCTGCTAACTAATTTCTCTAGCTTTACAGAAACTTACATAAACTGAGACATCACTTCATCTACCAGATTTGATTGAAACTGGCCAAAGATCCAGAAAGTATTCTGGGGAACAGACAGATGTTTACTCTAGGGAACACATTATTATTGTATAACACATACAGTATAAATAAGTGGTATGGTAACCATTGAAAGAATGGATCTTTTCTACTGACTCCCAATGGTAAAGGTTTGAGTGCTTTGACTGACCAGGAATATTTCTTTTCTGGACATGTTCACAAGGCTTTGGCAAGTGCCCTTAGCATAAAAGAGCATGTCTGTGTGTACTCACTCCTGCTTCTGGAAAACTGTTTCTGCAGACAGGGCTTGGCTTGTGTTCAGCAAGGCCAGAAAGTACAATCAATTTTTGAATGTTCACAGGGTCAAACATTTGCACAGTTGGCATATTACTTCAGAGGAAGAAAAAAAAAAAAAAAGGTGAAAGCATTTGTAGGAGAAAGAAACTGCAGGGTAAGAACAGAGTGTGTATAATTTTGTAGTGATCTCCACAGCTTCTGGACTCCAACCCTCTAATGTTGATTAGCATTTCCCACTGCTTAATTCCAGAGCCAATATAATGGTCTCTGTTCTCTGTGATTTGCTGCTTTCCCTATAAATGTACATTGATGCTCATTGCTTGCTAACAAGGTCCTATGCCAACTCTTCCCTGATATTTACTTTTTGCAAATAGAAAGTCTTTATGTCTGAAATAATCCTAGGTCAATTTACACTGGAAAGTCTCTGGGGTCAGTTTATCATGCACAGCTGATAACAAGTGAAAGGTATGCCCTGGATAGCTCATCTAACTTAATGTGCCTACCACCCCCTCTGGACATTTTGCCCAGGATAAATCAGATAGTACATCTTCTACCAGTCATGGCTCAAGACTGCATTTCAATGCACTGTTAAGCAGCTTGTGATTCATGCAGATCCATGATATACTGAAGGATTTCCCACCACTACCAGACTACAAGTTTATCAATGTAACAATGTTAAGTTGGGGAAGTCTTCCTCTTTACAGTACTTGTCAGTACGTTCCTCCATGCTTTTCCTTGTACATATGTGAATATAATTACACGTGTCTATTAGCTATGATACGGTATGATGTAATATGAATTAGTATAATCTCCAAGGTGCCTGGTCCTAACCACATGAGATTGTCTCCTTGCTGTATGTCCTTGCATCCTGGTACAATTCTGGGCAGGCAATATCATTATGGCATTTGTCCTCCAGGTCCTATGCATAGACTGGTCCATAAATAGCTAATGATTTATTTTCTTGCTGTCTTTCATGTTCCAGAAAGTTTCTGAACTGCTGGTATCGCTGAGATATCCCAGAGGAATAAAATACTATAGAATCATAGAATGGGTTTGATTGGAAGAAACTCTAAAGATAATCTAGTCACATCCATGGACAGAGATATCACTAACTAGACCAGATTGCTCAAAGTCACATCCATCCTGGTCCTTGAACACTTCCAGGGATGGGGCTACCCAACCTTTTTGGTAAGCCTGTTTCTGTACTTTACCATCCTCTGAGTAAATAATTTCCCCCTAATATCTAACCTAACCCTGCCTTCTTTTAGTTTAAAACCATTGTCCCTTGTCCTGACACTATCTGCTTGTATAGAAAGTCCCTCTCCAGCTTTCTTGTAGGCCCCATTTAAGGACTGGAAGGTGCTCTAAGCTCTTCCCAAAGCCTTCTCTTCTCCAGGCTGAACAACCTCATCTCTCTCAGCCTGTCTTCTCCTAGGAGAAGTGTTCCAGTCCTGTGATCAACTTAGTGGCTCTGCTCTAATATCTAACTCATTCCAACCGGTCCATGTCGTTCTTGAGCTGAGGTCCTCAAACCTGGACACAGCATTCCACGTGGGGTCTCGTGAAGACAGAATAGTGGGAGAGAATCACCTAGACCTAAAGGAGTTGTGAAAGGTTGCTGCCAGAGAAAACTGGATCTCAGCTCTTGAAGTAAAACTGTAGTCATCCTAATGGCAAAAGTCAGCTCAGTAACACCTGAGGAACAGGTTTTAAACAGATGGGCCTGAATCTGTAAGAAAACCCCAAACTGCCAAAACAAACAAATGAAAAAAGAATAGCACAGTGCTTTCTGGTTTGTCTGCATGCTAGACAGGGTGGAGGCAGACTTATCCTGAGCCCCAGTGCTCCACCAAGGGCTCCCAGCACTGCCAGGAGCTCCTGCTGCCGCCAGAAAACATTGCTGATTACCAAGAAGCAAGACCTCACTGGTATCTACACCAGTGCTATCAGACGATTTTGTTGTTCAGAACAGAAGAAAAGGACACATCTCCTTCCTACCCAGCACTTTGTTAACGGCCCTGTTAGTGGAAGATTAGAATCCAAAGGGGAGCAACAAAAGGAGAACCAAACGATGAAGTAAACTACATGGCATTCTTCCATAGGTGTTTCCGCCCTTGGAAAAGGGAACATAAGCCCGAACAGTATGCCTCACAATATGTATCAAATTTTCCATAACTTTGTGATAGTGATGTGTGACAACAGTTACACAGAGGGAAGGAAGGGTTTGGCCATGTTGTGGTAATTCTGAATGTATGTATTTTATGACCTACGGTTAGAAGATTGTGTAGACAAGGAAAGGTTTGCCTCCAGCTCTGGTTTTGGGGACTTTTCTCAAATTTTATATAAATTAACTGATGTTGCTGGCCTGAGAACTTGTAAACCAGCATGTACATCTATGATCTTGAAACTGAAGTTTCTACATTACTTCTTTTTTTTTCTTTTTTTGGCTTCTAAAAATGGCAAAAATACAAAAGCCCTAAGGACACTCAAATGAAAAATTAACCCTCTGACACCAAGTCTTAACAGAATGGATACCTGTAAGCAGATGGGCCCCACCTTGCAGCAAATTGGACAAATAAAGAGTAATTTATCTTTAGGTGCAGCAAGCATCATACAAAAGTTTGCCAAAGGCTGGATAATTCCATAAAGCTGCTTAACAAGAAGCCAGAATTGATTAGAAATGAAAGGTCTCACACCACCACCCTGAGTACTCAGCTCTTAATCAGGTTATCAGGCAGTAGGGCTTTTCTTAATTGATACAGTCTTTTAGCAAATGAGGGTGTTATCTCATTGGTGAGGTCATAAAAAGTGAGTCACCCAGAGTCAATAGGATATCTAGCACACAGGCTATGGTATGCATTATAGAGGCTAAAGATACTGCAGGTACTGTAGGTGCTGTTTACTTACAGGCAACTACTGTGTTGTGTCTCCCTTCAACCTTCAGAAAAAGCTGTTGTAACCTCATTTTAAACTGTGCCTACTGTTCAGAATAATTCTGCTTATCGTGTTTTGATACTGTTGCCTGGGCAGTGCTATGGGACATTTTGAACTCAGGGCCTAATTTCTCATTTTCAGTTGCCCCAGCCAAGATTTTAATTTAGCTGAGTGAAATGCATTCTCTGAGCACTGAGCTCTGTGTGGTTAAACTGGCAATGAACTCATATTCAGAAAAGAAAAATGAACACTTTTAATTAAGTGTTTTGCAGTTTTACCAAATTTTTGCTGTAAAAAAGCTGCCAGTCAGAACTGGACTTCTTATCTTGGAAGTCTCTGTGATGATTCCACGATTCATACCTGAATTCTTGAGTGACTTCTGGCAAGCCTTTGGCTTTGATTTTCTTCTACTCTTAGGTACCCAACTCTTCAGTGTTGCACTCTTGCATGAAAACCAGTGCCTTCTTAGCTTTCTTTTTTTCTTCTTCTTTTCCTATAAGTAAAGAGAAAGTGACTCCATAAACAAACCCAAGGAATTTGGCTACCTCTTAGGAGACTCCTAGCAAAGTCCATTCCTACAAAATCCTTCTATACTAGTTGCTAGTGCTTTAAGCCCCAGAAAACAATGCACTGTGTTAAAACATGTGATCATAACATCAGCATGAAAAAAGATTTTGCTTCTGAAGTGAATTTTTAAACCAAACCAAAAGCTTCTAAGCTGACCAAAGCATCTCGTGCACATATTAGAAATATTTTGCTTCATTTTCAAGTCAGTAATAATGCTTCTAAACTTAAAATTACACAAATGTAGAAGGCAGAAAGAAAGGGCTTTTATTTTTAATAGAATATCTAAAGATGGAAGAGACCCATAGGGATCACCAAGCCCAGCTTATCAGTTGGACTTTATGAATTGGTGATGGACTCATCCTTCAGGCTTGAATTTCAGCCTGGAAGGCAGAAGTGCCAGTGTGTTGTTAAGGTGTGCTGAGTTCCACTGTACAGCACCCTGGCACACAGAGCACACAGAGACTCAGCTTCACTGTCCTGTTACAAATCATCAGGGGTTGGTTTGCCAGGCACACTGAGGCTGTGGCTTCTCCCACCTTTCTTCTCTCTTAGTTACTGAACACAATGCTCTGCTCAGCTGCATCAAGTGCAGTGTTTTATCCTATGCCAGAAATGGTATAAACATTATGTCCAATGTTCGATGGAGAAATTACTTCATTCTGAAAGCAAGAAAAGAGCAACTGTAGCTAGAAAATACTTCCAAGCAGTATTGCAAAAAGAATGACCAGAAGAACAGGAAGCATCATCTCACACAGGAAATTAATAAGTCTTAAAGATTAAACAAATTATGTCCATTAAAATTTTGCAAGAAAAAGAATCCTTCCATTGTACCCTACAAAATTATGAGAAGCTTTAGCTTCGAATAAGGTAAAAAACTGCTAAAGACCATCCCACACTCTGCTAAAGCTAACAGGCTGCAAAGAAAGCATTCACACTTAGATGCCACAGATCCATAACTGTATTATCAGAGAATCTAAATAGTCTTAGAGGAGGGAATGAGAAATCCTAGGCAAAGATCCTCCTGCCACTGGGTTTGAACACCTTAAGGTAATACTGAACAAATTTCTAGCCTCCTAGACAGAAGAAAATTCCATGCTATCACCTTACTGCTGTTAGACCCATTCTGTCCAGGCTGCCCTCAAGAGATCAGGCAGTAGAACACTGCTCAAATGAGCATTGACATTATTGATTAAAAAGATTGTGTGCAATAAAAAAAAAGCCTTATTCAGCTAAGAGGCTGAAAGTTTAATTTGAATGTTGCTTCTTAGATTGGAAAGTTCCACTGTCCTTACAAAGGCACTTAAGCAAAGCTGGAAACTGATTCTATGTTTCATGATGTATGCATATGCATGTCCTTGTATCCGAGTAACTGTGTCATACTAAAACCAGTGTAGTTATAAATTTTAAAGAAGATTAGTTTACTTAGTTGGCATATATGAGATAATAATATGAGCAGAGTGTGTTTTCCAGATGAGAACTGGATAATCTCTGGTTATATGGGTTCATCCTGGTAATAAAAGGCAGATAGTGAATAGCTTAGAAAATTAATATTGAAATATAAAGTCTTATTTCTACCAACACTGAGGCAACTTCAAGCCTTAGCTCCTCTGACTGCAACTCACCATCTCCTAACTGCTATGGAGTACTGTTCAACTTGTGCTGTAGTTCCCTGGCTTCCTATTAGACAACATCCATCAAACCACAACATTGCTTTCCAGAAAGGGCAGCTCTTGATAGTCACGTAGAATGACCCAATTTCCAGATTTCCAAGGAGGTGAATGCAGCTCAGTTACTCAAGCTGTATGCAGAAGATCACACTGGAGAGGTACTCAACCCACAGATTTTTATGACAGCATCTTTATGCCAGCAAGAAAACAATGGGTGTGTTTTTGGAGAATTTTAGGTAAATTCTGAGCTCATTGCCTGACCAAAAGCCTGTGTTAATAACCTTCACAGCAGTAAAGCCATTGCTGAAGGCCTCAGCAGTGTTGTGCCTGGCTCAGTTGCACAGTTGTAGCCATCACCAGGTTCCAGGCTTGCTGCCTTCTCCCAGCTGGCCTGTTCTGCAGCAGCAGTGAGCAGTCACAAAAGTCAGCTTCAGAGGTCAGAGCAGACACCTGGGGTAGGGGGCCATATTCCCCCTGAATTAAGGGGAATCAAGCAAGGAATCAAGCTCTTCCAGGAGAATATTTACAGCATCAAACTTGGCATTCTGCTATTCTCCCCTAGGGATACAAGAACACAGGCACATGGTGTCCTTTGCAAGTATCTGTCATTGTCTGTGGAGGCAGAGGTAGAAGGACACACATTCTCTGTCCATGACACTCAAGTGTCCCGGGATATTTAGAGGGGCACAAGTCTTTTTCATTTGCACTGTGTTCAGGCAATTAAATCCTATATCTGGGGTCTAAAGAATGATGTCCAAAATAAGGCTGTGTCTGGGAGTTCCCAGTGCTTCCAGAGGCAAGAAGACAACAAAGTGCTAAGGAACATCAGTTCAGTGAGACCATGAGTTCATGGCAGGGAGTCATTCACGTCTCATGAGTGAGACATCTGCTCTGTTCATGAAACAGTGAATTCTCATGGGCTTTGAAATCGCCTTTGATATGGACAAGCACATCAATGACTCACATTTGCTGAGCTTTAATTCTTATCACAAGAACAAGCCCACTCCTTGTACAGTCTGGAAAACTCTGTAGCCCTTGACAGAACTGCAATAGTATCCATGGTCTTTTATATTTATCCCATGAAAATATAAATAAATTGCATCTACATCAACAAAGCTTGTAAAATGAAATTATAAGTATTCACAAAAAGCAAGCTAACAAGCAATACCTTTTCCCTTTTCTTATACCAATAAAATAGTAAAGGTCAGTGTTCCAGTCTTTGTTAAGTGGCACGTGGAAAAATCAGTGAACAACCTCATATATAATTGTTTTAGAATAATCAGTGGAAAAGGGCTTAAAAACTTTTTATAATGAAATTAAGGTAACTGAAATATTTTCATATTTGGTAGAAAACTGGATTACCTCTGTTTTCAAACAAGAACAGCCTTCTTTTATTTTTTTAATCTGCAGGGCTGCTGCGTAATCGATTAATGTTTTGAGTTTTCATTCACAAAAACCCCTGCAATATTGGCTGCTGTGGAGATCAGATCCCAGCTATGGGACAATTCCAGCCTGCCCAGCAGTTGTGGCAGCCCTTATTTGGGTTGTGGGGTCACGCAGGTGATGTGGATCGACTCCATCACTATCATGCCTACCTTTATCAAGGCTGTGCAGCTCACCCCGTGTTTGTACATAAAGCTTTAGGTGGTGTGGCTGTCACTTACTTGCTGCACAGCTGCTCCTTGTGTCTTCAAGGGAATGGAGCCAAATAGGAACAACCTTGAATGTGGACCGTGCCAACAGGATGCAAGTGGCCATCTTCTTTTTTTTATTACTTGTTTCCAGAGAACTGATGTACAGTCCATGTTACCATTGGGAAATGTGGGTTTGCCACTGGTCATGGGTGCAGATGAGCTGATCAACTGACCCCATGGGCTCCGAGTGCTCCCAGCAGCCATGAAGAAATCAATCTTGTCGTCTCCCAAAATATGTCCACCTCCCTGTGAACCTGGTGTGATGGGAGCCTTCTGTTGGTGGGCATGCCCAGGTGGATCACCAAGAGAGCCCCTAAAAGTATCATGAGAGAGAAGCCTTTGCAATTTAGGTGTAAATAAGCATGAGCTCTTGTTACTGACTTCACCAAGTCAATACTTGAACAAGCTGAGTCAATACTTCAGAGACATGACTTTATACAGCTGGTTAAAAAATATATCTATATAAAACAGAAAACTCAAGAAAACTTTCATCTTCTGATGAAAGGACCACAGTTCCTGTAATACATTTTATATGTTGTCAGAAATACATTTTTAAAACTTGAACTGGAAGCTTGATTTGGGGCACAAGAGGAACATGTGTAAAATGCTGACAATTCTGTTCGATGTGTGGTGGGTTCATCACCTTCTCTCGTGTGATCTTGTGAAGGGTACCAGGCAGCTTGTGCCCACTCCCATGATTTCCCCAAGCAAGTATGATCTGTTTGAGTGCAGACTATCACTGCTGATACTCCCCTGCTTGCTATCAGGAAGGGGCCTAATGGGCACACAAAAAGTAGTCTCAGCTGCATTCCTCATTCACCATAACACCTGCTTGGTCAGACTACGCTGGAAGAGACACAGGGTGGATAGTAAAATCATGTAAGTGGCAATGGGAAGGAAAGGGAGGGTTTGAAGGGGGGAAAATGCAGGCTGTTTTGTTTATTTCTTCATGTAGCCAGGGACATCAAACAAATATAATAACTGACCCAGAGATTTGTTGATTTGGGACATCACCCAGAGTTAGATTTCAGCATCAGTACAGGAAAAAGTCAGATTGTCTGACCCAATAAGTTTGAATGTGTTTCTATTTCTCTGGTTATTAACTTGCATCTGGCAGCTGCTAAATCAGTAAATTGTTAGCATTTCTGGATCTGAACTCAACAAGCTTGACTTGCTCATCCAGTTACTGTTGCACATGCTTTGACATCAACTTTAGCAAGGAGGAGGATTTGAACCAGGAACTCTTATAAACAATTTTTCTTTGAAATCAGATTAGCAAGTCAGAAATGCCAAGTGATAAGAGAAGATTTTCCTTCACAAGACTTCCTTTAGCAACACTAAGTCAATGGCATTGGGAGGACATTAGCCTTCATATCCACCCTACACAAGGTAGAAAAAATGATTCACTGTCATCATAAAAGTTATAATTGGAACTTTGCTTCAGCCAGCTATAATGAAATATAATTAGAGATGCATTAAAACTACACAAACCTTCCCTATTTTGAAAAGGAAAAGGAAAAGGTATTATGGAGGAAATGTTCACCCAAAATCTGTATTTTTAAAAAAAGGGAAAATAAAAATAAAGGGGAGAAAATCAACCTGCAGTGTTTTTGATTGCTGGTTTTGACATTAAGGTCCTTTGCAGGCCAAAAGTGAGCCTTCCAAGAGAATAGATGGAAAGGTTATTCTTTTGGTGGGTGAAGAGATAGAGGTGGAGAGATGTTTCTATTTTGACTCATCACTAGAAAGATCTTTTTAACATAATATCCTGGCATAATATTCCTGACTAGTTCTTCCAGTAGCAACCCTTGTATAGATGGGAATAAACCAAGAAGGTTCTTGCTTTGAGGCGTGCACACCTGCACGTTGGCATCACACCTACAAAATACACTCTTTGGAGAGTCAGATACACTAAAGCCTGTGGCTCCTCATCAAGCAAGCACGCAAGATTTACTGAGGGAGGGGAACCTGGTGAACACGTAGGAGGGCAGTATCTCTTCTAAAAATAACAAAGCAGTTTCCCTTTCTTTTCTTCTGTTGAACCATAATGATACGGTCCATCTCAGACTCAACACCTCGTTTGGGGATAGAACTCTAGAATGAAAAGTAAGATTGAAAGCAGGATGATATTATAAGTAATTTAGGAACCTGCAGGTATCCAAACTGCTACCAGCAGAAGAGTAGCCTACTAAACCTTAGAGTTTTTATACTTATGTCTGTTCTTAAGGTCATTACCCAAAAGATTTACATTACAAATATCTTCAGACCATTGCTATTACAAAAATATTACTGCATCGTATCATATCTAGCATCAAAAAAACTGGATGGGTTATTCTCCAAAAAGCAGTTTTCAGGTGGGTATTCATATGTATGCTGGTTTACACTGATCTAACAAAACCTCTCACACCTAGCTTGTAGTATCCTAGCCAAAATGGAATCCAAGGAGGCGAAAATCTAAGAGTGTGACATGCACTCGCTGGGTGTTTTAAATCCAGCAGTGAGTTTCATGGTCCTCCTCTACTGAGAGTAGAGAGAAGCACCCCCAGAACATCATTCAGCCCACCTAGAATCTGACTGGAACAGGTAGCATAGCTCCACCTGAGGTTACACCATTCTGTAGCAAACACCATTAAAAAGCAGCATCCAGAAGTAGCTTCTGACACCTAACGCAGGAGATCAGTGTCATTCCTTTGTCTTGATCAATTTTAATGCAAAAGAAGAAAACACAGGAGAAATGGAGCCAAGCTCTGTACCATCCAGTGTTTTCATGCACAGGCTCTAGTTAGGGCCGTGATCTGTCATCACTGTGGTGGGTCATTACCCACAGGTATGAAGTTGCTTCTGTCAATATTTGTTCAGGTCTGCAAATAAATGGATTACCTGAATGTATATGTCTCTGCAAAGATTTACATGTTAGATTTGTCGTTATCAGATCACAGAGGGTGTAACACAAATTTGACCACAATCATTTCAAAGAGCTAAGCTTCTTTCTCACCCTGGCATTTTACCACAGGTTTCAGAGTAATATCATCACCATGAGAGAGACGAGATCAAAAGACATAAAATAAATGCAGAGCAAGGAAAAATTCTGCTTCTCTTACTTTTTTTTAGGTTTAGTACACAATAACACAATTAAAAGATTTCTCATCTGAAACAGTTTTAAAGATAAAAAAGGCTTTGTGAGCTAATGTGAATGCACTTTCAAAAAACACAACTCCAATGGAAATGAAAAGGAAAAAAACCAAGAGAAATTACTTTTTTTTTTTTCCATTCTTATTTTCATAAATGTCTGTCAGGGAAGAGAATGTACTGAAAATGTTAATTTGACACCCCTTACATATCTTTGCTACATATCTGATGGAAAGGTGGTTTTCCACTCACTATATGAATTTTCTTGCAGCAGTGGTTCCTGCTTTAAAGTGAATAAAGAAGAAAGAGTCACAGAGGTGAACAAAAGAGTGCAGATTTTTTTATCACACCTGAAAAATAACCTATAGCACATACCTTATTAAATTGTCATGGAAGCCAAGACTGTGTTGAATCATTACATCAGGATGTTCCAGTCACTGGGAGAGTTTAGGCTCCTTTGAGGTTCGTGGCTCAGGGTTCAGCTCAGGCTGAGAATTGTGAAGTTTCCTGACTGAAAGGAAGTATTTGTATTCATATCCTAGTGCAGGAATAGTATGTTCCACTGATGGGGAGGGAAACTTTTTGAACTTGGCTGAGAATACTCATTGCTTTGAACCTATAAAGTGGACTTTCAGAGATGCTCTCAAACTAAAATCGTCCTTCAGCACCACATGTGAAAACTCAAAAGTAAAGCCAAGGAATTTGGCTCTTACAAGGCACATGAAATGAGCAGCAGGTTGAGAATTGAAGTTCCAAGTGGGTGATAAAGTCCATTTTTAATGTTACACAGTACTAAAGTTAGAGCTACCAGTAGTGAGCATTCATGTAGTCAGCATTCATGTACTTGCACTAAGTTATAATAGCATTGAATATAAGAAAAACAAACCCAAACCTGTTGGCTGTTTTCAAAGTTGATCAGGTCAAAGGTTTGGAGGAATGAGGGATTTTGAAAATCTGTAAAGGAAAAAGAATCATAACTGTAAGTATCATCTTTAGTCACGAACATTATTTTATATATTTGCTTTTAGTATTTCTTTGCTTCCTGTTAGCATGGAAATAATGTCTTCCACAAACCACCTCCATTAGTTTTGTTTCCAAAGGAATTTATTTCAAATCAAACTATATTACTGCTCTTTTAGCCCTTGTTCCTTCCTCAGTGTGCATTTTTCTTTAAAAATTATTTTCTCTTTCTGATTTATTTTAAACCAGGGAATTTTCTGCTTGATATTTTCTCAGTTAATGCCAGTCAATTTTTTCCTCCTCCTTCTTATACGTCCCATTTTTAAAGAGCTTCTTGTTTGATTTCTCCTGATACATACATGCACCTATCTCAAGCCCTTTATTGTAACATTTATGGTTTTCATATATGTGTAGTCTACTTCTTTATTATTGTTTCTACGTTCTCTTTAAAGTCCTGCACTTTAACTTTCAACACACTGGTAATGTTTTTATTGGCCAGATAGAGAATATGAGCTCACACATTAGTGTGTCAGAGGGAAGATAAATGAGTTTGCTTTTGTTTCTAAGAGGTTAAAAATGGTTTGCCAGCTTCTGAGAAAAACTTGACACTTTTTTCCTCTATACCTCATCCCATTATAATTATCTGTGAGGTGTCCATGCTGCTCTGACTTCATATCTCTTCTGGTTTTGGCTGCAATTCTAACATGTAAATGGTCAAACAATCAATTTATCCCCCAACATCAGTTGAAACAATAATATTTGTGAGGCAGCAAAACTTCTATCCTTTTAGAGATATTTTAGCACATTTAAAAAACCAATTACTCAGTGAAGGGCTTACGTGCTTCAACGATTTTTTTTTTTTTCTGCTTTCTCCCTTCCCATTACTGGTGATGCAGCATTCCCTCCTCACTGGGTGCACACATAAAATCCAAAGTTTTCCCAGATGGGGAGCTGTTATGGGTGAGCTCCACAACCTTCAGGACAGCAGGAACCTGTCACTGGATGCTGGGTCAGGCTGACATGTTTCTTCTGCTCCTCTGCACAGCAAACACAGAAATACAACACAGCCCTGCATCCTTGGGAAGGTAAAATTGGTTTATCCAATAGCTTTGAGCTTTGGATCTGAGTTTTGGGCGGAGCTGCTGGCTATGAGACTCTAACTCGGAGAAGTGCAACTATGAAATCACAGGGACATTGAACATAATTAAACTGGAGAGTGGTACATCTGTTAAAGTCTTGCACCTTTTTGTTCCTGGGAGCATTACCTGGGGATTGCTGCAGATTCCAAAGGGGTAAACTGATGCCTTAAGCTTTAGCTTTCATATTTTCAGATTATGTGCTGCTTAGGGTGTAGTTCTGAGCCTCATATTAAATGCTAGCAAGGTCTCTTCACAGAGTAGGTCGACAAAACAACTCCTTTTCCTGCTGAGGACCAAGGATAACTTTCAGCCTAACAACATAAACAATGGTGGACTGAAGAGAGAAACGAGAAGGATGAGACCTCACAACCTGAAGCTGTAATTGGACAATTAAACCCCAATATGCAAATGGACCAAAACTTATAAAAGTGTGAGACCTCGTGACAGGGCAGCCCTTTTGTGGCCATTCTTGGTCCACCCTGGGTCTAGCCCTGGTCAGGCTCTTGTCCTGCCCAAGGTGGGTCCTGGAGGCCTTTCAATAAATACCTTCTTTATACTCTAGCTCTGTCCAGTCTCTGTTTCAGGTCAGCTTTTCCAAGGCATCAAAACAATCTCAACTTCCTCCCAGAGATCTGTGCACAATCCACCACCCATCTGCATACACACAGGACTGACAGCAAAATAAAGACCCCTGTTGACATGGAGCAGAGATCCATGTTTAATCCTAGAACTGATACCATATTTCAGAAAGCCACCAAGCAGAACAAGGATCCCATACACTTAAAGGTGACCTCTGACTGTATCTCTGTATAGAGGGGGAGATGAATTATTTCTTTAGAAGCCATTCTCATAATTAGTCTTTACCATCAAAAGGTATTATCAGAGCTGGCTGGTGGCTGGTGAACATCTCCTTTCCCATCCCAGTATAAAACCAGCTTGTTTCCTGCCTTTTTCATTGCTACCATGTTCTTCTCTTCTTGCTCCTTCCAACCGAGTCACTTCTTCCTTCCTGGTGGTCTGTGTGGCACTGTCAAGTCTGCTCTAAAGAGTATTATTGAAAAAAATATAAAAGGGTCATTATCAAGACCATTCTCTGCTCTGAACTGGTTTCTGTTGCCATGACTGCTGAAGTAGCAATATGTGGTGTCTATCAGTGCAAGCAGTGACTGAAAGCCTCTGCCATCACCACCACACAGTGGATGCATCCTGAAGGAGGTTCTCATGGACCTCCCCATGCCCTAAAGAACTGTTTCTACAAATGGTATGTCTTGTGTAGCTCGGGTCTGTCATAACAGAGATAAAAGAAGGAGAAACATTAGCTGTGGGTGACTGACCGAACACAAATAACTGGAGGGTACAGAGGTTTAAAATACAGCTCATTTCCCTCCTTGACCTAGTCCCAGCCTTAACTGTAACATCTTGAAGGTAAATGTTCAGAGGGGGCTGATGTTTTTCCTGCAGGGTATTTCCATCTTGCACACGGTTTCATGAAGTTCTCCTTTTATGATTGCCTTGTGCAATGCTGTGAGCCCAGCAGAACGGGCTGTGGCAGGGTGTTTTGGCATTTCAGTCTTGCACTTGGTCCTTCCAGTCCGTGGAATGCCTCCAAGAGAATAGGTGTGTAGAGGCTGAACAGATCAGCTGATTTCACACACATATCCACTTTCCTGGACCTGGAGGAATATCTGCAGTAGTTTGTTGCTAATATTTACTCAAAGAGTTGCACTCTGTGTATGGAAGTACTATATCCTGCTTCCATGCTTTCTGCTTTTTTCCTATATGTTATTACCTATGCCTGTTTTGCTGTCTGTTGTTTTGTTCTTTTGTTGCAGACCACTGCAGAAATATTTTGCCTCATAAGTACACACCTAGTAGAGCAGAGGTTTGATCTGAGACCAAGGTACTTGTACTTACAAATATATATAAGACAGCAGTTCAGCTTCTCTTTCTATGTTCATGTCTTCATACCACCTTCCAGAGTCACCTGCTCAAGACTGGCTTAAGGTCATCCAACACCTTCATTTTCCTTAGGTCGTTGTTCCTGTACTGGACCATCTTCCCTAAATTGCCATTTCTTTTTGACTAGACATAAGGTCTGAGCCATATACTGTAAAATAACAGACCTTTGCCTGCCACGACTGTGGAACAGGCAAAGCCCAGTTTGTAACCAGAGGTAGGAGAAAGGAGTGTGATCCAGATGCAAACAGGTTTTTGGAAGATGTAAATTATGGTTTTGGTGTTAATGTTCAGGTATATAGCTGGCCTCAGTGGATAGCAGAGAATCCCAGTTTAATCCCAGTTCATCTCTTTTCCAGGGAACACCAGTGGCTGCGTGCTCCTCTCTTACAGCACCTCATGAACCTAACTCAATTAAATCAAGAGAGCTACATAGAAGTCAGTAGAGGAGGGCTGGCTCACAGTACCCAAGTATTTACCTCGACTAATTTTTTGGTAACAGAACAGAAAATTTCCAGTTAGGTGTATCCAAACAATGGCTCCCTATGACATATTTGATACAAATATTTATTTGAAATTATGTCAGATTTCCAAGGGATTTAGGGAGAATTTGTACCAGAACAGTAATAGAAGACTGTAGGACTGTCAAGGGTTTTCAAATAACAGATGCTTATTCTCATTAGCCTAAATTAAATTATCATGGTTACATAACAAAGAATAAATACCCAGCTAGAATTCTTGCTTTAAGTATTTAGAAAGTTTAAGTGTGAGACTGAAGTGTAGCACAAGCCCTGTTCTGAAGCCTCATTTAAGGGACCAATGTGATCCTGTTTGGGGACATCATTTACAAGAACTATGGATCTTTTATAGCTAGATGTTCACATACACTGAATTTGGGATTAAGGATTCCTATCCCACCTAAAGCACTATATCTGGTTTAAAAATTGTCTATACACTGATACAATGAGCATTCCTCTCTACAGAACGGGCTGAATGCAAACCTAATGCTACGTGCTTATATTTCAAAGTCAGTGGGTTTATGCTCATTTATTAAAAATCAAGCTGGCTAATAATTAGACCACCAGGTCTAACTCCCAAGTTTAACTGACCTGAGATCCTAGTTTGACTCACTTTTTTTTTTTTCCTTTTAAAGAGACTTTTTCATTCTTCCCAAAGGAGTCATGCACGCTATAAATGTCTTTCTCTTATTTTTAATCTTACACTACTAAATAAGATTAAAAAAAAAATAAATAGAGGCAATAGAATTTCCTCCAAGTCTCTCTCTAAAAATTCAGTAATGGCTTCAGGGGCAGCAGCCTTGCAAAGGTTACTGTCTGTTGCCTGGATGGCTGAAGAGCTACTGCAGTGGTCAGATACCTCTGGAAGTCTGGTTATCAAATGATATATTGAATGAGATCAGCAAATGTCTCAGGAAACAATTTCACAGGGGAGCCAGAGGGTCTGACCTGGCAGAAAAAGCCAGTATGAGCTGGTCCAGGATACTGCCTTCTTTACTCCATCTAGATAATCAAACAGGAGATGAAATCAGAAATCTTAAAGAGCTCTGAAAAAAACTACTTTTTATCCCACCACTCATATGAAAAATTGCATTGCCATGCAATACTTTTCTATGCTTTCATATGACAACAGAATTCCTCTAAGGTTTACATATTCACTTTGTTTTATTTGAAACACAGATGGGGTTCTTCAGCAACAGATCTGCAGGGCCGATGTCCCTTGAGGCAGTTTTTGTTGCCTCACCGTTTGGGTGATTAGAGCTCTCCTTCCAATTCTTTGCACTACTTGTTGCTACACAAAGCAAGAGACAGAGGTGAAACACGAAGTACTACAGCATCCCTGTCGGTAACTGAGTGGAGCTGTGTAGCACTTTCAGGAAATTCACCTTTTGTCTTGGAAATCTCTGCTGTGCTCCTCCTCTTCTTTAATTTTGATCTTGAACTGGCAAATCCTGTTTTCCTCTTAAACAGCATTAAACCTGACTATCTTACATAATCCCAAAATGGCATCACAGTATGAAAACCATCACTTTCAATCATTTCCCCAGTGTAATAATCATGTTAGAAATGTAACATAATTTTTTTCCTACAGTAGGGTAGGTGTTACTTTCTAAACTTAGCAGAAGCCACTTCCCAGCTGGCACCTTGAACAAATATGGAAAAACAAACAAATAGGTTGGACTCAATGATCTCAGAGGTCTTTTCCAATCTAATTGATTCTGTGATTCTGTGAAATAAAAGTAGACAAACATTCTAGAACTCCCAAAGATGGCAGATACAAAGAAGTGATCTAAAAGCTGGTTGTTGAAATAAAAAATTGTCAGAATAAGTATCTCTAACCTCAACCATCAGTCATTAAGTTCATGCAAATGCAGAATTTCATCTTTAACTTGTATTTGCTTGAATTAACTTGTATCATAATATTAATTACTATTAATAATGAGAAGGGTCAAAATCTTCCTCCCTTATTTTCTGACTCAACTAACTCGAAAAATGGCCCTTTCCCCCTCCACCAAAGGAGTCTTTCATCCAAACTGCCTCAGCATCCTCACTCCATTGTCACAGTAGCTTTTCTCCTTGAATCCCTACTTCACTGCTTGTCAGCACAGAAAAAGAGCTAAAGGGAGACTGCCTTTCTTCAGCTGCAGACTCATGTTGCCTCCCTGAAGCCCTGCTAGGAGGCATAGTCAGAAGTCATCAGCCAAATCCCTGCCTAATAAGTGGGAAATGGGACTTGGAACCAAGGCTTGATTTGGACTGAATGTCACTGGGACAGCATCGGAGTATTTTCAGAATTTAAAGTACTACATTTCTGAGATGTAAAAATGTGTGATCTGTCAACAGGATGTTGCACATTACAGGTATCCATGGTCTCAAACAGCCAAGCAAACAATCACAAACTACAGGATAATTGCACAGATGTTTGATATAATTAATTACGGGGACTATAGGGTCAATGTATTTCATTAGTTCAGTTGAAGGTTCTACTACAGATAAAGACAGAATATACTTCAGAGTCCAGGTTTTAACTCGATCAGAGTGTTTTTGCTCAAAATACAGTTAAATTTCCTGGCTGAAATGTGTTGAACTTAGAGAATATAATTATGGAAAGAACCTGTGACATGCACATTGGCAACACAGATTTCTGAGGTCTCTGATTATTTCCTGCTGTTGCTGCACCATAGCTCTCAATAAGAATGTGCCCTTTCAGGTGTGTTGCTCCCTGTTTAGTCAGCCAAGAGTGAAGCTCTTGGCATTCAGGGTTGTGACCAAGGACCTGTGACAGATAATCTGAGTAATATTTGTCTCTTCCATTGTGAAGAAGGTGCTGTCTGACACCCGCAGAAGCCCTGTGTAAACTGGCATGCTCCTCATACGTGCAAGCTGCTGCTCAGCTCAGTTTATTTTAAACTCCTTAGTATACAACAGCACCCACCAGGAATAAATGACTCTTCTATCCACATTAGATGAACCAGGAGACCTCTCTGGGTGAAAGTGCAATTTTGTTTTTTACATTCATTGTGGAAACAAGTGGATTTAACCTTGTAGGCCTTCATACAAGACATTTTGGCTGAACAAGAGTTCCAAATTTGGGATCTGTGTGGTTATGGGTGGTATGGTTACTATCAAGAGAAAGCCTTGAATTAATCTCAGATAAAATAAAGTGAGAGTTCTTTACCTTGTTCTTACTGAACATGAGAAATTTTCTTTTAGACACCTATCTGCAGAGCACAACTTAGCATTAAGCATGCACTTCTGGGTGGAAACCAACTACAAAATTGTATTCTCTGCTGTAGTTCTTGTTCTCTTAGATAATGGTTGAACAAGCTAGTCTTTGTTTTCGATGATGCTTGACTTGAGGTTGTTCACTTAGTATTTTGGCACTAAACAGAACAACCTTTTGGCAATCTCTGGGACTGTGTACTTGCTCAATATTTTGTTTAAAAATACTGTCATGATAAAATCTGCTCTTCACTCAAAAAAAACCCACTCAAAAAACCCATATTCAAACAGCACAGATTTTGCAGCAAAAACTAAGAGGATGGGAAATTGCTAAGATAGGATTTCTATAAATTAATTGTTTATTAAATTAATATAACAAGTTATTATCATATATTATACTGATATTGCAAATCATTCTAGTTCTTTGTATGAACATATAAATCAGTGTCTGTTCTGGACATAAAGCCATTCAATGTTTCACACATGATTTTGATACCGCCACTTCTTGACAATATCAACCTTGAATGGGCAACAAGAATTCAGAAATTGCAGAGGAAAATAGACACCAGAAGCCAGCCAGGCAAGTGCATAACAGTTTGCTATAACATCCAGTTAGAAGGTCTGTAAAATAGCATCCCTTCCGGTTTAACATGAGGTAGGCTTGCAAGGCTTGTGCTTCCAGAGCATTGCAGAACATCCTTATGTATGTCAGCTGCCAGGAATTTTCACTGCAGTTTCATCCTGATTAGAGAGATTTTCAAATCAGACTTCAATTTGTAACTACCAGTGGTTCTTATGATGATTACATTTCCTGCTAGCAACATGAACAGACTTATGGCTATTCTCAAATAATGCAGTCAAGGGTATGCTAAGTCAGACTCCAGGTGTTGAGGATGTAAGGACCAATTAGCAATAATCAGGATAGCTGCAAAACTCTCTGAACACATTCACTGTAGAGGGTAAACGTTCTCTTTAAGCTCAGTGATCTTAATCTTGTTGGTAGTGACACGAGGGAGGCAGTCTGTCCATAACACCTCCTGCTCAGCCCAGCCCCTCTCCATTCCATTTTACTTTTTTTAGCTCACCTTAACCAGAGTTGCAATGCCTTCAAGAAGCAGTGAGTTGTAAGCAAATCTGGTTTGGGATTTGTGGCCAGAGTTTAAGATGCAGCATTACCACTGTACAGCACATTACCTACAGTCACCATTCCTTTCACTTTTCCTCCTTAATCTCCCAACATTCCCACGAGAGGGGGACAAGAAGATTCTCTGCACACCCACCAGGGCACAGTGTGGTGGCACTTCCATCGTGAGTAGTTTTATTCTTTGTAGTTACTGGAATGAACAGAAGTAGTAATGCAAGGGAGATCTCTCCGGGGCTGTTTCTCCAGTACTCTGTACTGCATCGTTTCTTCCTTGCTTTGAATAAGCACATGTCAAGAAGGCTGCCAACAAAAGCATTGTTTCTGACTTTCAGTGTTTCAACAAACATTGTTTTCACACTACGAAATGTGGCTCTGAGTTTTAAATGCCTTGTTTTCAGGCAATGGCAAAGGCAGGAGTGATTGAACTTGTGCACAGACTGTGGGCACTCAAAATCCTCACCAATGCCATAGCCCTGGACTCCACCCTTTCTTAGTACTTAACCTGACATTGTTATTAAATACTGAGCTTTGTTATACACTGCTCTAGACAGTGGCTAGCTTTGTGTTGTGTATTCAAGATTTTAATAGGATTTGTCCTGGCTGATCTTACTTGTTGTAACTGCATAGTGTAAAACAGTCATTCCTCTTTATACAGGGAAAGTGTCCTCAGACCCATTTTATTTACCTATTCATGTACAGTTCTGGCTCTGACCTGTTTTTTTGGGCATTTCTACCCTATCCCTTTATTTACCAATGTGGGAACCAGCACGAACCATCGTCCCTTCAATTTCTCTGATTTTTAAACTTCTAAGCTAGGACCCTAAGACATACTCATTTTTACTTAAAACACACACATACTCCACCTCCCACCAAAAAAAAAAAAAAAAAAAAAAAAAAAAAAAGACACCCCAAGCCTGCTTTTCTCAGTTTAGAAGTTAAAACAATGCAAATTCTAAACCCAAGGAATTTTCCCCTAGCTTCTGTAAAAGCAGGTTGTCAAAGTACATTGCGTGTCAAGGTGGATCATCTCCCGGACCAATGAATTTAGTGGATTGCACAGCACAGAGATAATTGTTACTCCCATAAGAGTTGAGAGTATGCTGAGAAAAGCCTTTTCTTTGAGAACAGCATAGTAAGTTTTGTGATTATCTGCAAAGGAATTCTTCACTAGAAAAAGTTTAATTGATTATCAAGATTTTATAGGTCAGATACCTGGAACATCTTTTTACTACTTAAGACTCTAGGATATTATAATGTTGCATGAGAGAAAATGTACAAAAAAAATTATTATGAACTCTTAGTGATACTTATCAATTCAGCTTGGAACCACTAGAAGGGAAAGTGATTTCACGTTATTGATTACAACACTGCATGCTGTATTTTCTTAGCCACCCTAATCAGTGTAAATGTAATGAATTAATGTGACCCATGAGAAGCTTGTTCAAACGAGGGTCTGGCTTGATGGAGCTTCAAGCCATAATGTGCATAAACTGCTCAGGACTTACTAAGTGTCATACAAATAATAAAAGAAAAAAATCATTTAAACCTTTTGATATGCAGCAAAATTGAAGTACACCACAGAAACTAGAGAACAGGCTGAAGTGTCTCTTGTGCAGCTCCAATGTGGCTACCTACAACCCAAACAGTTCCCAACAGTGAAAGGCTTCTCTCACTTTTTTTCACCCACAATCAGTATTCTTTCTTGATCTGATCCACCTTCACTTGTGTGGGATAAAACTGGACTGATTTCCAGGGAACTGAAACTAAGTATGAAAAACAAGGCTGTCAAACTGATTTTAACCAATTTTTGACATAAATCTTTCAGCAGACTGACTTAGTGTTCAGCTGGGAAATGCTTCAGCTGCTGATGTATGCAGTGTAGGCTTTCCCCCCGTGATTCTTCCCTTAGAAAAGGAAGGCTGTCATTTTGCAATGTTGAGTATATAACAACAAAAACAGCCTTTCAACAGATGCAGGCAATTCTCTGTCATTGCAAAACTCTGAGCCAAGAAGGGATATTTGCCTAAATGATTTGTCCTAAATGTAAATTGGGAGGTTATATGAAAAAAGTACAGGATAAAATGTGTATGAGAGCACAGTCTGGGATATAGAGGAGTCTGATCCAACAAAAGTGATCACCTGATGATTTACAGTCTTTGAGTCAAGAAAAGGTAGTGTTTGGAATACCATTGACAAAGCATGGGACTCGCAGGTTTCCTTCTGTGCAGCCCAACTGAGTTATGCTGAACTGCTTTGCAATTCACCAGCTTAAGAGACTTGGGTTTCCTGGAGCCTTGAATTCAATCCAAAACCGGCAAGAAAAGAAAGCGCTCCCCACCTGTTTGCAAGAATGATTCAGAGAGAACAAATGAGCATACAAAGGAGTTCCAAAACTGCAGGATCCACACCATAAAAGCAAACTTACTTTTCCTGTTTCTCTTCTTATTGGACAGAAACACAAAATGGAGATGAACAGCATTCTGGATTGTGTTTGTTTCAGGAGGCTTAAGAGCCCACTTCCTGCTATGAAACATATGTCAAACTTTTCAATTTCTTTCTTAGATTGTAGATAGTAATTTATTTGTTTATTGTCCTGTGAAGACAGGAAAAAAGTCTCCTCGTTTCATGGCAATATTTTCGCTATCAAAAATGTTATTGCATTGATAAGGCTAATAATGGAAAACAGCCCTTTGTGTCAATATTAATCTGAGATAAATGTCAATAAGAAACCCTACTTGACTTTCAATTTCCAAAAGAGTCAGCTTTTTACAGAAATATTTTTTGCATCCATTTCCATGATCATGTAATTAGTTCAACAGCAGACAAGCTTTCTTAGAATCTCTTCAGCATCCACTGCATAGAGATTATAAACTGCTCATTTCAGATCTGCATTTGATGCATTCATTACTGCCTATTTTAATGGATCTAGTGAAGTGTTTTCTATCGATAGTGTCCAAAATTCTTTCCAGAAACTTTAACAACATTTCTAGATTATTAAGAGCAACATAAGACATAAATGTGCTTTATTGTGTTGTATAAAAGGAATCATAGCTCTTCTACTCCTTATTTGTATAAAGGCATCAGCCCATAAGATATAACTAACCACACACATATAGTCACATCTAGCATAACTACAGACAGTGTGCTTATTTTCCTAATCAGCAGCTCACAAAAATAATTTTCAGTTCTGAAATCTATATATGATTCTCTCTGTTCAATTTATTACTAATAATT
This sequence comes from Hylia prasina, assembly GCA_013397195.1. NCBI lineage: Eukaryota > Metazoa > Chordata > Aves > Passeriformes > Sylviidae > Hylia > Hylia prasina. The sequence goes on along the minus strand of VYXD01012930.1, from coordinate 31,942 downwards.
CACACTTTGCCTTCATTTCATCAGAAATATTGTTAGCACTCAAAGGAGGTGAAGAGCTAGAGATGCACACAAAATTAGACACAATCTGCAGCAATCACTACCAGCTTACAATATCAATCTCCTACTGAAGACTGACAGTCAAACTGCCATGGATAAAATTTGCTTGATGATGACAACAGAAAAGAGCAGAATAATCTTCTCTTCATCCCTAACTCTGCAAGTCATTTCAGGTCATGTTAAGAAGGTTCTATTGTGGTTTAGGGCAGAATTTAGAATTCTTACTTTCAAAACATGAACATGCAGCACCAGTTTTCAGCCATTTGCAGCAGCCTACCAAAGCAGATAAGGATTTTCATAGTTTTCAGATCAATAAAGCCAAAAACTGTCTATAAAAAGGTCAACGGACAATTCATCCACTGACGTGATGAATGTTTAATACAGTACAAGTCTAGCTGCTCAAGTTTGACAGCATTCTTGTTTTATATCATACTCCAGCGCTGCAAAATGATAAGGAGTCTGACAGCTCAGCTTAGCAAACCATGCAAGACCAATTAGTCACCTCCATGATGCATATTTAGAGAATATATCTAAAACCCACGGTCCGTGATAACTTGCAACAGAGAGCCCATGAGAATTTCTCATGAGTAGTTCTCCTCTCCCTGCTCAGACTCACCGTGGAAGGGTTTCTTACGTGGGCAGGGAGTGCAGGCTCTCAGAAGTCGCAATGTGCCATCTTCGTGCGTACGCAGGATTGCACAACCCCGAGGCTGTGGTTGGCTCCTGCTGCTCTCCACTGGACTGTGTGCACATCAGGCACCTGCTGCAGGGAGCTGAACCCGGATTCGAGGTTCAGTGAGGGCACACTCTCAGCATGATGGCTGTCCACAGTCCTCTCTCACTGGAGAATCTGGCCACTGCAGAGTGAAAATGGCACACAGAGGTCACCATGTCAAAATGGATTCAAATTCCCCCTTATTTTGAATAGTTTTGATGTTGCGCATATTCATTTAAACTGGGATTTTCACACTTGATTTTTTTCTTCTGGATTCTGTGCTGAACACTTCAATTTCAGCTGCAGAACTGTAGGACCTTCACAGTTCTATCTGAAGATGACATACTAAACATATGACTACCAAAAAAATATTCAGCATTTTGAAAATTAATCCTAGGGGTTTTAGACCGTTTGCCCCCCCAGATTACTATGTCTTATTTAGCAATATGTAAAACAAAGATAATATGTCCCGTGTACTAAAAAATGTCTTTTCAAAATACACCACTATTGATTAATTTCTCAGGGACTCCAGTGATGGGCACCACAGAAAAGTAACTGAGGAAATTGCTGACTGTATTCAGTGAGGACTGAATCACACACAGTAACAAAGTGTTAGGACACATAGGTAAAAATAATTGAACAAGAAAAGACATTCATTATCTAAGCTCCATCTAAAAAAAGCAAGAACCCTCTAAGAAACATAGTATTTCACCCATGTAACTTAAAACTATCTCATGGAACTGCACTGATGGTCTTAACATCAATACCTCCTTGTGTTTTGACATTGCAAACTTAATAATACTTTATAAAAATAAATATAAGTGCTCCTTAAAATTTAGTAAAATAAAAATAAAATAATAGATAAAAACTATGAACACAATAAACCCTCATATTAATAACTACACAAGTGAGCATCAGATTTATCTCCAAAATGATTATGATTCTTATCCCTGTTACTCCAATAAGGTCTTAAAGAAATTATAGCAGTCCTTTGATGCTTATAAAACCTTAGTCAAATTTCCAAATGAAATTAATTTGTGGCCAATTTATACCTCGCTACATTTTGTTCAACAGCTTCCATTATTTTAAGTCTTTATGCTGTAACATTTTTAGTTTGTGAACTGAAATGCTGAATATAGAAAAGGATTTATAAAAGTAACTTTTAAAAATTCCTTTACAATAGAGATTGAACACACATACACAGATATGTGTGCACCCCCATGCAATATGTTCTCCCTTCAAGGAGGATGACATAACAGAAGTTTAAATTATTAAAGTCAATGGCAATATTTGAACTGAAATACTGAAGAGGTCTCTGCTAATTTTTATACCACTTCTATAAATTTAGTTAATTGCTCTGAGTCTTGAATAATACATGGAACAAAGGATTTTGTTTCTTTTTCCACATTTGTCCTTGTTTGTATGCATTTAATTATATCTTCCAAGGTTTTTTGGTTTTGTTTTTTGTTTTTTGGGGGGTTTTTTTTTTTGGTTTTTTTTTTTTTTTGGAATAAGAAAATCTGTTACTGATTAAGATAAGGGAATATATTCAAGGGTCCACTAATAATAGAACTTCTGACAAAACTTGCTAGTAGTAATAGTATATATACATGTCTATCTCCATTTATACACAGTCTGTAGTGTATATTATTACAAACAAAGTGTCATTCAGCAGAATTGTGTCCACCAGAGTATATTAATGGAGATTTTTTTGAGCTTGTGCATCACCAACAGGTTCCTTTGAGGGTTTATAGATACTGCTCAGCATAGCCCTCCATTTCACCCACTTTTTGACTAGTTGTACCATTTATTTCTCTGACCCTGCAAACACCAATTGCTCCTAAAGACTGATTTTTGATTTGGGTCACTAAGGCACTGCGTAACAGACCCCAGCTTTCAGCTGGCTTTACACAGTACTGCAATGGCCCTAAGGCATTGCACAGGCAGAGTGCTGGTCCCAAACACAATGCTGCAGTGTCAGTGCCTCAGAGAAAAGCCAATTCTCTTAGGTGCAGCTTCATGTCAATGCAGTGACACTATTTCCTATTACGAATTTACCTTGGCAGCTGCTAGCAGAGGGATCTCTGCAACACGCTCCACTGCCCAATGTAAATATGCCTTCCAGTATGTGTGTGCACATCAGTTTTTTAGTCTATAACACCAATTGCAAATATTGGCATGCACGGTTGTGGTGTCTGTGTTTACAAACTGTAAAGAGGCTTAAGTGTTTATCCCCTTTATACACAGAGATATCCTGGACGTGTTCAGACAACATGAAAATCCTACTCTGGCCCCCAAGTTCATGCTTCTCATGGTACAGGGTGCATGTTGTTTTTCTTTTACTAGCTCTGCACAGGATCTTTACTAACTTTCCATAGGGAGAATGTCTTAATACTGTACTCTTGGTTGTTCTCTGATGGATTTGCATCCCAGAGGATAATGGTTAAATGAGAGACATTATACTCAGTATCTTCTACTTGCTAGTCATACTGATGTTAACCTGCCTCTTACATTGCAGCTAGTCAGTCTCCAGTTCCTGATTTAAAATGTTGTGCCTTGCTTGGGCTTTTCTAAATGACATTTCAAACTTCGAAATGAACAGACCAGAAAGAGATCTTAATGAAGTTATGTATCACTTGTTTTGCAGTAAAACAGAGAGATTGCAGTGGAGGTTAAAGCATTATGCATCTACAATGCACACACTAAAAGACAGAAGGAGAACTACTCATGTTAATGAAATGGCTTAAAATCTCAGTTATAATGTGATTTGATTTTCAATTAATGAGCTTTATCTAAGCATTTGGAAGCAAAAGGAATGGATCAATGGCTCTGTGTTTGACTAAGATCTAGTAAAGAATATAAAAGGAGTGGTATCGCTAGTCTTGTTTTTAACTATAGCTTTACTTTAGATAGACTATATTGTATCATACTATGAAATACTTATTGCAGCTATTTAAAATGTGGTTCATCTTCACGTAAGTAGGAGAACACCTATAATGTTAATAAACAACTTTTAAGCTGAAACTGATCAGTTACCTCACTTTTCCATAGAAGCTTTCAGATAAAAATCATGCATTTGAATTTGCACAGGTCAAAATTCAGGGACAATCAGAATGGTACTTCAGTGTCCCAGCATCACTCTGGAGCTTAAACACGGCTTCAGAAGTGGCCAAATGACCAGCCAGAGAAAAGTCCAGCAGGCAGCTCCTTGTTAACTTGCATTTTAGCTCTCACAGAGAGGAAGTGCTGTAATTCCTGTCAGTTACACTTGTTTTCCTCCTTCCCTTGAAATGAATACTCCCTACTCCAGTACAGCACCAGGTGGATTAGACAATGTTTTGCATGTCTCTATGAGTTCATCTTTCTTTTTTAACTACAAATGGAGATACTGGTTTCATTCATTATTGCACCCAAAAGTTAACCAAGTTTGCTATCACATTTTATTTGCATTCTACAGTGGGTACCTTGAAGATAAGATATGATGGTCTCATTTTATTTTATGAAGAAGGAGATTCAGAAATCATGAGTAAGATGTGTAAATAACATCACCACCAGGTAGCATTTGATAACGTAGGGTTAAAAAGAATGGGTCTGAAAATGCTAATAACTCTTTTACTGAAATATTTCATTCAATTCAATATTGCAGATGCAGAGAGTAGGAATATGATCCCATGAAAAAGGAAGAGAAACCATAGAAAGAAATATCGAGGTTTTCAGATCAAATACAATGGCAAAATGTTTATTTTTTCTGTTAAAAAAACCCTAAAAATAGGTACGTCAAAAAATTCTTCTCGCATATGAATATTTCCATTTATGCAGTCAATTGTATGTATTTGATCATAAGGAGGTACAAAAATCAGACATGTTACTCCCAACTAAGTTTTAAAATATACTCTCCCATGTCACCTGTGTATGTCTATTGAGTGAATGGAGGTGAAAAAAATTTGAAGAGGAATTATTTCTTTAATAATTAATAATGCTACTAAATCAATTTATCATAAATATTTGAGATTATTTTTGTAAGTCATATGTTTTAGCACATTTTATAATAATTTCTGAGAAGAAATAGACAAGATAAGAAATTTAATATGGCAAGAGTCATATATGGTCAATGAATTAACCACTTAGTAGTGTCAGGATAGTTGATTTATGACATATATGAGATTTGAAAAGTTCAGTCAAAAATACAGATATAGGGAATCACTTCTGATGGTGCCTTAAAGCTCAGTTAAAGGGGTAAAACTGAACTGTAAACCAGTTTCAACCTAATCTGTGATGACCAGACTGGGCTGTCTCAGAGATCACAGTGCTTCCCTGAACATGCAGGAAATGTATATGAAACCACAGCATAGCAACTGTTGATATGAATTGATTTTTAGTGGCAAGTAATACAATGATTCATAAAGTAAATTTTTCTTCTCACCAACATAATCGCTTAATAAGCTTATGTGTGTCACCCACCTGAGTTTACCATACTATTTTATCATTACTTTAATTACGTATCATTTTAATCCATTAAATTTTTTTATTTTTTCTAGCTCTTCATCCTGGAACTTTGATAATAGCCATTAGAGACAATGGTACTTCCTTAAATTTTCACGTATTTCTGTATCTATAAATATCTTGTAGACATCTTCTTTTCCTTGTTAAATAATGCTAAGGTAAATTCTACAGACTTACACATCAATGAAGTTGCCAAAGGTATAACTCATGACTGAAACGGAACAATTCTTTTCCTCAAAACTTCCAATTCAATTTTGTTATGTCACCTTTATTTAAATAGTGGTACTCTTAAAATGTTCAGGACAACCAGCATGTTTTCTTGCTTTTGTTTGCTGCTTAGGTAAAAATTGTGCCTTTTACTTTCCTCTTAGCGTTGAAGTTACTTCCTCAAATCTAACAGAGAGTAGATTTTATTAGATATTAGGAAGAAATTCCTTTCTGTGAGGTGAGTGAAACACTGGAACAGATTGCCCAGAGAAGTTGTGGATGCTCCATTCCCTGGGAGTGTCCAGGTTTGATGGGGCTCTGAGCAATCTTGTCTAGTGGAAGGTGCCCCTGTCCATGGGGGTTGGAAATGGATGATCTTTAAACCTTCCAACACAAACCATTCTAGGGTTCTATGATTCCATGATAATTTTTCATAAAACATAATAGAAAATCACATTTGAGAGAATTTCAAATTGACATTTAGTTTATCCCCTTGCCCCTGAGCACTGCCAACAGCACTTAGACCATTCTCATGTAGGTGTTTTACTGACCTAGAGATGGAAATTGGACAGTATTCCTAAGCAACCTAAATGAGTGTTTCACTACCTTTTCAATGCTCCTCTAACGTCCCTCCCTAATGGCTAAACTTCATTCCCTTTTAAACATAGCTATGACTCCAAAGAATATGGAGAAAATCCCAGTACCTTCTTCCTTGCAGGAACTGTTTGAACCCATGTGGGATTATGGAATCTGCTCTCTTAGTGAAAGACTGTGTTTCTCTATGCCCCAGGGTAAAACACTATAAAAGGTTAATTTCCCAAAGTAATATAGCTGTAAATAACTATTGTAACATACTCAGAAAGCATGCTTCACTCTCTCATTGGTCCTAAAATAAGGAATGTTCCAAAAAATATTCTTGCATGTCTGTCCTTTAATGTCTCTAGGGTTAGAAATCACATGGATTTTTTTTTAATCATAGGTAGAATCCAACTAATTTTTAATGATGAAATCATGTTTAGTGAGAAGGGAAAACAGCTGAAAATTGTCCATGTGAGGGGTCCCTTAAGGAAAGGGCCATATTACTGCCTTGCCAACACAGAAGGATTCTCATTGTGTACACCTGTGTTGTGCCTGCCAGTGGGATAACTGCTGACCTTAAATGGCATTTGATTTCTTTATTTTCACAAGCAAAGCAGCTACACAGGCAGGTGCAAACTCATTTTAAAAAATTTGTATCAGGTGGAACTTCTTTNTTAAAAATTTGTTTTGGATGTAATTTTTTTTGTTTTTTTTTTTTTTTTTTTTTTTTTTTGAGAAGCTAATTATCAACACTTGCCCTAAGGAGAGAAAAAAAAAAAAGTGAAGTAATTCACTGAAACTTCCTGCTCAGAAGTCACCCAGAAGTCTCTTAAATTGTGTTTATCCCACAACAAACAAAAATTTGGGAAGACTAAGCCTAAGCAAAAATTCTTCTTGCTCACTTCTTGACATTTCATCAAAAAGACCTGAGGAAAGAAGACTCCTCCTAGAGTGTAAATAGCTGAGGGAAAGTCAGAGCATCCTCTATTTACCTCTGCACCTGCAAAGGAAAACGAAAATGTCTGAAGCCCCACCTTTTATGAGCCTTGTGAAACAGTCTGGGAACTGAGCCAAATTCTACTCTCTCACTATATAAGACCTGGGAACAGACAGGTATTTCCTCAGAGGCAGGTAGTTCGGTAGTTTCTACTGGGCTTCCAGAAGATGGGTAAAGGTGGTGGGACACGAATACCACTATGGATATCAATACTAGCCCTGGTCTTCATACAGATCAAAGGTAGGAAGATTCACTTGCTTGGAATTTTTACTGTCTTAAAGAATTTAAACTTGCTTTGGAGCTTGAAGGTTTTGGGGTTGTTTTGTTTTGTTTTGTTTTTTCTTTGTGAAGTTAATGATCCTGTTACCTTCATGCAAGATTTTATTTTTCTGCTTAAAATGCTTTCCTTCCTATGAAGAGAAGATTAACTCTTTTGAAACTCTTGTCCTTTTATTCTCCAGTTGAAATCTGGAACAGTTCCACTGCATTGAGTGGAACTCTCTCAGAACTTACATTTCTTCAGGCTAAATGCCTGAAGATTTGCATTTAGCTTTTAATATCCACTTCAAGGTGGTATACATTTCTAAATGTACAAACCAAAAGGTGAAAAGGTACCTCTAGAAAGGAACAAATCAATTGAGAAGTATTTCTGCATGAATTATTAAAGATTCTGTTTATCAACTGATGATAGAGTATTGAAAAAAGGGAGGATTTTGCTTGAAAATCATCTGACAATAGATTTAAAAAATTCATTTACTCTTGCTTATGAGGTTGCACAAAAGCTTAGCACACAGGGTTGGTTTGCAATGGGCTGAAAACAAATGGAACTGCTATAAATATTCTGAGGGCACTCAATAGTCACAGATGGATGGAAATCCCTCCTTTTTTAATTATACTTCTTTCACCTGATGGTTTCCCTCTCAGTTTAAAGTAACAACAGTGTTAATTTTAAATACATTTCAATCTCAAGTGCAGATCCTATTGTATCGTTCCATATGTTTCCTACTCCTAGGAAATATACCACACTAGTTCCATAGTAACTTATGTTAAGAAGTGGTAGTGTCAAAGAACAGCCCATGACAGAAGGAGCTGTAGCACTAGCACAGCATGCAGTGGCAGCAGGGATCTGCAGTGCATGTGGCATGAGACAGAGCAGAGCCACAGAGTGCAAGGAGAGAGAAGCAAAAAGCTCTCTGAGGTTGGGCACTGAAGGAGCCCAGAAGCACTGAATGGTGCACTCACATCCTCTAATACCAGCTGCAGACCCCCAGCTCGTCCCCCAGGAGGGGCCTTCCAGGCTCCCTACAGCTCTGCCTTCAGCCTTAGCCCCTCTAGTGGTCCTATCCACAGACTGCCCTTGTGAGGTGCAGCAGGGGGTGAACCTGCCCTTGCAGTTTTCTCTGGCCAAAATAGTCTTCACCTCAACCTACCCTCTGATGAGGGGCAGCTCTTACTAAACAGAGCATTGAAAGCCCCTCTGGCCCCTGCAGATAATGTATGAATTCCTATTCTGATGCTGCAGTGGAATGGAATGAAAAATGGTTTCTTTGCTTTGGGACAAAACCAACAGGCACAAATGTATCTATTGGAAAGACCTATTTCCTTCTGTGTGGTGTGACTTTTGCATTTATTTTCCTTCTGCGGCCTATTATAAAGAGTGTTCAAACTGTAAAATACAGATTAACTTTGGCTTTGACAAAGATCAATACTCTAACCCTAAAGTGAATTCTTCCCGTACAAAAGGGACTTATTTTAAAGCCATCTAGCTAGAAGAAAAGGCTTTACTGATGCTTAAAGCACAGAGTTATCATAAAACCTAAGAAATTTAGGTCCTTTATCTGAAAAGATTACAAGGGAATCCAGGGGTATACTGTGACAGAATAAGGACCTGCTCAAATCACCACTGGCATGTTTTTGATGGCTTCCCTACAGTAATGTATTACCCAAAAAATTAAAAAAACAAAAAAGGAAAAGGCTGAAGGAGTGGTGTTGGTCATCATGGTTGCATGTAGCATAGGTCATGATGCATTTCTGACCTCCTGTACATAAACATATCTTTGATTTTTGATATGCTGAGTGTTGCATGTTTAAACAGATATAATCGAGACATTATGAGGGAGCTCACGAAAATTAGACATTCACATTTCCATTCCTACTCTTCTTGATGCAGTTCAAGTCCAGGGTGATGAAGAGCCAGCAAAGTCAGAGTATGTTTCTCCATCTCTCCTGCAGCGACAAAATTGTAGGTATTTTTATGTTGATCTCTTTCTAAGTCTTTTTTTTTTTCCAAATAAAGGTGATAAATAGTAAGATTACTAGAATATTTTGATTCCTAGCTAAAATATACCACACACGTTAAAAGAAAAGTCCTCTGTACAATATATCCAGTTTTCAGCCCTTCTCTGACGGCTCTAAGCTTGAGAACTTCCTCTGAGATGTGGCCCAGTGGATCTGCTCTACTGATATGATACAGTTATCTAATCTTTAACTTCACAAAAGGTACATAACTTATATCTAAAAGTGTATTTTCAGAAGAGGTGTGTGTTTACATACATATCACCAAGGCACTTGATAGTAGGTAATAAAAGGTGCATTTTTTACACTGTGTCAAGAAGACTGCATCACTCACAAGAGAATAAGAAAACTGTAACTACCTTAAACATTAGAATAATTAAGTACTACAAGATCATGTATGACACATAACTAGGCAGCGCAAAATAAGTATGCAAGGATCCAAAGTTGACTGATGTATTAGTGATGACTGCTGAAATAATTGATAATTAAGTCTGCCCTGCAAAATGTGTGCCACAGATTATTTAAAAATAGCTGTGGTAATTGCTGTTACAATACACTGCTCTGAGGATCATATTGCTGGTTTGAGTTCAGAGTATCAGGGCCAGCATCAGATGGGAGTCTTGAACAAATGATGGAAGAAAGTACTACAGTCTGTGCAGTTTAGCTGTTAGTGAAACTTATAGAAAGACAAAACACAAAGCATTGTGTAAAAACCACCAATAAAACCTTGTGGAAACTTTCTCCTAGAGTGTAAATAGTTGTAGGAAATATTAATCACTAAAAAGACTAGGCAATCTTTACCCATGTTTTAGGATTTCAAAAAAGATTAAACCTGGTCATTTTTTCTCCTTTCTATTTTCTACCAGCTTTGAAATCTCAAGGAGTGACAATCATTCCATCTTTTCAAAACACACTGAAAGTAAAGGGTAAGTTAAGCAAATGTCATGGCTCAGATATCTGTGCTCTTGTTAATGACAGAGACCATGGAGAGAGTGAAAAAATGAATAAATTGTGTAAGGTCCTTTAGCATAATAAAAAATCAGCAGAAAATTAATTCATCAGGCAATGTGGAAAATCTAACTGTGAATCCAGTGCTTTGCCTCATTGTTTTATGATGCAGCAGTAAAAAAGTATATATATATACATGCATACAAATTGTACATGTTTTTCCCTAGTATTATATATATTTCCACTAAAGAGAGGAAAATACTAGTGTGCTGAAAACTGTCAAGACACCTTATCTAGGGAATAGGGTACAATTCAAGCAGGCTGAGTGTAAATGTGGAAAGGGACTGGGAAGATAATCAGGGATATTGGAGAGTATGCTTGCATGGAAAGGAAGACTGAAAAGAAAGATTTCTATAATGGGCAGGGGGAGAAGCAGGGAGGTAGAACCCCTTCAAGGTGAAGTGGAATTTTGGCACAAGAACAACCAGGCATACATGGGATGGGAATATGTTTTGGAAAATGTTGACAAAAGTCTTCCAGCCATTCAGAGGTTGTGAGTATGAGTGGCCTTCCAAAGCAGGAGTATCAGCTAGTTTAAAACTAGATTAAAAATGGATCTATGGTAAAACTTTAGGCATCCATACATTTAGGAAAGGATTTCTAGGATTGGGAAGTCATCAGAACTAGAGCACTGGATCTAGTGACTCAGGAGGTCTCTTGATCCTAGGCCCCACATCCCTATGCTAAACTGATTAAGCACAAAAAGCCACTTAAGTAAATAAATAAATTGTGACAAACAAATAGCTTGGCAAAACAGAAAAAAACCTATGAGCTTTTTGGACAGAGGGTGGTGAAAGAAGCAGGAGGGATAAAGCATCTACAGGGAGGGTATTACAAAAAATTACAGAAGATTCTTACTGTCTATTTTGAATCCACAGCTGGCAACCCCTCTCACAATGGCCGTGTGTGCAGCACATGGGGCAACTTCCACTTCAAGACCTTTGATGGGGACATCTTTTACTTCCCTGGGGTCTGCAACTACATCTTTGCATCCAACTGCAAGTCTTCCTACGAGGACTTCAACATCCAGATTAGGCGTGCAATGGTGGAAAATGCTACTGTGATCACTCATGTCATCATGAAGCTGGAAGGAGTAGCGATCGAACTGACTCCCCGCTCTGTCCTGCTCGACGACAAATTGTATGTTCCCACCTTGTTCCCAGTGGGCTCTTTGAGCAAGTATCCCTTTCCCTCATCTGATCTCACATTGCTCCCAAGCAGTGGGAGGGCTCAGGTGCTTCCTGAAGCAGTAACAAGAACAAGGAGGGCTTGACAGCAAGCTAAGCATCACTTCTGCAGATTATCCCTGTGGCTGTTTTGTTCAGATGAGCTATATCCGATATGTTGTCCCACTGCTACAGTAGTGTATGCATCCAATTAAGTCTAAAAGCTGCATTCTTTACACCCTTGAAGTTAGTACTTTGCTTTAATTTTACCACAGCAGAATCCCTGAGAGGAGTTTTTTGACAGCTTTTGTCCTTGCACTGAAAGGTGTGGTAAAGCAGTGACTACTCTTCAGCTTGTACCTGAATTAATGTAAAGGTATCTGTTCTGGAGACTTGCTATCTATGTAGCAATTGTAGCACTGACTTTGGCATAGCATGAGGAAACTACCCAAAAGGTCAGGTAAATATTTGGCCAGCTATCCCACAGAGAATTGTCTGTTATGGCAGCTATGTACAGTGAACAGTTTAGAGGTTATCTCAGGTACAGCTTCCTGAATGGCACTCATGTCACAGAAAGCCTGGAGTAAATCCCTTTATTATCAAATGCTTCAGGGAGTAAATAGCAATATCCTGAAGCACACTGGCTGCAAAACCAACACTTTTTTGAGCAATACAATCACAGATATGTGCTAACATTTTACCCAGCAGAACACCCTTAACAGAGTAAGCCAAAAGAAACACCAGGAAAAGCAAGGCTGATCCATTTGCATGATGAGAGGCAATTGCATAGGAAATGGACAAAATATTACAAACCTGTGTTGTCTGTAGTAGTTATTGCTCTAGTTTCCTCACAGATACATGTTGAAAATTCTCAAAGAGAATGAGAAAGGATATCATTGTGGACATTCAATGGATATTCTGTCCCTACCCCTGCTGACTTATGATGACCTTTCCCCAGGGTCCAGATGCCCTACAGCCATATGGGAATCTTGATAGAGAGAAGTAACAACTATTTGAAAGTTTCTGCCAAGTTGGGACTGACCTTCCTTTGGAATGGACACGATGCCCTCCTGGTAAGAAAACATCCAAAACACAGCAGAAAGTCTGTATTTTGAAAATAGTCTGTTTATACCTTTGCAGTATTACAGTCAGGCAGACATTAGTCACTTTTGGATTTGTGTCCATTTTTACTCTATTGTTCTGTTTTCCAGTCTTGTCTCAATTCTCTTTTTTTTCCCCACCAAGCTCAGCTCAGAATCAATAGATGCTGAGTTATAAGGTTCTAGCCTCACAGTGAAGTACTACTCAGATTCCAGACCTGGCAAAGTATTGATGTTCACAAGCCAGAGCTAGGATAAGAGCGAGCTTTTCTTGGTCATCACTGACCATTCCCATGGTGCCTACCTTGTTATCACACAGCACAGTCTCCACAACAAACACATCTCAAATTCTGAGCACATGAGAAATACTGGTATAGACTGTGCTCCTAACCATCAAATCTGCCATTCCTATAAACCTCCCTCCTCCTTTTTTTTTTAGGTGGAACTAGATAAGAAATATGCAAATCAAACTTGTGGACTTTGTGGGGACTTCAATGGAATTCCAGGCAGCAATGAATTTATTTCAGGGAGTAAGTACTAAAAAGCATTAAGTACTGGTGCTTTTTTTCCTTCTTACAATATACTTTAATATAAGTTGTGGGTTCTATTAACTGGAAAACTGGGGATACTGATTCATGCATTCCTGTGATGTCAGTTGTGCAAAGCCAGAATTTTGAGATGTATTAGACTGCTTCCATCACTGTTAGATATTCTAAGACTTGCCACATTAAAATTTCTACTTGTTTTCAATAGTCAGGATCCAGTTCTTTATATATCCTGCTCATCTTTTCACTTTCATATTATAGTGATATTACTTGGTAATCACTGTTCATGTTGTAGCAGGTACTATCACAAAAGAAAACTCCATGCAAAATTCAGTAAGCATTATTCTGATACTTGAACTGTTTTTTACAGAGACAAAACTGACCCCCATACAGTTTGGTAATAGGCAGAAGATGGATGGGCCCACAGAGCAGTGTGATGATCCTATTCCTCCTACTTCTCTGATGAACTGCTCACGAGAATTTGTAAGAACCTTTCTCTCAAAATTTGTTTTCTCAGTGTGAATATGTTCTCTGTCTTTAGAGAAAATTTTTAGAAGAGGAAAAAATAGAGCATGAATATGACTCAACTGTAGGTCTCAAAAGACAAATATTCTAAATTCTATGTTGAATTCTTTGCTAAAGTGAATGCCAAAAATTTGCATTCCCCTTCTACAAGAAGACTGCGTATTTTCCTGAAAGAGAAAATTACTGAGGATGTCTTAATATAAAGAAATAGTATAATGCTTGGGAAGTGACCTGAGGTGATAGTAATTAAGGATATAGAAGCTACTAGAGTTATTCAAAGGAATTCCATGTGGTTTTGCCCTACTGTTGTATTTTTCTTTAAATATCAGCATATGGCTACTGTTGCATGGATTTCTGAACCAGATCAATCTTTGATTTGTTCTGCTCCATGCCTTAAATAATTAGTTTCATATTTTCTTAACACTTTGTTTAACTTCTCTCTTTTCCTTTGTAGGCTTCTATCTGCGAGACAGTATTAACCAGCAAAGCATTTACAAGTTGTAACATGCTTGTGAATGTCCAGGACTACATTGAAACTTGCATACAAGACCTGTGCCACTGTGACAGCTCTATGGCTGACTTCTGCATGTGCAACACCTTTGCTGAGTACTCCCGGCAGTGTGCTCATGCAGGTGGACAGCCCCTGAACTGGAGAACCTCAGACCTGTGCCGTGAGTATCTTGGGAAGGGACCTCCACATGTGCTTTCTACACACGTCCAGCAAACTTCAAATGTGTGAGGTTTTTTCCTGGAGAGGATAGTCATTTAAAAGTGCACGCAGTTATCATGAAATCAGTTTTAAACTGGTCATACGCAGGACTTTGGGAATATGGAAGTTATGGGGATTTTGTCTAGGAGATTTTCATTATAAATCAGAAAATCTAAAGGGTTTCAGTTTGTTCTTGGATCAGGATACCCTGTCATACCTTGACACAAAACAACCTAAATTGCAAATACTGTTTTCTCAAACTTGTAAATGAAAAGTCAGCTTTATAATACTCTTTCTACTTTTAGCCAAATCATGTCCGTTCAACATGCAATACCAGGAGTGTGGCTCTCCCTGCTCTGACACGTGCAGCAACCCAGAACGATCTGCACTGTGTGAAGATCACTGTACAGATGGCTGCGTTTGTCCTCCAGGCAAGCTCATTTCCTGCCTTTTCCTCATAGCTGAACTACAGCCCTAGAATACTCACCTGCACACATTTAACTACTTTGATACTCTGGATCATTCCCATCATATCATCAGTGTTATTATCATTGAAGTAATAGCTACGTTTCTCCCCTGGATGCACTATTTCTATTCAAATTACTAAATATGCCCTTTTAAACAACAAATGTGCTATATATATCGATTATATATATATATATAAAATAACTGAACTGACAATAAGATAACTTGCTCCTAACAACGAGTCTTCTATTCTCAGCATTCAAATTCAGTTCAGAGAAAGTATGAAGAGTTTAAGCAGATTTTGCATGCAATCACAACTCCTGCTGTTAGCAAAGCTGCATCTGGTTCCACAAATGACCAAATCCCTCTTGTCAGGTGTTGTGTGTCTAAGCAACAAGGAGCTGTCAGAGCACTAGGCAGTGTGTTAGTTCTGGTGCTTCAGAGAATTACACACAAGAATTGTGTATCAGTACAAGATGTGTCCTCCTGGTGCATACTTCTGGGTCTAATTTTTGTTGGTATTGTGACTGTGTATCACAGGAGCTTCACCCCTTGCAGCTGTTCTGCCCATCCCCACGATGTCTCACAGAATTCACCATCAAGGGTTTGTGTAGCAGCATTGACTTCTCTAAGGCAATCCTCTGTCTCTGGGCATAGCAATATTTACTGTACAGATATGTCCCTGGGAAGTCTTACAAATGGTTCATCTATTCCAGCTCATTACCTAATAGTTTCAATCTTAATTCCACTCTAATGAAGTCCATAACAGAAAGGTATTTTTCTAGAGGTCCCTTTTGATCATGCTAAGATTTTTACATAGACTTCAATGGAATATCACCCTTCAATCTCTACATAGCTTGCATCCTATTATTTTAAAGTACAGAATAACCAGGACATAGTCTCAGGTATCTGCTAGATATGTGTTCAAAGGCAGGTTCTGCAGTGCACAGAATAAGTAACAGACCCTTTCTTTTCCTAGGAATGGTATTTGATGACGTTAATGGAGCTGGCTGCGTTCCCCGCAGAGAATGCCACTGTACCTATGAAGGTGAAACTTATGCTCCTGGGGCCTCCTTCTCATCTAAATGCAGATCATGGTAACATATTTTCTCACTTTTTGGGGTTTTTTTTTTGGTTTTGGGTTGAGGTTTTTTTGTGCATTATCTGAATATTTACTGATTCCCCCTTAAAAAACAAATAAGCAACTACTTACTAATTGAAGTTCCATAATTACATTGCTTTAGAGGCTACTTTCATGTGTGTTTTCCCTTCACACTTGGAACAAAAATGAGTTTTTTGAACAGGTGCTTCAATTTAAGAAATACCAGTGAAGGAAGATAATCAAAGTCAAATACCAGAGGTGTTTAAAAATGTGAATTAGTGTTACACCTTTGAAGCACTCCAGTGTAATGCTAAGATGCTCACACAAATACTATGGAGGACATGACATTTGGGGGCATATTGCATTTAAGGTGGGAAATCATATTTGAGAGACATGTTTGATGAATATATAATATATCTTTTAATATCACTATAATTACTGAAGTATTACTGCACAAGTATATGCAACTGTACCTCTCTATTTATTTATTTTCCAAGAAATACTTAACATATTTGACATAGATTACAAGTTCACCAGGACTGAATTCTGTCCAAAGACTGGAAATGAAGAACAATATCTATAGAAAATAATCACCTTATTATAAATTTGCCTGCCCCATATCTGTCTGAGATTTCAAAGCACTACTGGTTTCTTTGGCAGTATGATCAGTGTTTCAAGAGGAAAATTAAGGCATCATCTGCCCTTATTGTCCTTTTATTTCATTTACACTTGCATTATCCAATGTTACTGAATGTCTCCTTCATTTCAGTACCTGTGTTGGAGGGGAATGGTCTTGTGTCACTCAGTCTTGCCCTGGGACTTGCAGTATTGAAGGAGGTTCCCACATTTCAACATTTGATGAGAAATACTATTCCTTCTTTGGAGACTGTAGTTACGTCCTAACCAAGGTAAAAAGGAGTCATAATCCTTGCTAAAGAAAAATGTTTTTATTATATATAATGTTGTTTGATGAAAACTACTGGCAATCACATCAGTTTTCTGAATCTCACAGCATTAACATGGACTGAGGGTTAATGGTTAGAGGGATAACATCCCTAAATGGATTTCAGGGGCTTTTCTGTTAGGGTTATGCTAAATAATATTGTAGTATTTTTGTGTTCTTTGATCATTGTTTAGGATTTGCACTGAGTTTTTGTGTTAGATTTCATAACTTTAAGTGTATTCATTGTTTATTTTTACTGGATGACTAAGGTAAACTATTTTCATAAGGACTTCATACTACATAAAATCTGTTCTTGACATGATCAATCTGAATGTTACCAAGAAAGAGAATCATAAAATCTTAGAAATGAGCTAGAATGAGATGATTTAGAAATGGATTACCCTGAATCAATGAAACTTTTGGATAAGATTCACAAGCACTGCCTTAGTGCACAATGGCAGCACAGGTCAGACTTGCACATTAAACTCCTCCTTTTGGCACCAACATGTAATATTAGATTCTCAGGGTCTCTGGAGGCAGAGGAAAATCCCTAAATTTGTATACAAAATTTAAAAAAAGCCCTAGAACTTAGTACTGGATTTCTGGATGGCTATAATTCTTCATCACAGCTGTCCTCAATCTAGTCTTCAATATGCCAAAAATCAATAAGGCACATTCAGAATTACAGCCTTCTCTGAGTCTTTCCCTGTTGTTTTGGCCATTAGGCACACTTTGAAGATGGCTCACAGAACATAGTCCTATGAAAATCAAAACTGAGACAAAATCTGAACCTTTATACAGTAACTTCCTGAATAATAATTTTAGTTTCATTTTCTCCTATGAGAGGATATTTAAATCCATATTTCCTGTCTGTTAAAAGAATGTCCAAATTGCCAGGGTCTTGAATAATCTATTCAGGGCAGAGGGCATTGGAAACAATCTTTCCTCTCCCTGGTAAACTTCATAACCAGTGGGCAAGAAAGGCACACCTCCTTCTGCTTTAGCATATTAAAGAGGTATTATCTACACATTAGGAACTAGTCTTATTAATTCATGAGGAAGTTTTAATGTTCAAATTAATGTGTCTAACCTCACTCCTGAATGCCAGGGGCAATCTATAGATTCCAGTGTGCAGACTGCATGAATGCCAACTTTCGTGGTGACTCTAGACATATATGTTAGACCATAGAGGAAATTAAATAAACAATATATTAAGACACAATTTACTAAGAATTCCATTTGGTGTGAAGCTCTTTGAGATGACCACATTTCAATATAGCAAGTCCTTTTAATAACATCTCTTACTTTCTTCTTCAAGCTCTGTGACAGCAATGAATTCACGGTGTTGGGGGATATCCACAAGTGTGGCCTGACTGACACTGAGACATGCCTCAAGGGTGTAGCCATCAGCCTAAACGGAGGACAAACGGTGAGCAGCAAATGTACACACCTGACATTCTGCAGGGGTGTTCTCTAAGATTAACAGACAAGGCAAATGACACATAACAGCACACAGAAGAAATTTGCATTCCCTTTTTGTTTTATCTCATTTGAACATTATTAAAAGAAAAATTAAGAATAAATTGAGCATATTTAGAGAGAAGATCTTAGTAGCTTTCTGTTATTTAGATAGTTTCTGGTTTTCTTAGATAATCAGTGGAATACAGTAATAAAGATTAAAGAAATAATACAGGAATTAGAACATCATCATAGGATCCCTCCATTATTTTCCCGTTATCTTGAAACATGGGAAACATTTGGAAAGTATTTAACTTATCTGCTCGATAATTGTCTTTTCTTGTGGACAGAACATTGTGATCCAACCTTCTGGGAGTGTATTTGTGAATATGATCTACACACAGTTACCATTCTCAGCAGGTAGGTTCCTTTGAAAAACTTCTATTATTCATTTTTACTTTAAAATGATATTACATGAGTTAAACTAAGCCAAATTCTGCTTCTGGTTACACTGCAGCAAACCCAGAGCACTGTCTCCCATTTTTATGTAATAGGATTTTCCTATTCACACTAATAATTTTAGCAAAATCATGGTTTTAATTTAGCAATATCTAATTAGTTCAAGCAAATAGTGTTATTGCACACTTTCAGATCCAAATATTGTCATAAGAGAGGAAAGAATTCTGACATGCAACAGGACTCCAATTTCTCAAGTCATTTAATTCTCTGTGCTTCCCCCATCCTTGTTCTCCAAGCACATTCATCAGTGAAGTTTCTCACGTGCCAAACCTTCTCAAACACTACTGCACCTGAACACAAAGCAAAACACGAAAGGACATAATAGGTCCAGGCTGGAGTCTTCAATTAAATGAATCTATAGCATTTTCATCAAACAAAGGCAACCTTTTAAATAACAACAGAAATGTGTGTTCTTCCCTTATTTCAAAACACCTGACAGAAAGTGGAAGTTTTGTATACTTTTGTAACTTAGGTGTTTAGGCTAGACGTTTTTTGGTGCTGGATTTGAAATCCTATAAGGATCATTTTCCTGCCAGTTCTTCAGAAATTAGGATCATATCAAACACAGCTGTAGAATTCCTCTATTATATTGTTCCTATAATGAACAATTAATTCAAATGCTCTTAAATGAAATTATAACTATTTTGTTCTTGTATCCCTAGCAAACGTCACCATCTTCAGGCCTTCATCTTTCTTCATAATACTGCAAACAGCTTTTGGTCTTCAGCTACAGGTTCAACTCGTGCCTTCAATGCAAGTTTTTATAGACCTAGACCCGTCACATAAAGGGCAGACCTGTGGTGAGTGACCTTGTCCTAACAACTGCCTTCACCAGTACCTGTCATCCTGTAGGAGACTTGCACAGACCATCTGCTTCCTTCTAGGTCTCTGCGGAAACTTCAATGATGTACAGACAGATGATTTCAAAACCACCAGTGGTGTGATAGAGGGCACTTCAGCTGCCTTTGGCAACACTTGGAAAACTCGGGCTGATTGTCCTGATGCCAAAAATACCTTTGAGGACCCCTGTACTGTCAGCATACAAAATGGTAAGCTCAGCAACCTCTTCTATTTTCCTTTAAGATGCAAAGAAGGAATAAGCTAGTTAACCACCACGCAATTAGCCAAATTAGTTAATTTGATATCTGTTGTTTGCACACATACACTATTTTCCTCAGTTGACACTAGAAGTCTTCAATTAATACATAATAGCTAGCAAAATATTTTGGATCTTCAGATATTTTCCTTTGGGTTAAGGCAGCAAATCAACTTAAGGGTAACTGGAATCATACAGCATATTAGGGATTCATCCCTGGAAAGGACTGATGGTTACATAGGAAAATGCCACCATCTGAAGGTTGTGGCCCTTCCACAGTTAAACTAAGAACCAGACTTACAGTTCAGAGATTGAAAGCATTCAAGCTCCATTTCAGCTAACAAAATATATAATTCTTGAGTATTCACAAGCTACTCTTCTGTTTCTGAGATGAACTAGCATAGTTTTAATTTACAGTGTGAACCTTCCTTTTTAAAATTCAGCTGGGGTATCTTTTGTTTATTCCATGGCAATTATCATGAATTAGAGAACATTCAGTTTATGAAGAGTTCATATTTCTGCCTAGAGGAAGTAAAAGACTGTGTGCCTCAGCAAATGCAGAGCTTAATTATATTGTTAAGCTTCTGAAATTTCCCTGGAGGAGGTCTAGTTACACTGAGACAAGAGTTTTGCAAATGAAGTTCCATAGAAATCCTTACCATGTTTTCAATTCACAGACCAGTATGCTCAGCACTGGTGTGGATTGCTCTCCGATACCACAGGACCTTTTGCTGAATGTCACTCAACAGTGAACCCAGAAGTTTACCAGAAGGTATTTGGCTCTCACTCCATCCAGTATAGGAGAAAAAGATCTCAGATTTCTGATACTAACACCTGAGAGAATAACTTGCCAGTTGTGAGGAGGTGTATTCATGATAGCTTCACAAGCGAGCAAAAGTCATATTATGTAGATGAGAATGACCCCTTGTAAAGAACTATCTTTCTTCCCATTCCCTGGAGGACAAATTTTCAGGTGTATTCCTCCTGCACCTATTTTTAGGTGCAAACTTAAAGACTAAGTTAGGAGTTTGGATTTGCTGTCAAAGGATAAAAATTGCCCCTTCTGAGAGATATAATGAAAGCTTTAGGCAGAATTTCAACTGGCCCTTTAATTCCTCTGAACTGCTCTCAGAAAGCTTTTGCATATATGCAAGGCAAGAAATGTGCATAAAAAGCAGCAATGAGAATTAGACAAGATATGAATGAAAATGTTCCAGTTCAAGGTGATTAAACCCTGTAACACAGTTCCTGGGTACTTTAGAAAACCTTCCTGTTACTGGAAATTTGTAAGATTATGTTCAATAAACATAATCAGGATTTAACAATATTGTATTATCCCTGCTCATCATAGAAACACCTCAAATAACTTCTTGTATTCTTTGTTTCTCTGCTGCAGAGAGCCCAGGCTCTTCAGCATAAGCTCCAAAAGCTGGGTGGAATCAAATAATCTCCATTTATTCTAAATATATATGGCACAGTGGCAACAAATTTGAAGGAGTTGGAAAACTGCCAACACATGGAAAAATAAAAAAAAGAAAAATAATTCAAAATAGTGGACTTTTAATTACTCTTTATTCACATACTTAGTCTCTTTTGAAAGAGCTCAGTGAAAATCAGGCATATATTTACTTATACATGTGGATTACATTCACTTGAACCTCTAATGAACATAACACTCCTAAAAAACTGCAGAGTGCCACGGCTTTGGCATGACATTCTGATGATCACATATCATCCTCTGTTCCTAGACCTGTATGTTTGACACATGTAACTGTGAGAAGAGTGAGGACTGCATGTGTGCTGCCCTTTCCAGCTATGTCAGAGCCTGTGCTGCTAAAGGAGTTCTTCTCACTGGATGGCGGAGCAAAGCCTGCAGTAAGTTTTACATCACTTTGCCTTTTGAAAATGATCACCCAGAAGGCCCCACACAGCAACTCTCAGGGACTCCACAGTAAATTGTGTAAACTGGGGTTTAAGTATAGCATTGGCTTCCAAGAAGCTGAGGAGGAAAGGATTGCCATAAAAGACAAATAGCTAACAGGGAGAAATATTAAAAAGAGGCTTTGTTAGATTACTTGCTCAGAACTGTAAAAAAAAAACCAACCCTGAAGAGCAATACCCTTGCAATAGGAATAAAATAAATAGAGTGTTTCTCAACTTACCTTGACAAAAAGTATAAAAATAACATAGAGGAAGGAACACACTGTGCTCCTAAGGTGTGTTAATATGATTGAACTTTGTTCTTCTTTTAACCTGGGCAAAACATTTGACACATATATAAGGGAAAATTTTGCTCTAGTACTACAAAAAATTACACTACTGGGGATATCAGTGAAGCATGTGTACATACAGTGCCACGTTTATCATATATACTCTATCTCAAATACTTGATACCTATATTGATTCTTGAATGAACAAGGAATGTAACTCACCCTCTTACTCTCAAGCAAAATACACCACCTTGTGTCCGAAGTCCTTGAAGTACACCTACCGTGTCGATTCCTGTCAACCCACCTGCCGCTCTCTGAGTGAGCCTGATGTCACATGCAGCATCAAGTTTGTCCCAGTTGACGGCTGCACCTGTGTAAATGGAACCTACATGGATGACAGTGGCAAATGTGTGCCTGCTTCTAGCTGTCCTTGTTACTACAAAGGAATGCCTCTGTCTTCTGGAGAAGTTGTTCATGATAATGGTGTTGTCTGGTAAGAGATTTGTAAAAAAAAAAAAAAAGGAGATTGCCTATAACCAATCATGAAACCACATAAATGTTATGAAATCAAATTAATTTCTATACCTACAATTTTCAATGCAAAAAATCACAGCTCCTTTAAAAAATCTTAGGGCTACCCATGTTTGGAACATTGTACATAAACAACTACAGGAATTCAACTAATTGGTCCTATGGTGATCAGCCCTTTGCTAACAGCTGAATTCCCACCCCGTCCCTTTCCCTCTGCCTCCCTTCCTCCATTGCCTCCACACATATTTTTCTTATACATGACTGTAAAAAGCTTGTTCCATGATGAAAGATGCCTGATAACCCTGTTACAAATTATTCCCATTATGATGGGAATCTGAACTATTCTGAAGGACAGTTTTAAACCAGGCATATAGACAGAGTAAACATTTATTTATATAGAACCTACTTGTATTATGTTCTACTCTAATATAGAATATCCATATTTTTGAAATATGCAAATTATTTGATAAAGAACACATTTTATTTGTTTGATCACGCAGTAATTTTTTATTATTTCAAGTTCATTGGGAAATAGGCTGAAACTTAACAGGAAAAAGTTAAAAAATATCCATTCCCTTGTTTTTATAGCACTTGCGCCTATGGAAAGCTGAGCTGCATTGGAGAGAAGCCTGAACCAGGTAACATATCACTTAAGGTTTTCTTTAATTTTCCCTCTTCTTCTTCACTCTTTTCATTTCTTTCTTCTCTTGTCATAATGATGCAAATTGTACAAGTCTGAAATCAATCAAGAAAATTAATTGAGGACTTCTGAAACATAGAGGACATTCTCAAAATATGAAGAAAGACTGTCTTAACTTTCAGGTGGCTGAAACAAGTAAGAAACCCCTTGGATTACCTGGGGTAAAAGGATACTTGGTCACTTAACTCAATGTGAGGGGAAAACTATTCACATTTCAATTAAAATGTAAAAGCAAAAAAAACCCCAAAGCAACCAAACAAAAAAAAACACAAACAAGTAAACCAGCATATTTGTTACCCTGTTTTGTTCTGTTTTTCTGAAAGGAAGTGTTCGATGAAGCTAACTAAAAATTAATTTTATTGAGTAGTCCAAGCATAATCACAAAAACCAGGGGAATATGAGATCAAAACAGTATTTGGTTTCTCTTTCTTGCTACGTGCATCACATTAAGGTACACATAACTTACAAAGGAGTAATTCCATTCTTTTTCTTGGAAACAAAGATACAAATGCATGGTTGGTCTCACATTTCTTGTGGCTTTTCTCTCTTTCAGTATGTGTGCCTCCCATGGTTTATGTTGACTGTGACAATGTCACTGCAAATGTGGTAGGAGCAGGATGCCAGAAGAGCTGTCAGACTCTAGATATGGAATGTGTAAGTACAGACACTTTATTCCTAGTTGAAAGCATATTTTTCAAGGTCTCTTTTACAATTACCAGCTACAGCTGGACTCTTCCAGCAGTGAAATGTTTCAAGACGCATTTTCTTTATGGTCCTTACAGTACAAAACTCACTGTGTCTCTGGCTGTGTATGTCCCCATGATCAAGTGTTGGATGGCAAAGGTGGCTGTATAGCTCCAGAAGACTGTCCATGTATTCACAATGGGAATTCCTACAGTCCAGGAGAATCAATCAGAGTTGGCTGTAACACCTGGTAAGAGCATATTGAAAAATAATATTTTGGAAATAAAAAATAGAACAGTTTAAGCTCTAAACAAATAACATCATTTCACTCCAGGAGTATCACAATTTCTAGGAAGGAATCCTAGAAATTAAAAAAAATCCATTTATTGCCTAAAAAGCAAACTCTGTTTCTTTTTCTCAATGACACAGACCAGAAATTGCAAGTGGTCAGAAAAACACCATGGTTTTGATGTTGTCATATTCATTAAAGAAAAAAAAAAAAAAAAAAAAAAAATCTTTTTTCTTCCAATGAAATCCTTCCATTTCAATAGATCCAACAGGATCTGGAAATGTGAAAGAATTGGTGTTTTCTAATGCAGATGATTCATTACATTATTAAGTAACACAGTCTTTGGCTAAATTACTTTTTGAGCTATGCTGCATTTTTGAGAATAAGCAAACCTTATTTTTTCATTAGAATCTTAACACATTTTAAAATACAGAAATATTCCTATATTTATATTGTGTGTTTGTCTAGTTCTTACATTTGGAGTGCTTTTTGTCCTGTGTAGCACATGTAGAAACAGAAAATGGCAATGCTCTGAAGAACCCTGCCTGGAAACGTGTTCTGTTTATGGAGATGGGCATTATACTACCTTTGATGGCAAACGCTTTGATTTTGAAGGAGACTGTGAATATGTTCTGGTCCAGGTAACAGAGTCCTGCCTAGATTTTTGCTCTAAGTACCTTGCTTAGAGCCTTGAACATGTGACATAGTTAACAGTGAATATAATTCTCCTGTTTCAGAACTACTGTGGTCAACAAGCTATGAATCAGGGAACCTTCAGAGTCATCACTGAGAACATTCCATGTGGCACTACAGGAACTACTTGCTCTAAGTCTATTAAAGTTTTCCTGGGTGTAAGTATTTTCTTTAAGTTGTGCCAGAAGGATGGAACAAGCTGCCCCAGACAGACTGCATAGGAAAAGTGGCCTCTGGGATAATGAAAATGTCACTAGACTTTTTTGCTCTCTGCTCTAGAAAGCAAAGGAGGGAAATCTACAGAGATTTAATAAATTTCTTAATTCTTAATTAAGAAATTTCTTAACATGAGGTTGTTGAAAAGGATCCTTTTGATGATAATATTATTTCAAGAAGTTACTATCAACATATAAAGATACAAAATAGGTGACTTTCAAAATTGGCCTCTAACTTTTTCTTCTCCCGTTTTAGAACTATGAGCTGGTACTCAGTGATGGACACTCTGATGTCATCCAGAGGACGCCTGGAGGAAAAATGCCATTCCAAATCCGTTCCATGGGCATCTACCTGGTGGTTGATACTACTGTTGGTCTGATAATCATGTGGGACAAGAAAACCAGTATCTTCATCAAACTTAGTCCCAGCTTTCAGGTATAGTTTAAAAGTGAAAACATAATTAAAATGTAACATATTCATATGTTTCTCAAAGAAAGAGGGTGGAAATTTAGGCTATAAGACCATAAGACTGTAACTGAAAGAACAGAAGTCACATCTTATTATCCTTGTCGTGTTGACTTTGTGTATGATGCATTATCCTTAAATTACATTATTCAGCAATAGCATAGCAGCAACTTTATTGGTGGCTTTCTTCATGGAAAAACCCTCACGGAAGAGAGATATTTAGGATCAGCTAAAACTAAATAGCTCAGTACTCTAGAATAAAATCCATCAGTCTACTCTTTCTTGCTAACAAGTTAGAGACATCTCTACATGAAAAGCGTTTTATGAAAATGTCCAACGCTGTTACTAAATGGGCATTAATAATCTTAACTAAGATGCTTACTTAAGAGTTCATCCTGAGGTCTGTTACTCACAGATACTAAGAAATTGTACCTTACTGATCCTTGTCATTTTGTTTGTTTATCCTGATGCAGGGCCATGTCTGTGGACTTTGTGGAAACTATGATGGCAATGGAAATAATGACTTCACTACTCGCAGTCAGTCTGTGGTAGGAAATGTGCTGGAGTTTGCCAATAGCTGGAAAGTGTCTTCTAGCTGCCCAAATGCCAATCGTACACAGGATCCATGCACTGCAAACCCATACAGGAAAGCCTGGGCACAGAAGCAATGCAGCATCATTACCAGTGAAGTGTTTGCAAAGTGTCACTCACAGGTATGACAAAAAGTTTAGTCTTAAGTTCTTGACAAAATTATTACATCCATTTTTAGGTGAAATAAATTAAAAAAATACTCTAAAAATACATTTTGTCATGCTTGACAAAGGGAAGTTAGATGAAGTTTCTGCATAGACAGACTGCATGGAAATATTTTCACTTTTCTCAGCTTTTGTGTTGAGCAAGAACACTAAAGAAATTGGTTTTTTGGTTGGTTTGTTTGTTTTTCATAGAAGGAAAAGCAACAGATAAATCTCAAGATATGTTTATTTTCTAATGGCATTATTTTCTACTAACATATTTATCAGCCACCTGATATGTATGACTCTGCTACCTTGTAGTAATTACCAGTATTTTGCAACTGTCTTCAACGTCAAACAGTTCTTAATATTGCAGCTTACTAGCAATTGCTTTTTCAAGAGAAAATTCTACATTTTCCTCTTGATTTTTCAAAGCATTCTCATGATTTCTTCCTTAGCTTTCTCACATACAGAGCTGTGAGTTTCAGCCATCTTATTCAGCTATTTTAGGACAGTGCAAAGAGGACAAGGGCATGAAAACTTGAATGTTTTCTCCATCAGGTTGAACCAAATGAATATTACCAAGCATGTGTGGATGATGCTTGTGCCTGTGACACTGGAGGAGACTGTGAATGTTTCTGCACAGCAGTAGCTGCCTATGCTCAAGCATGTAATGAGCTGGACATCTGCATATCATGGAGAACCCCATCTATTTGTCGTGAGTTTCAACCCCACTACTTTTTTAAGGGGTTCAGAGGGAAAGAAAACAGAAGGAGAAAAAAGGAAACAAAGAAAGGAAGGATAAAATTATATTTCTAAGAGGCACAGTTGTATTCTTGAAAAACAAACAAAACCCAAAAAACACCTACATAACCCAACAAAGCAGTTAGGTAAATTGTCTTCTATTGATTTACCCTAGTAAAATGAAACCACAAGTAATAATTTTACAAGCAGTGTGATTAGTGTCAAGTTAATTAGACAATCATGATACACTACTGGTGAAATACGGTATTTTATTACACTGCCACCTGTCTACATCAGGCTCCATGTAAATAAATATTAGTGCATGCTAGGTATGATCAGTGTTTCAGTCAACTGATTTTTCATGTTTAGTGTGTAACTGTTCTATGATGTATGCAATTATTGGTGTTAAAAGGTTTTAGAAATACAATAATTGTACTGTGTTAGCAATAAGACAATATACTGTTCACCACCTATGTGATTATGCTGATCCCACTGGATTTTTACCTAGAAAAATTGAAACAGTATAGAGCTAAAACATCAAAGATATTTTTCTGACACTTCTTTTTCTAGCTCTATTCTGTGATTACTATAATCCACAAGGGGAATGTGAGTGGCACTACAAGCCATGTGGAGCACCTTGTATGAAGACCTGCAATAATCCAAGTGGAAAATGCCTTCATGAGATGAGGGGTTTGGAAGGTAAACGTGACTATGCATATCTCATTCTACTTGAAAAGGTTAAAATGCAGTATGGTGAACAAAACTTGTATTATTCAGTATATGACATGTTTGCACTAGAAATTAAGAGATCTTTCTAATAAGTACTGTATTCCCTAATGGATTATGTACATGTTTGGAGTGAAGATGAGGACAAAATACTCCAAAGCATAACGTGCAATCAAAGGAATAGCAGTAAGAGGGTCTGAAATTTCACTTACCACGTGGGACATTTTGGGAAAAGCAGATACGAGTATAGAGTTACTTATACTTACGAAAGTTGCCTAGTGTCAACTTGACTCTATTTTCACTGCAGGCTGCTATCCACAGTGTCCAAAGAATAAGCCCTATTTTGATGAGGAAACCATGACCTGTGTTTCTAATTGTGGTTGTTATGAAGATGGGAAATATTACAAACCAGGAATGGAGATGCCTTCAAAGCAGAATTGTGAATCATGGTAGGATTAGAAAAAAATTTTAAAAATAGAGTTTAAAATTGTGGAGCATAATTCACCGCACATTAAATTTATTTACCAACAGAACCAGACCAGTCCGAAGCTGATGAACAATGTCTAATTTTCTTCCCTTCCCAGGAAATTAAATGATAACATAGTGAAGCATTTTATCATAGAGAGATTTATTAAAGTCCTTTTAAGTTATTATCATAATTAAGAAATGAAGTGAAAACAAGCTAAAATAATTTTAGCCGGGGAAGAGTCTGAGAATTTTAAAAAAGCTATACCTAAACTTGTCATGTGAAATTCATTAGAAGTTAGCAACCAACTCATCTACATTGTTTTGTGCTTGTTTCTGTTATTGCACTGGTACTTGCATAATTGCACGACTCAGCTCATATTCTCCAATATTACTGGTGACAAGTGCTGCTAAGCTTTCTGTAAGGCTTAAGTACAGAGCAAAACCAATTGTGAAGCAGTTGTGTTAAGACACCTTTAAAGTAGCAGTGCTTAACTATGGTGAGCAATGCAATCTGAATTGCAAAAATCTTAAGTCAAAGCCCCTTGGAACTAAAAAAACTTCTTGGCAGGTTTTGCACTTCATAGATGCCTTTGCCTATATCATCTAGACCACTAACAGCACTAAACCTAACCCCTTAAATACATATCTAAATTTCACTTTATTCAGTGTATAGATGTCCTTAGTCCCTGTAAATAAACACATCAAGATTCAGTTCTTAACAGATAAATTGCCCTTAAAACCAGAATTCCTTTTGCATATTTTGGAAGCCTAATAGAAATTCACTGTGTATACTACCTTAACATCCATGGTAGTAGTGATCTTTTGTATACATCCTTTTAAATGTAAATGATACATTTATTGTGCTTTTCCCTTCCAAAAAATAAATAGACCTGTTGGGGAGATAACAATATTTCAAATAATCCATCCCACATCTTTTGTCCTCTTCCCAAAAGCAATGGTAGGGATGCTGCATCTTTTATAAGCTGACTCAAAGAAGAGCTACCTTTATTGCCAGAGAACTTGTGAAGCTACCTATCCTAAATTTGTACAGCAGAACTGACTATCTAACTCAGAGAAGATAGAGTCATTTTACATTTAAACACACGATGAATAACAAAGGATTGATAGAAGAAAAATTAAAACAAAAAATTGATGTCACAAACTAGTATGTCCACATTCATAATCCGTTCTTTTCTTTTTCAGTGAATGCACAGTTCATGGCAAAAAATGCAGATATGATGAACATGGTAAGTTGATGAAGGTGTAATACGACAATCTTGATAAAGAAGTAATACAACACATTTAGGGCACTCTGTTTCAGACAGCAAGGAATAACATCCTGTTTTAATCTGCAGAATGTGTCTGCATTTATGAGGGGCAGAAATACAACTACAAGGATGTGGTCTACAACACTACTGATGGCACAGGATGGTGTATTGTCGCAGTTTGTGGTCCTAACGGAACGCTTCAAAGGATTATCCACGAATGTCCAATCTCAACATCACCCACAACAGCAACGACATTTCACTTCAGCTCTACACCACCTACCACTACTTCCACAGGTACATCCTTTGTAGCCCATAAGAGTGTATTCTCTTTTTTAGTGAGAAAAATGTATTTTACAGTACTAAGTGGATTGCTCAGATATTGGCATTGCGACAATGAAATTTTGGTTTTTAGAATTCCAGTACAGCATTCTTCAGGTTGGGAATCTCTAGTTATTCTAGGCATATGTTGTTTTATGGAATCAGTATTCACTCTAAAATATATAGGTTTTGAAATTACAGAAAATATCATCATTGTTGGAATTCAGGAACTGCTTTCCATCTGTTTCATAAGGAGAGTTCATCTGCAAAAGCTCTCCAAGCACTAAATGGTTTCTTAAGATCAGAGCTGAAATGCAAAGTGTAGGGATCCTTGAAATGGAGGAGCAAAGACAATGCAGTGAGGAGTCAAATGATTTGGAAGAAAGAAGTAGCTATGGATCTCAATGCATACCCTAAACCTTACTCTTTCCACTGATTTCAATACATGCCAGAGAGACTACCATATAGTGAAGCAACATACAACCAAAGCAAATACACTCAACCAAATGCAAAACAAGTGAGACTGTTTTTTTCCAGAGTGTATAAATTGGACCTGAGCTTGATTTCAGCACGTAATGCATATTTAGTATTCACTTGGGAAGTGACAGTTCCAAGCATGTTACTACATTAAATTGTTGGATAATGAATTTTCTTTTCTACAACATATTAAAATACATGTATAATAAACTAATGCACTATAGGAGCCTTATGCAATTAGGAAAATGGTCAGCCCATTTAAAAAAAATATATATAGTATCTACAGGAATTCATTCTTAATTTCATGGTCTCTTCCTTTTCTCCTTCACAGTGTCACCAACTACATCAGTATGTGTTCATGAAGTCTGTGAGTGGTCAGAATGGTATGATGGGAGTCTACAAACGCCTGGCTATGATGGGGGAGATTTTGAAACTTTCGATGATTTACGAGCAAAAGGTTATACAGTCTGTAAAGCCCCAAAGGCTGTTGAATGCAGAGCAGAAAAGTTTCCTGATATACCACTGAAAGACCTTGGCCAAAACGTAGAATGCAGTACAACACAGGGACTTATATGTTACAACAAGGATCAAATTTCAACAATGTGCAACAACTATGAAATCAGAATCCTCTGCTGTGCTTTTGTACCATGCTCTTCCACGACGCCTTTCAGCACATCGACCCCGGTCACAACTACAACTCTGACAGAAACATCTACTGAAACAACGTATTCAGTTTCTACAACTTCTGAAAGTACAACATTCACACCTTCAACAACTGAAGAAACAACAAGCACAACTGAAATGACAACACCTGTCACCACATCCCCTTCAACACTTCCTCTTTGTTTCAAAGAAAAATGTTACTGGTCAAGATGGTATGATGCCAGTTATCCAGGGTCAGGTTACAATGATGGAGATTTTGATACCATTCAGAACATAAAAAATAAAGGATACAAAGTCTGCGACAATAGAAAGGATGTGGAATGTAGAGCCGTGCGGTTTCCTAATACACCATATCCTCTACTAGAGCAACACATAACATGTAATGCAGAAGAAGGGCTGAAATGTTACAATAAAGATCAACTGCCACCGATCTGCTATAATTATGAAATAAGATTTAAATGCTGCATAAATATACCGGTAGAGTGCGAAACAACCCCTGAAAGCTTTAGTACAACAACAAAACCAAGCACACATTTTTCAAGTACAACATCAAGTGAAGGACCAACGACTATAAGCTTACAAACAAAACATAAGACAACAACTGAACACACAGTTCAACCAAAAACAGATTATATACACACGAGAACAACATCAAAGCCACCTACGGGAAGAACATATTCAACACTGCGAAGCAGCACAACACCAAAAACTACAACATATTCAACTACAACCACCTGTGAACCTGAAGTCTGCGCCTGGAGCGAATG
>VYXD01012929.1:80577-105142 GCA_013397195.1 Hylia prasina | reverse complement strand
CGGTCCTTTACCCCCCCCGAACTCGCCTTCGGCCATCTCTTTGTTCTGGTCAAGCACCCATAAGCACCCAATACTTTGTCTCCTAGCAACTATATGGGGAAAAACTCTCTAAGTAAAAAGGAACAAATCCAGCCCCCCACACCTGGTTTAGGGCATATTTGGGGAGGAAAACTCCAAATGGGGTCCCTCTAGAAAGCAAATGCAAGCAGCCTCTCCCCCAGCTGGTTCAGGAAAAAAATTTCTTGGGGAAAAAGTGGAAAAAACTGTTTATTCAACAAGCAGTGTTCACAAGCATAAAAAAATGAATAATATTAAACAATAAAACCTCTCGCCATTCTGAAGAGAGATGGTAAAATTGAGAAAGTCCTTGCTGTGGGTATAGCTTGGCTCTCTCAGTCTCTTCCCTCTGGCGCTGGAAAATGCTGTCCTGGGCCTCAGTGGGCCACAGGCGAGAGATGTGGGTTTTTCAGTCCAGGACAGGTTTAAACAGTTCCAATAAAATGAAAGAAAAAACAAACAAACAAACAAACAAACAAACAAAAAAAACCCACGACTGTCCAGGGAACTTCTCTGCCTCAGCTAGCTAAAACTAACTAAAAAGCAAAGAAGAGCTCTCTCACACTGTCTGTAGACAACACAGTCCAGGAGCAGAATAGGGAGGAGTGAATGCAATTTCTGAAAACAAACTGCATGCTTCTTCTTTCCTCCCTCTTGCTCTTGGAACTAGGCTAAAGGTGTAGAATATAATATCCAGCATAAACAGAACAGACAGTTGGGGATACAAGCATCATAAAGTCACCCCAGGACATATTCTTACTGCAAATTACATTAACATTAGAAGAGCTTAATTTCTGATCTGACAAAGGGCAGCTGGGAAAAAATCAGGGAAAGGGCTTATGATAGTTTCCGGCAGATTTCCAGTGTTGCAGTAGAAAGCATTTATGGAGAGACAGAGAGCAAACAAGGCTGTGGCGAAAAAGAGATACAGTGGCACTCCCAATGGAGGCCAAGCCAGAAGACTTCATCTCTTTGTATCTGTGACATTTAAAAATTGCCCAACCAAAATATGATGATTTAGAGATGAATCCACATCACCAAACCCTGCCTGTGTGTTCTGAGTTGGCAAGGGAGTCCTTAAGATTGCTAGGCATGTCTTTGCCTCAGAAAGACATAAGAATGTAAATATTCTAATTAAAAGATTTTTATCTCCACTGCCCAAAGCTTCAATATTAATAAATTAGTATTAAAGTTATTTTGCACAGATATCTTTCGAAGTTATCAAGTGACATTAGCCCACATCAATCTCTGGATAATTTTACTGGCTGAAAAATATGTTTCAGATTGATATTTGTCCCATGGGTTCTGCTGATCACTTTTGGATGTGCCCTGTAGGTTCTACTTCTACAGTTCTTAAACATCTGATTCACTTGAAGTGAGGATATCAGCACTAATAAACTATGAATGTAGTTTAAACATGGGCAATAGAATAAAATTCAGTGTTTATGTTTTAATTTAAAATTTAATGTTTCTTCCTAGGAGACTGGACCTGGTATTTTTATAGCTAATATCTATTTCACTCCTAAGAAACTTTAATATAGCTAAGCACATGACAAAAACAAAACATACTAGAATTAGACTGAAAGAAAAAAAGGGCTCATTAAAGTCTCAGTCGGGGTTTCTCACTACCTTAAGTCACTGAAGTGAAAATTTACATAATATAGAAAAGAAAAGATTTAAGAAACAGTTTTTTCTAAAAGAAACTGATGTCTTATTTCACAATCTAATGAGCCTCTACTGTTCATTGTACCCTTTTTATAAGCTGTAAAAACTCATTGGAATAATTTTAATACATACTTTTCTCTTTTAAACTTAGAGGAGAGACTGACTTGTATAATATATTTTTTAATTTCAATTTCAATTTTACCAAATTAAATTATATAAAAATCAAAAAATGGGATACAGATTTTCTTTTCCTCACCAAAGCATCGCCTCGTTTTGAAAAATAGAGCTTTTCTTAATAAATGTTTTCCCATTGCTGCTTTTCACAAATCAAGTGTTCAATATTCAAATCACTCTGA
This sequence comes from Hylia prasina, assembly GCA_013397195.1. Taxonomy (NCBI): domain Eukaryota; kingdom Metazoa; phylum Chordata; class Aves; order Passeriformes; family Sylviidae; genus Hylia; species Hylia prasina. The sequence goes on along the minus strand of VYXD01012929.1, from coordinate 103,064 downwards.
TTTTTTTCAGTGTTTTCACAATAACATCTCATATATTTTTTTTTTCACTCTTTAATTTGTACGTGCTTTCTTACCTTTTTTATTGTTTTGGGGATATTTTTGTTTGTTTTTTCTTGGTATCCATGGTTTTGGAGATAAGCCATATTTATATGCTCACTTATATTTACTTGGGTGTTTTGAGATTTTCGACTACTTGGACTTGTAATAAATGACCTCTGTTAATTCGTGCACGTGTAAAGAATATATCTTATAAAAGCTATGATTAGGAGATGAGAACCTTGGAAGCAAGCAGGAATTGCAACATCCCGCCTGGCTGCCAGAAAACAGGACTTCATTAACATACGAAGAGCCATGGCTGGGACAAGAAATGGCCCATTCTCACTACACCTGGGCAAATAAGCATGAGTTTAAATCCCAAAACCAAGTTCCCATAAATCCAATCAGATATCTGCTCACTTCCCAGAAACAGCTTTGTCCAGTCTAACACAAAGGACATAGATCTACAATCAAGATAGCCAGGATCGTTGGAAACTCATCAGTATTCATCCCTCTCCCAGGAAAAGTTTTGTCCAGCCCAATGTAGAGAAAGAAACCAACATGAATACGTGGAATCACAAAAGGAAGAGAGGAATCTCTACCCCGGGCAGAAAAAAAATGTATAAAAACCGATGGGACTGAGACCACTTTGTGAACTCAGGGAGACTTGCTGGCAGAGAGAAAGTGAGTCTGAATTCACCCAGCACCGACCCTGGGCTCGATGCTGTCGCTCTTATTGGGGCTATTAGTGACTGTATTTTGGTCACTTAATAAAATCTATCTTTATAAATTATTAATTCAGCTTGATTGGGTTTCATTTATAACAGACTGCCTTAGATTTACCCATCCATTTAATGTAAATTATATGGCTGATTCTGTAGTAGTATTTAATTGAATGCATTGCTTGTCAAAGAAGATAGAGACTTGTGATTTAGTGGCAGACCAGCTTACATCACATCTTTGTATTTCATGTCACCGTCTCTGAAAAGGTGATGCTGGAACCATACTTTGCTGCACAAATCTGCTAGCTTTCTGCAGTTCTTTGAAAATAATTCATTTTAATTTTTGTAACAATCTGTGGAATCTATTAAAATTCACATGTTGTTTTGTTTAGTTTTTGGCAGAAGAGATAATACTGCCTACGTACCTGCTCACTTATATGCATGACTGAAGAAAACCATATTTTTTAAACTTTTGATATCTCTTCAAATGCTACCTTTGTAACAGTAGGCCGACAGATTTGCAGGATGCTTTCAAAGCTGCCATGGAGATTCTCATAAGTCCAAGATCCTTAGAATAGTTAGGCCCCAAATAAGGTTTAAATGGTGAAAAGCAAGCAGTTCAGTGCTGCTGGTCTCATTTCTATCTTTGCAAGTCTTTCTTGCTAAGCAAATGAAAGCATCAGTCTTGTTCCTTTACTCACAGGTATGCTTTATAACCCTTCTGGTTCTCTCTCACTTCTGAATTTTAGTTTAAATGCACAAATCGAAGCACAATGCTGCTGTTTTGCTGCCAGCAATAGGCCAAAAAAGGATTTGTTCTCTGTGTGTAGAATGGTCGCCCGCATGAAGCAACATGGTGTAGCTGGTTTTTTGTCTAGGCTCTTACAGCTACCCTTTCTAATGGAAATGCTTCATGTCCAATTATTAATGGAGAAGCATTTCCATTAGAAAGAATATCTGGTTGTACCAGAGGAAAATGCCAGAGGAAACCTACCACTTTTCCATCTTTCTTGATGTTTCTTACATAATCTTCATGTATACAATCCTCTGTCTCTGATGATCTATATCCCCTTAAAATAAGGGCCTCTGAAAAATAAGTTCTCAAATAACCTGTAACCTTATGTAACCTTTAGAAAATCAAACATAGTGAAAGAAGAGATTTGACCAAAGGGCTATTAAAGTTTAGGGAAAGGCTGAGACTGCCAGTTTAGTGGTCTTTTCTGAAATCTGAAACAGTGTTCTTTTAGTGCTCTCATGCAGTTATCATGGTTGAATGAGGCAGAATTTCTTTACATATAGATGACATGGTATGCACATAGAAATATGATATTGTACTGTGTGTTCAGTGTATGCAGTTCTTGGAAAAGATACTGCTTGTACTCTCTATAACGTGAAACATCACAATTTCAAGCTTTAGTTTTTGTGTATGAACTTTGTGGGAGATAGGCTCTTTAATATGGATAAAATGTAAAATGATAAAATTTTAAAATTGGGAGAGAGGATGATTTAAGAAGACACCAAATTTCTGATGTAACTTGTATATAAATTTATGTTTATCTTTAATGAACTAAGAAAAAAGACACATAAGAAGCTAATGGTGATGCCATACATTCTTTCATCTTTCAGTAATGGATTCCTTAAAAACTGAAGTGAAACCAGATTATTCATTCAGACTATTCAGACAATTGTCTTTGAAATTAAGAACTAAAACCATCAGAATGCCTGGACTGGTGAAACAGATGGGGGAAATGCTATAAGTGAACTTCAGTAGATGAAAGATGGGATATTATACTGAGGATCTTCTTTGTGCTGTCTTACCCTTTTTTAGTCATATGCTTTTGGAAGTAATATTTTGGTCTAACTGGAAATTTTAATATTACTACTTTCAGTTTCCATAATTTCAATTAATTTTCTCATATATATTTCTCAGCATGTGCCCAACTTTAAGCACTGCAGTAACCCTGTGGGAACGGGTCCTGTAAGTTTAGTGTGTGGTTAAGTTTTCAGAGGATCAAGATGGCACTTACACAATAACTAATTTAGAAATTTAAATAGAGCATTTAGAGTGCAAAAGGGAACAATGTAAAACACAGCATCTCTTATTAAGTGTTTTTGAGGCTGAAAAACCAGCTGTGGTATTAATCTATATTTTAATCTGAAGATTTGGTTGTAAAGTCATAGAAACCTCCTTTAATATTACTGCCCACACTGGTGTATATAAGCTGTTGAGACAAAAGATTAATTATTTGCAGGACAAGTTCTTAAGTTACTGAACAGTGAGATAAGCTTAATCCACATATGTTACATTGCACTTTAAAGTTTAGAGAAACATCACTATGAGCAGAACTAAGTTCGCTTATTTTTCTCTATATAGCTATATACCGAAAATGTGATTTTACTAATTTATAAATTCGGATCTTCATTAATCATTTGTGGTTTGTTATACATGCAAGCTATAGCCGTCCTTTCATGTGATGCAGAATGAAGATCCCTGTCACATGCAATTGTTGTATGTGGAAGACAAATGCTACATTATCTTTCCTCAGTGGAGTGAATGTTCACAATGTTTAATATAGTAAAATTTTATTTTCTCCATGAGTTATTCAAAAAACCCCACATCTAAGCCCTTTCTCATTCTTCACTGTTGCCAGGTTGAAATCCCAAGTTTTTGTTTGTTTGTTTGTTTGTTTGGGGGTTTTTTGGTGAGGTTTTTTTTTTTTTCCAGTAGAAACCACGCCTGTGAATGCCCAGTGAGAACTGATGTTAATGGAGGGAAGAGCTGAGATTCTTATCAATGCAGGCACAAGGAGCTGACAGGAACCTACAGTCCAGTTCTGGCTGGACACTGGTAACTGCAGTAGAGCTTTAATCAAGAAGTATCCATAGAACATCCCATCTTCATATCCTTCTATAACGCAGCTACGGAATGCTTAAAATCGAGCAGAAAGAAAGAATAGCAACCCTTGAAATATGCCAGAGGAATAAAACAAGGAAAGTCAGATTTCAGTAGAACAGCAAGGAAATTGGAGACTCTGGATATGAAATGTGGTTAACACTGGGATTGTAAACCTAATCTATCAACTAAACCTCTGATGGATCTACCACCTTAAATCTTTTCTCTGTGAACGATCTCCACAGAAAAGTCTCTTAGCACCCCCAAAATTCTCAAAATTATCCATTGAAGGGAGATTGTAAGGAGGAATTCTTTCTGAATGCTGAAGGAAACTGAAAAGCACAGGATTAACATAATCCAAATATGGTGCAAATAAGCAGTGATTCAGTTTTGTCTTGGAACTCCTGAGCAATGCCAAGATAAAGAAGAAATGTCTTTAAAAGGAAAAGGCAAGTCCTGTATTTGATACAGATCTAATAAAAAGCAATCGTATGTGATTCAGAAGAATATTACTGGAACCACACTGTTTCCAAAATCTTTTGCTGAAAGTAAATTAAATTCTTATATTTGAAGTGAAGCCTTTGGTGATGCTGAAAATTTGTCTCCCCTTGGAATGTGCTCCTGCATAAAATGATTACTTCAGAATCTTTTTGCCTCTAAAGTCATCAAATGAGCCAAGTCTTACGGGGCTGAGCTATATTAGAGGGCTTTTTGGACCCAAAATTTAGCACCATTGATTAAAAATTATCTTGGAGACATATTCTATATCAATGTGTGTTTTCCTCCTGCTAGGAGCTTTATTCTGGTGTGTATGTTAATAATTCTCTGAGGCAAATCTCTCAGGATATGTCATGCAAAACATAGTGTTTAAGATTCCTTTTCATCCCTGTATTCTCTGCACACTTTGTATAAAATTAAATACATTGAGAAGTTCTAGAAGAAATGGGAGAACTACTATTGCTTTTCCCGAAGGCTGGGATTAAAAATGTTTCCTTTTATGTTGTTCCTTCCAAAGACAGGAAGTAAGATATTTTCCTCTGCTGCCTGTGGAACCATTCCTGTGAATATTTATTTCAATAAAATTTGTAATTCTACTTGCTGTTGCCAAGAATTTTCCCAAGATATTTCAAAGATTGTTTGGGTTTTTTTCCTAGAAAAATTGGCAGAACACAAACACAATTTAACATTAGACTGTTTCAGACCAGCAGTGTTTGCTGCTATTCTGAAAAATGCTTCTGTAACAGACAACTTTGCAGATGTCAACTGTTAACATGTTAACCTCAGCAAGTTCCTAGCTAAATCACTGCTTGTATTCTAATATAATCACATAAATGTTGCAAAGTGTTTTGTTGTTTTGCTTTTTAACTTCTTTTTTTTTCTTTCAGTTATGTTTCATTTTTAAACTTGAGCCTTGGGAATAAAAGTATTAAATAAATTCTTGCATAATTTTCTATGAATATCTAGGTTCTCATACTTATTTATGAAACACCATTCTGCACAAGTTTGGTATCCATTTAACAACTATTAGGAAATCATCTCGCTTTCCCTGTACTACTCAAGTTTATCTATTAGATTAAACAACACCCCATTGGGGTGTGCTGAAAATGCTTTGAAACGCTTTGCTGGCTCTGTGTCCACAAGATGTCAGTGTGGATCCTTAATTCACTTCTACTCTTACTCTGTCTTATATTCTTGAAAAAAATCGTGATATATTCTGGCAACCCCTCAGCAGACATTTCCTTTGAAGCTGAAAGTCTCACGTAAAAGTCTCATTATTGGCCTGGGTCTGATCTCTGCTGTTTAAAGCGATCAGGCTGGTGTTTCTAATCTTTCCTTGGAGGAGAAGTACTAAACTTTGGATGTGTGTACTGAGCACAGAGACCAGTGAAACTAGTCTGACAGCTGACACCAAAAGGGCTGGTGGGATTGAGCAGTAGAAGACATTGCTGTGTTCTGGAGCAGAAGAAGGGTGCTAATGGCATGGAGCTGTAAAAACTTGCTAAAATTGTTCAGATACAAGGCTTGCTAGGCTGGTGCACAGTGATTTTAGTTTTTTTTTTACATGAATTAATATTTATGCATTGGCTTGAATTGCATCATCTACATGCCACCATGTAGTTGGTTTTAACTGGTTATCTTAGCTTAATGAGTGTTGTTTAGCAATAGGTGCTGCCTATTCATCTTCTGTTTAAAGCCTGTTAAGCTTGGTGATTTCAGTTCAGGTTGTTTACTGTGTCTTGCTATTTATACATCCCTGTAGTGAGGGGAAAAGCTAGCAGAATTTGGTAAGCTTTCAATGCCTGAATAGCTGCTGCTTAAATCCCTCTGAATTTCATCTGAGTTGCCAGCTTTTGCTGAGGAGAATTCGATTGACCTTAATACTACGGATATGTAGCACATAAGAGGCATTTAATCAACTCTCACACACCACTGCTTTGAAAGCCTGCTTGAAAACTCTGAAGAGATTCTGATAAACATTTTATTAGAATGCATTTTAATCAATAGTTTACTTCATGCAGCTACATACTGGAGCTATTTGCATTTTTTTTTCTTTAGATAAATGAACTAAAGTCAACTGTAGTTAATAGACTACTTTATAAATAATATTTTCTAAATGAGGCTTGAAGAAAAACTGTGACTTTGAACCAAAATTAAGACAGATCTCAGAAAACATTTTCTAGCCCTATGCATAAAAATAATGTGATTGATGTGTCTTGTATGGAAAAACCTGGTTTTATTTCCAATATGTCTCTCAAGGTAAGGCCAACAGCAGAGGAATCCACATCTATCAAAGCCAAAGCACTTTTTTATAGGCAATTAAAAAGAAGTTTAAAAATGTATCCTTTGTCTATCATAAGGAAAATCACTTTTTTTTCAGTAAGAAAATACATTAAAAAACTTAAAAGCTTTCAGGTTGCAAATGTAAATATATATAGTTTCATATGACACATTCTTCTTGCACTGTTGCATGGCATCCAGATGAACTGATATATTCATCTGATTTTTTTATCATACTTTTCTATGTAATTGTATTTCTGGTTGTCTTTAAATGTAGCTTAGGTGTGACAGCTGTGAGAGTCAGAAGAAACGATGTGTGCTTCCCCTTCCCTTATTTATTACACTGTGAAAAGCTGCAGTGTTATTTAAAATAAGGTGATGAGGTATTATATCTCATATTTAGGGGAGGGGGAAATTCTTTGTTAATGTTAAGATAGTACATTACCATTCACAATTATAATTTGAATTTTTGAAGTTTGATGATTCTCCAGTTATTTGTTATGCCCCTGGCATGTTTTCAATATTTGTGTTACAGAAGCCTTCTCTCATATTCCCTTTTGTTAGGGCCCGTAGGAGCAGATAGGAGGGAAATATTGGGAAATACTGGAAATATTTTTCCAAATTTGGGAACATATTCAGATATTCTTGTGGCTGTCACTAACACAAATTTAAAAAACGAAATTGTCTGGGATTTTAACCTATGAAAGCTAACCTTATAGAAAAAAATGTCAAGTGTAGAATATAATTCCTGTCGGTACCATGTGTTCTGCTTACTCAGTCTTTGCTATAGATTCTGTCTTTGGTACAGAACACTCATTTTTTGCCATTTTGAAACAAGACCACAATTCCTGAGAGACATGATTTCCTGAGGATAGCTTCTTGATGGCCCTTTAGACATAGGTAAGTTCAGTATCTTTGGAGGTGTTTGTATATATCCTACCTTTGGCTCTTTGTCTCTAGGGTTTTTTAGAGTCTGATAGCAAATAGGATTCTTCCATCAGTAAAATAATTGTAATTTTCAGATATAAAGAACATCAGCAGTTCAGAAAAACAGATTCAGCTTCTACAGCAAATGGGAATATTATTTTAAGATGCTACAATCAACAGTAGCTAACTGGACTACCATGTGCTGATGGATGTTAGCAGGAGCTAAAAGACTCAATATCTTTAACCTCCTTAGAATACACTATGATAATGATATGATAATTGAGTTTAGGCCTTATTCCTGATTAAAGGAACTGCTGAAGGCAGCTAAAGCCTTACTGGCTACTTTTTCAGGTCTAAGCTTACAGCCTAGTAGTGGAAGAAGCTTTGATGACCTGTTTAGGGGCAAAATGACACTTCCTTTTGATAGGTATGGAAGCAAAAATTAAAATATTATTCTGACTGATAAACCTCCCTATGCATGCAACCATATTTTGTGATGGTAAAATGACCATGGGTGAGAATATTTTCCATCTGATCTCTTAAGGAAAAGAAGACAAGACTTCTTCATTCCCCACAAAAATATGAATCCTTTGGGCAATTTTAAAAAATGAAAGATGTGGAAAATACCTCCAAGATAATTAATTACCTTAAAGCTCCACAAAAGTTGTGAGGAGAAAGATTTGAATCACTTCCTCTCTTCAAGAAAAAGGCAAGTATTATCTTACGTAAGAGCAGAACAGAGGGCATGAGTAATTCAGGATGTTCCTGGAGATCATTGCTGCTAACTTCCTGACACAAGTGACCAAGAAGTTGTGCAGGAGATGCTGTGATGGATCTTATTCTTAAACAAACAAACAAACAAACAAACAAACAAATTGACCTGGGATGTGAAGCCTGAGGAAAGTCCTGGCTGAAGAGACTGAGTTCAAGAGTGGAGTTCAGGATCCATAGGTGAAGTATCAAGGTAAAACCCAAACTTTGACTTTGAGAAAATACTTGTCTTTTCAGGGACCTACTTGGAAGTATACCATGGGAGACAATCCTGCAGGAAAAAAAGAGTTTGAGAAAGCTTGTAGGTTTTCAAGGATAGCCTTTACTAAGTTAAAAAGTTGTCCAACCTCATGTGCAGGAGAATGGCAGAAGACCTGTGTAGCTGAACAAGAAGCTCCTAACTAAACCCAGACCGGAGAAGAAACACACAAGTTGAAGTTGCTTCAGGTAAATACGTAGAGAGGAAATACAGAAACATTGTTCAAGTGTGAAGAGATAGGGTGAAGACAGCCAAAACATATCTGGAATTGAATCTGGAGGGGAACAGGATGTACCATAGGATGTGCTTCTACAGGTACACACACAGCAAAAAGCAACTAGGGAAAACATGGCTTCTGCACTTAACTCAGTGGGAATCCTAGTATATGGAGAAGTATATGGAGAAGACTCAAGGAGGTACTCAAGGCCACCTTTGATTTGTCTTCAGGAATGCTAGGCACCTGCAACAATATGAAAGCCAGGGTAAAAGAAAATTAAGCTAGGGAAAATTTAAACAAACTGGATGTTTAGGACCCATATATTACGCACTTATAAAGAGTGCTGGTCAATGTCACTGTCATTGTCATTTGTCTTTGAAAGGTCATGGCAATCAGAAAATTCTGAGGGCTTGAAGAAAGCAAATGTGACTCCTATCTTGAGGAAGACCTAAGGAGGATCTGAGGAACTACAGGCTGGTCAACCCCCTTGTTCTGGGGAAAGTGGTGGGGATAATAAACCTAAACATTTTTTACAAATTTAAAAAGAACACAAAGGTGATTAGGCATAGTCATTGTGGCTTTAGTGAAATGGTGCTCGGCCAGCTCAAGCATCTTTTATGAGAAAATGACTACCTAGGTGGATGAGGGAAGAGAACTGGATATTGTTTATCCTGACTTTAACAAGGCTTTTGACACTGTATCCCATAACACTCATAGACAAAGTATGAAGCATTGGCTAGGTAAGTGAGCAGAAAGGTGCACAGAAAACTCAACTCAAAGGGTTCTGACAAGCTGTCTGGGGGTCAGTCAATATTAGTGTACTCCAGGGCAGATACTGTTTTCATTAATGACCTGGTTGATGGGAGAGACAGCACCTTGAACAAGATTATAAGTTGTTTTTAACCTAGGGGGGATACATCAAGTAACACTATGATATGCCAGTTGGTTGTGTTGCCATCCAGAGGAACCACAGCAGGCTGAAGTAATGATCCAATGGGAACCTCATGAAGTTCAAGAAAAGGCAATCCAAAGCTCTGCAACTGAAGCAGAATAACATCAGGCAGTGCTGCACGCTGGAGGCTGACGTGCTGCAGGGCAGCCTTCCAGAGGAGACCCTATGTGTCTCAGCGGGTATCAGGTTTAACATCCACCAGCAATATGCCCTTCCCGCAGTGAAGGTCAATGGCCTCTTGGGCTATAAAAACTGTTGCTAGCAGGTCAAGGAAGACTATTCTTCCCCATTACTCAGCGCTGGTGAGATCACATCTAGAGCACTGTATCCAGTTCCAGAATTCCCAGTACCAGAGATACATGGACTTAATAGGGCAAATTGACTGAAGGACCAGGAAAATTATTAAAGGATGAGGAGAGACTGAGAGAGCTGGGACTATTCAGCCTGGACAGAAGAAGGCTCAAGGGGAATTTTATCAGTGTGGATTGATGTCTGATGAGAGGGAGTAAGGAAGGCAGAGACAGAGTCTTTTCAGTGGTATCCAGTGATGGGAAAGAGGCAATGTGCACAGTTTGAATTGCAAAAAAATTCCATTTAAACCTAAGGGGGAAATATACTGTGTGATGTGTCAGGCACTGGAACATGTGGTTTGCAGAGGTTATAGCATTCCCTGTGTGGATCTCATCATACAGATTTTCAAAGAGAACTCATATCTGACTTAAGAAATAAATCCTTCTTAAGAACTAAGAGAGTAATTTGCACTCAAGTTCAGTGTTTAGCATAGTGTCTTCTCTCCATTAGCAGACAATTCACCCATTGCTAACTAGTCTTAGTAGCTATTTTGATTGCATTATGGCTTTTTTTTTTTTTTTAAGGTTGAGACGTGGTCTGTTTCATTTAGAAATGAGTTTTTAAAGTGATTTCTGTTTAGATGTGAACTTCTTTAGAGAAGACTAACATCATGTTTGGCATTTAAAAGTCAGAACTCTACTGTTTCTTAACCAAGTTATGGTATGTAATATCCTCTAAATACATAAAGGCTGCAGGATCCAAGAAATCCTGTCTTTTCAGGGCTGCCTTTCTGCAGGTCAATTTTTGAATTACAGTAATGAAATTATACATGATTTTGTTACACTGAAATTTTAATACAATCTCATAGAGCAATACATGCTTCTTGGTGTCTTACTTAGACAGTTGATGTTAGGATGGAAATATGATCTTATCTGATAGGGCAGACGAAGATGTTCTTGTCATTACAGTGCCGCCAGGAGATATAAGAAATCTGTGGGTAATTCTGGTGCTTAATAATCTTCCTGTATGATCATTGGCAACTTGTTTTGGATGAAAATTACTGTAAATAATGTCAAAGCTGAAGTTGTACCAAATGCCTCTAGATAATTTGCCCTACTAATTAGTCTGACTTTTCTACTCAAGATGGGGTAGAAATTCTTTTGTACTCTTGTCTGTTTTCTTGATTATTCAGGTTATAAGATGATTGGTTCATGAATTGACAAGTAAATGCAGAGGTGCTCAACATCACCACTGGAATTTTAATAGCAATAACTAAACATAAAAAATTATCCTAGCAACTTGACAAGGGCAAATTGGAATGACATATTCAGTAATACTACCAAGCTATACACCTTTCTTCTAATCTAATTATAAAGATACTCTGCTTACACAGTAAATGCATTAGTAAGGATTAAATTAATTTATTGAAAGATGTGACAAAAGACTTCCGAAGCACTTTTACCTTGCTCTAAGTGTCACAGTAGCAGCAGGAGAGAAATAAAAAAGGTTTTCATCAAATCCATGTATTTTTGGTACCCACTTAACAAAAGCCAATAAGCCTTTTGGGAAGGTTTATATAAATCAATACAAATGAAAACAAAATCCATAAGATATCCCTCAAGCAACCGGTTAATTCTTGTTATTCCCTATTGTCTGGGTCAGGAGTTTAATCAGGCTTCTCAAGAGACCACTACAGTATGTGTCACTGAAAATCAGAGTGCCACTGACGTTGTGTTATTGGAATGATAATATACTTGTTGCTCCTGCAAATGATTATTTAATATCCAAAGATTGGTCTGGTTTCTGAGAGATCAATGAGAAGTAGTTTATCTTCTGTCATAGGGAAAATTATGATTATACCTTAATCTTATCATACATCTCAAGAAAAATCAAATGAAGCCTTATTATAGAAATAGAATTACACAGCGATAGTGCAGTTTAAGATTTTGTTGGGATGTCCATTTTAAATCTTTTATCCCAAGGAAGTATAACCCAGAATTGGCTCTGAACTAAAGCTTTGTACAGTGATCTTATCACTATGGGAGTTTATTTCCAACTACAACTACAATTAAAAAAAAAAAAAAAGCACGTGGACGCCTATATTCAGCGGAATATAACTTTACGAGTGACGGATATTTATGTTTAGGTTTCAGTTTACTATAAATAGAAAAGTAAAAGCTCTATTTATGTTTCTACAACGGATGGAGAGAAGATATGTTCAAGGTAGCTGAACTCAGAACACCTTTGAGAAACAAAAAAAAGAGGGCTAATTCTGGTCTGATTGAAGCCTGCTAAGGTCTCTCATTGACTTTAGAAGAGTAGACATTTATCTACTTACTCTGAAACAGTCTTTCTTTTCTACTCTCAGTCTGGCTAAGAACTTTCCTCATGATATGCATCTGTTATTATTTGTGTCAGTAGTGTAGATTTTTAGTTGAATTCAATTCGCTTGTAGAGGAGGTATTGCATAGTAAGATACAAGTAGAGTCTTGTCCAGTCCCACTGAGTTCACTAAAAAATGTTATGTTGAATTTAATATCCAGAAAAACTGGTGTTCTTACATTAAAATCAAGATATGAGCAGATAGGAGGCAAAAAAACACTAGAATTTTTCAGTGTTTTGAAACTTTGTAATAGTTTTGGTCATCACTCCTGATCCAAATCAGATGGTATTTCGAAAATACCAGGACATGTCCTAAACCTGATATTTCTCAAGGCAAAAAATCCATACTAGACACCTGGGGACATGAAGAAAATGAAAAAAAGTTGAAATAACTTGAAACCAAGTCAAATAAATTGGACATTTTCCAAACACGTTTGGCAACAATTGAAAAAAGGTTTGTGGTTAAAAGAGAGTTATAGAATGAGGATATTGAAATGCCTTCCTGGAAAGAGTGCTAGCTACAAATGTATTTTGTATCATAGATGCCTTTAAAATCAATAAAATTCAAGTTCATTTTTTTTTCACAATAAAGTCAACTAATGAGGAAAACCAAGAAATGTAATCATAACTATATAACTAAAAGCCATTTGAACATCTGCTATTTGCCTCACTAAGACAACAGACAATTCCAATGGAATTATGCATTACTTTATTAATGCATGTATGTTTGCTTCACAACACTCTTGGACAGTTCATGCATGTTTTTAACTCCTACTGATTGATAAAATTAGAGGGAAATTTAGGAGGTATTTCAGGAGATTTTGTAGTAAAATGTCTAAATCTCATTAACTTTTAGGTCTTTTGGACATCTTGACTCATTCAAGAGAAGATGATTGTAGTGTGGGTGCTCTCTTGAACGTTTCAAAATTTTGAGTAGGGTGTCCTAATCTGTAGTTATTTGCTATAAATTTTGTTATTAAAAAAATTAATTTAGGATAATTTAAAAATCAATCCTAGAAATATAAGTCTACAGGAATGGAGTGAGACCCTTTACTCTGTTCCCTACCTCAGTTGTGTATTAGCAGCTTTATCATACTTGACAGGGAATTTCTAATTCACCCTTAATAATCTCTGACTCTTAAACACCTTGAAACTCCTCGAGAATTAAATGCTATCCTTATATTTATCCTTGTCCTTACTCTGTAGCATATTTCGTAATATATTATCGATCAATTCTTATTCAGCTTCTCATTGAAAATAGTATCTTCCTTTGAAAAACTCTCACCTGGCTCTTTTTTACCTGACTGTTTTCTTTTCAATCAAATAGGCTCATTATTTTAATCACAGAAAAATATTTTCTTTCTTACACAATTTTTATTTTTGCTGTTTATGAATGAAATTTTGTACCCCTGTCCCTGACAGTAATTCTCAGCTTAGCATCCATTCACTTTTAACAAAGACGATGTCTTTTTCATCATCCAAGTTTTCAACAGAAATACTAGGGCATGCAAGGTTTAAGGATTTCTAGTGTAATGGAGAATAGTAATCATTTTAAGTAAGGTTTTGCAGCCAGTTTTGTACTCTTTTGTAAGCTCTATAATACTCCACTATTTTGTTCATGCAAGGTAATATGAATCAGTTAAGAGCCTTAAAAATAGGCAAGATGCTTGACTTACATTGCTTTTCCTGTCTCAAGAGGAATGATAATATTGTACTTGACAAAATCATGTAAACTTGCTGCTCATCCTCCTGCAATCCACAAGATGGCTATAGACTTTTATTTGTTCTAGTTGTTTCTCTGGAAGTGGAAATTGACAAGTCTGTAACTGTCATGTAAAAACTCCATCTTTTTTGCTCTTCTGACCTTTTTTCCCCATAGGTTCTCAAGAATATGTAGTAGCATTGCCTTTTTCAGATAATTCTACTTTAAAGAAATATTGATAACAGGGAAAGTAAGAGTGTTTTCATGCTTATGTTTTTATTCCTTTTTGAAAGTCTTATTGAAGAAGTGTATTAAAACGGGTCTGTATTTTATTTGGGGAGATTTAACACTATTGCTGCTCATCCTTGCTATCTTTGTTCATTGATACAATTTTATCAAGGCTTACAGCCCCTCAAAGACTAGAACACCAAGGAAATATGGCTGACAAATTTGTTCCTCCTCTCACAGAATTTGCAATCTGAGTTGATCTACCCTTACTTAGGCTGATGGATAAATCAGTCTATGACACCTGTAGATGAGTATTGGCTTTGTGATCTGTGGCTGTGTCACAGTAACAAGTAGTATGGCAAAATCAGAATGAATTTGTGGAGTAACTAGTCCTGTACATCTGACATTCCCGTTATGTGTATTTTAAAGATTTGTGGCCCTAAGGACTAGGCATGCCCTGTCATTGTCATAATAAGATGTGCTCTGGTTTAGCTTCATCTGGTGTGGTGATTCATTGGAGAATGCAACAACCTGGAATCAATTTATTTCACCCTCTGTGGACTTCCATTCTCATATGAAACAAAACACAGTAAGGAGGAATTACGTGATTTCTTTCTAGACTACAGTCCTTATTCACACTGAAACACTGTGCACTTTCTAGGGATACTCCTGTAATTTTGGATAATGAGCTGTCTGGTATCCACTTATGCATCTTATGCATTAGTTTTGTATTTCAAATATACCATGGAGGTCACCTCTGTGGGAGCATGTAGACTCTGCATCTTCCTTCTACCTCCTTTCAACGCAAGAAAGTTGAAATACAGTTTCTTCCTCTACTTCTGACTTGCTTTGCCAAAACCCAGTGTGTTACAGATAAATCTGAGGCATCTATAGTGTGACAAAAGTTAAGCACCTTCAAGAACCATAAAAACTTTGTAATCCTTGTCATTGCTAAAAGCCTAGTTAAATGAGTCATGCTGTGTATGAAAAATGGAGACTATGCTAAAGAGAATGTGTATACGTATATGGTCAAACATATATTTGAGTTGTTCTTTTCCTTTGTTTACTGAGTCTTGTATATATGCCTTGTAGCAGCAGAGTAACAAATGAGGGAAGGTCATGGTAATAGTTAAACTATTCATTCTAATTAAACATATTCAAATTAATTGGTGGGTTTGTTTGCATCTTTGCAATTGGAAGAGTGTTGTGCATAATTTACGAGGAGGTTTTTTTTATGGTCTTTTTCTGCCAAGGATGCTGTGCCTTCAGTACATGCCATGGTACCAATGACAGGAAGGATACACTGTGGAGGTTATGGCTTTTTTTCTTGCTTGGCAGGTTTCTCAAGGGCTTTGGGATGCTTAGATTGTAAAAGCTGCTGCAGCTATATGGCAAGAGAGGAATAGCTCCAAAGTTCTTCTAAAGACCAGATTAATATGGTTATTACTTAGGTCACACATAATGAGGCCCTGCTATGAATGAAGGAGACATACAGAGAGCTGTGGCAGTGGCTGTAACTTGGCCATATGTGCTTCTGCCTGTTCCACCAAACCTTGCAGTGATATCATGTAGTGGGACTCCATGTCATGCAATCACAGGTGGGAGTTTCAGATATCTGTCCATTCACAGATTAAAGCTCTGTTCCTCTCAGAAAAGTTTCAGGCTGCACTCAGATGAACTCTGTGTGGCATTTCTGCCTGTCTCAGTCTTCTGTGTAGATGCTTCTCTCCCACATGAGTACATTCTCTAAGGAAGTGCCATCTGTTTCTGTGATTTTTCCCACTCTTTTGAAACACCATTAAGAAAGACATCTATCTTCTCTCCTGTTTTGCCCTTTTCTTTTGAATAATGAGATTTTACAATTCACTCACAATATATTGTGCAAACAAATACAGCAAGTCCATCACCCGACATATCCCACAAGGACAGTATGTGATAAGGTCTTCATATGCTGATTTTCATGCTTCTCTCATGTATGTGCAGCTTTGGTGCAAAATCAGGTGTTATGGATTTTCATCATGCAACCTGGAGTACAAAGAAATTTGTAGCCCAGAAAAAATACAGGAAGACGTCAGAAGTAGGGGTGGTCAGTTCTTCTATGCTTGACTTTGAGTAGTACATCTTAATTAAAAATAATTTCTTCTTTTTCAATGTAGAGTCATTATCCAAATTTTAAAATAGAAAAATCTTTGTTAATGAAGATGGCTTAAAAAGGAATTATTTCAACATTTGTCTTTTGAGTATTTCACTGTTCTCTTTGCAATATTTTGGAGAGGGGCATGAAGGGGAGAAGGCTTTATGCTATTTAAAAAAAAAATATTTGCTCAACCAGTCAGCATTCTTTTAAATTGAAATGAAAAAGAATGACTCTGCTTTACATCCTTTCTGAATAAAGAAAATATCCAGTCACTCTTTAATATTAAGCAAAACTAGCACCACTGTTTCCACAGCGGTTTAAAATGGACCACAGCAGTTCATCACTGATTGCAGTAAGGCTACGCAGTATTTTAATAAGGAGTATTCTTTGTAATTCAGTAAAATCTGAAAAAACTTAAAGAAGAATTGAGAAGATCACCTCTGGTCTGTGTTGCTCCTGCTTTTTCAAGGTTCATTAAAAAAAAGTCTGTCTTTAGACCACCACTGATTTTTCACAGCATTTTACTTTTTTATTTTCAGCACCTGTTATACTGTATAACCCTCCTCTCCATCTCCTGCACTAAACCCCAATAACCACTCATAATTATGTACATCTTCCCAGTTGTTTCTCAGGCATTGATTGTGGTATGAGGTGGTCTGAGAAAATAAGTTGGTTTTCTCTGATTCTTTTCATGTCTACTCTGATCTGCTTCACAAATGCTTTTTGTACCTTTAATTTACATGTACACTGAACTTAAATAATAATGTCAGGAGCTTACAAATTAAAGCAATATGTATATGAAATTTCATTTGTATAGCTCCACACAGGATTCTGTATATTCAATGTATTCAGTTTAGTTGATTTAGTTTAGTTTGAGAAAATCATCATCACGGTCTAAAAATACAGGATGTTCAACCTAGAGAAAAGATGAGTTTGAGCTCTGAGTGAAACATCTGCTGGTGGGAATATGGGCAATGCATACACACACACACAGAGGGGTTATCATCCATCCATCCATCTACTTCCTCTGACATTATCCTATTATCTTTGTACTGGATGTTAGATTGCTTGTGGGACTCATCTGCAGAGGTTCAATATAATCAAGGCTTCATAGCCAGTTCATCAGGGAATAGTTAAGTAATATATGAACACAGCCCACTTACATTTTCTGATGCTTTTCCATTCTGTTATTTTCAGGATAAGTATTGTCAAATACAATGATATGTAGTACATTCCTAAGATGAAGCAATGGGATTTTTAAATTTTTATTTATCCTTGTGGATTGAGGAATTGTAGTGATATTTTTTTAACGTTGTTCCTGTGAGTGTCTCATTAGGTACTCACTGCTACCTACTGTTGAGCTCCTTCAGACTCTTGGGGTGTCCTTCAGTTTTAGGATGGGACCTTTATAATGTCTCGAGGAAAATGTGTTTTCATTAGATTATTGTTACTTTCAACTGAATGGCTTTGACATCATTGATTGACTATTAGGATGTTAAAGCATGTCAGAAAATTCAGATGTGTTCATGAGGTTGTATAAGAATAAGATAAAAAGGAGGGGAAATGAAGAATGAGTTAAGGTGTATTCTTAGGCTTAATCAGTGAAAAAGATCGCTTTGAATTATAATTCCTTCCCTGGTGCCTCATTTGAAAACTCGCTGTAATTGTTTTCCAATTTTTCTGATTTTCCATTTCACTATTAAGTAGGATATAAGCTGCATTCATTGAACATTACTTGCTGCACTGGAAGACAGAAGGATTTTATCCATAAAATCCAGATTATATGCTTTGAAGTTGCTTTGAACTAGCTTAAATTATCAGTGTTACTTTACAATTAAGAAAATTGTATTAGACAGGGTTGTGATAAACATTTTTAAATTTGAGGAGTTTTTTAATATTGAAATCCAGTATCAGCCGAGGGGCATATCTCTTACTGCTAGCTGTCAAGGGAATCAAAGCAGGCTCTATTGCTAATTAAGAGATCTCATTTAGATAAGCGAAGAAAAGTAGGACAATTTCATTCTAGAGAGTCTTAAATGTACAGAGGAATGGATGGTTAGTAAAGAGGTAGATACTCTGAATCAATGAAGTTTAGTTAAGCATTTCTTAAAATTCCCCTAAAAAATTAAGAATAATTTTTTTAAATAGTGTTTTTTAACTAGTGTCTCCACTAGTTTTTTTTTTGTTTGTTTGTTTGTTTGTTTGTTTTTTCTTGCTTTGCATTTTTTCCTAAAGCATTCGAGGAGCAATATTAAAAGTGAAAGACATCAAACCTTTAAAGGTCTGCTGGCTAGATGCTGACATAAGAATGTTGTTTTATTCTTGGTTGAACTCCTGTTGGTTATTTAGGAAATATGTAGCTTAAAATACCAAGATTATTGAATCTTAAAAGCTGAAAAACCAGAAAGATATTTAATCTTTACTTTTCCTGCTATATGTTGCTTTTTGACCTTTTTTCCTCACAGTTTAAAAATGAATGAAAGCACTGAGAAATCTACTTACTTTTTAGAGACAGGATTGTGATTCTCTAATTCATACTGGTTAGAATTTTCTTCAGCAAAAATGCTAAAAATGTATTAATCCTACAATTTAATTACTTATTAGTCATATAATGTTGTTGAGATGTGAAAAAAAGAGTAATTCATGGCATACTTATATTCATAGAACTGCCCAGAGATAACCAGCTAGCTCATTTCACTCAAAACTGTGGCAAAGTCATGGACTGCTCTGCCTATCTGTATTTGGTTGATTAGTGTTTTATATCATGCTGGAACAGCTCAGTATCATAGAAAATATTGAGTTCAATTTGGAAAATATTTCCCATATAAGAATTTTACTAATCCTCTAAATTTTTACCAAAACAATCAGAAAAGTAGAATTCAGTAGAATTCATTACAACAGAGTATTTCATCACAGATTTGTACTATTGGGATTGGAAGACAGAATGCTTGGTCTTATGAATGTTTTAAATGTATGATCCCTTACAAGCCCTTCATATTGCTTTTTTCAACTCTGTTGAATTAGTAATTGCTGAATATGATGTTGGGTCTCAGTGTATCTTTCTTATTTATCAAAGTGCTATACATGGATTTATTCAGACAAGATGGAGATACTCCATATTTTTGTGGATGAAATTCTAGAGTCAGATACTTCACACTGCTCCTACACATTTTAAAAGTCTTTTAGCCAGTGCAGATTCTCTGGAAAGCAGAAGGGGCTGTGCAGGCATCTCAATTTGCTGGTCATATTCCATCACATATTTTCTGCACTGGTACTGGTGCTCCTTACAATTATTCAACTTTAAAAGGTGTTGCTTAGGGATTTAAGAGATGGAGATTGAACTCCAGTGAATATTAACTGCTATTGGCTGCAGCTTTACATTGTCTAAATTGTATGAATAATCATCACATTTTATTCTTTAACATTATCTTTGAAAACTACTCACTTGTTTTTTAAATCTCTTTGGGGATATCACTATGCAATGCAGGTGCCATCTGTCATCCTGTCTGAGACCAGCCCTGCAAATGCAATGCCATCACTGTGCTGCTGTCAAAATCAGAGCACATAATATGTTGATGGGATAACTGCCTTGAATGCCACCCAATTTGAAGGTAACAGATTCCAGACCTAAATTAGGATTCCAACACAGAAATTGTTCTCTTGTCTCTTGTATAACTTTCCCTTCTGCCCCTCATAAAAAGGATACAAATGCAAACAATTCAACAGTTACCAGTTTATAATGGTGTGAGGTGCATAATTTCTAGGTCTGTGGAGGTTTAGAAAGGCACGAAATGGCAGAGGCCACTATTGAGTCTATATACCTGTATGAGGCAGTTTCTTAGATTGCTCATGGTTTGGAGGGCAAGACCTCTCCAGAAGATGATTCAGCCCATCTAAAACGTGAATTACCAGAATATCACATCTTACCACTAATTGCAGAGGAAATTAAGGAATATTCCTGATTTAAGTGCCAGAGTCTAAGTGGAGCAAATTCAGATTGGAATGTCTGTCTAGCTCATGGAGGGAGAGGGAAGCTTATTCTGTGACCTTTACAACTATGACATCACATTTTGGAACAGCCTTTCTTCATCATTCTTTCCTCCCTGTTATATCTGTGAAATTAAAAATGAACTCAACTCTTTTTATAATAGCAAGTAGAAGAGAATAAATTCATGAATTAATAGCAAAACCTTAGTTGTTTTTATAAATTCAAGCTCATTTTAATTTGGGTTCAGATGGTTGCAGTTTCAGGGAAAGAGTCTTGAGTGATTAGCAGAAGTTTTTTCAGAAGGTGATACTGCAGTAAGGAATTTACTTTTCACATTTAGAATTAGTAATATAGGTGAATTCATGGCAGATGCAACAGGTCAGTTTTATGTATTCCTAGAACAAAATGCTAAAACTGTTTTACAATAGATGGCTGTTTCTGATCAGTACTTTGTTTCTATACCCACGTTCTGTAGATTCCGTAGATCCTTTAGGTTAAGACCTCTCCAGATCCTAGACATGCTGTGAGGCATCCCATGGAACAGTGATGGTAACAATATATATTAATAGATGGACAAAGGTCAGCATAGAAGGAACCCTTCACAGTTACGCATATAAAGAGTGGAGGAAATTCACTGTAATGACTCAAAAAGGTCCTTAGAAATCCAAAATTAATTTCTTTGTGAGAAAGCTTTCTTACTCCACTCTGGTGTCTTGAAAGCCACCTCTGATTTAAAAATTATGGGATTGTCCTTAAGAGTCACAGAGGACAAGCAAATAAATTTGATATTGGAACAATACTTTGTTTTTCAATCTTGTCATCGTGCTCTGTGCAATTAATACATTTGTTCTTCATTGTGGCCAAAGTGGAGTGTCTTCAGATCTGTCTGCATTCTGCATGAAGAACCTCAGTGAGAAATGTATGGTGACTCCATAATATTTGAGCATCAACTTGGAAGTTTAGACAAGATCCAACTTTCTGCAAATAACCAGCATTTTTCTGAAATATTTTGCCCCTTGAAGCATCTTCAACCAGACATTCAACCTTTCTCAAAGAATGTTTTCTTAAAGATTTGAGAAAGAAAATATGGCTGGGAAAAAAAATCAGCTACACTTTAAAATATTCTATTTCTGAAGTGCAACAGATTTCTCATTTATGAACTGTGGGTGAATCACCAATAATTTGATGAAAGTATGGAAATTGTCAGCACATTCCTTCTTCCTGTTGATAGGGAAACCATTCTGTGGGTATCTCTGTCTTCACAGTGTCTCTATTCCTTTGCAAATTCATTGGATAATGGAAGTATAACTATTTTGTATCTTGATAGCTATATCATCATTAAAAAATTATACCAAAACAGGACAGGTAAACAGAATTAAACTAATTATGTAAATTTATCTTCATTATTTTGGGGGGATTTCACAACTAAAACATTCCTAATTTAGTTACAAATAAATTTGATTCTATGTTTGATTTTATCCAAATCTAGAGAAATAAACTATGCTTATTCCATATATTTTATTTCAAATTTTGTTTGATACTTGCCCATGGGACACTCAACAAAAGTATAAAAACTTGTATATAATGTCAGAAATTACTTCCAAAGATGCTTCTGCTATAGGTATGTAACTCGCAATATGTAAAGCAAATGTCTTATCATGTTGTACTTTTCCATAGCAGTACCTTAGTAGCAAAAAATAAGTGTTTACATTAATATATATTAAAAAAAGGGACACCACCCAAATGTGAAAATATATTTCCTTAGTCTCCAAAGAGTCAGGGAGCCCATTCTGATCAATATGTTGGCAGGAATGTTAAGCAAAAATATGATGTGCATTGATGTAATGTCAACAGAGATTTTATAGTCTCCAAAAACATTTCTCTCTACAATTGTAGTTGTGTTCTTTCAATATACTGTATGATACATGCTTGTTTGCATATAATTTTTGTTTTATACAATTTTCCACAATGCAAAAAGACAATCCAACATTCTATTCTTTCTACATTACATGTTGCCAATGAGTTCTTTGTTCATGGTTCTTCAGAAGACTTGGCACCTTAAACTGAATCAAAAATTTTTTACTACTTCAGTTCAGTATAAAGTGTTTATCATTAGGTAATAAAAATACTCTATATGGACCAACAATAAATGGCACACTCTGCCAGTGGTTTCAGATAGCTCTGTGGATAGAAGTAGGAATTTT
>VYXD01012929.1:0-80367 GCA_013397195.1 Hylia prasina | reverse complement strand
GTGGTGATTGGCTCATGCAAATGAGGAGGAGTTGTTTGGTATGGTGGGGAGAAGCTTTGTTGGCATTTACAGTTCTTTTGATATGTACTTTTGTTGTTCCAGTATAGTTTTGAACCCTTTTCTGTTCTCCCTTCAATCCTCCCCTGCCCTTTTGTGATTATTGCCTGGCAGCTCTGGCTGACAGGGCTGTAAAAACCTACAGGGGAGGGCGTATGCTTGCCCCTTGTAAGANTTTTTTTTTTTTTGTATATTGAAGAGATAATAATGAGTTCTAGATATATTTTTTAAGGATAAAATTTGTTGTCCTGATATTTCTCGCCAAGGGCTTTTCTGCCTCAGTCTTTCCTCTGTCCTACTACTGGCCTCCTAATCCCATCTACTTTTCATAATCAACTTTGTAGTCTTGGTATTGTTATGAATAAGGGGTGGTGATTGGCTCATGCAAATGAGGAGGAGTTGTTTGGTATGGTGGGGAGAAGCTTTGTTGGCATTTACAGTTCTTTTGATATGTACTTTTGTTGTTCCAGTATAGTTTTGAACCCTTTTCTGTTCTCCCTTCAATCCTCCCCTGCCCTTTTGTGATTATTGCCTGGCAGCTCTGGCTGACAGGGCTGTAAAAACCTACAGGGGAGGGCGTATGCTTGCCCCTTGTAAGAGGCAGCAGGGAGTGCGAGACACTTGTTGCTGGGAGGCCGGGCAAGGTAACATCGCACCACCAGTCAGGATACAAGAAGGGCTCCACCAATGAAAGGCACGGAAGGACTGATTGACAGGCCTTGGAAGGAGCCAAGTGTACATACCTGGGCAAAGCTAAGGACTGTGGGAGGGGCCAGAAGGACGTATAAGGACTGCTCATGAATATTAATGAGGCTGATACAATCTCAGTGTCTAAAAGGTGGAGACGCCATTTTGTGAGCTGAGCCTCTAGTGGGCAGAAAGAGTCCCATCAAGTTCCCAGTGCCATTCCCTCCTTTGCTTTGTCATTTTTGATGGGTTCAAATTAAATTTTATTTACTCATTCTCGCCTGGATTTTGAGTTGTTTATAATAGTGTATTATTCTTACTCTTCTTAATTGTTTTTCAGGGCTTTGGTAATTCTTCTCCTTCTCTTTTAAAAACTCAGTTCATTGTAACTGGCTCCCTGCAGTATTATTTGTCCTGCCCTCTTAGTGTCTCACCACTGCCAGCAGTGGCCTCTCTCCCATCCCTTTACTAGCAGCTTCCTCTTCATGAATTCAGATTTCTATTCCCTTATTTTTCTTTTTTTACCACCAGCCTGTCTGTACAACAGAGTTCATCCTCTTCTAGTGTCAGAAATACATGGCTTCCTTTTGTGGATTTGAGTGGCTACCAGAGGAGGTATCTAATTCTTTTACAGCCAGAAGCAGTCAGATGCAGTCATCGCAGAGAAAGGCCCAGACTTCTCTCAGCAGCATGATCATCTGTTATGATGAGTCAGGGGAAGTTTTGCATAGATATCAGGAAAAAGGTTTTTTACCCCAGAACGTAATTGGGCACTACAACAGGCTCCCCAAGAAAGTGGTCACAGCACCAAGCATGACAGAATTCAGGAAGACTTTGAACAATGCTCTCAGGCACATGGTTTGACTCTTGGGGTGTCCTGTGCAGGGCTAGAAGTTGGACTTGATGATCCTGATGGTTGCCTTCCATCAGTGTATTCTATGATTCTACATTTTCCCCAATACAATATTTACAGTTGTCTCTAATACTTTCTTGTAATATAGTCTTCTCTCCTGATGCTTCAAAATTTGAATTTTGATGATGTATTCTACTGTCATTATTTACAGAGGAAAATATCTGACTACTTGCTGAAACTATGAAGAAGCTATGAAGCTCACTCTACGGGTGAGCTACCCAGTTGCAGGACAAGAATTGTGGGCACTTATATAATTCCTTTTTTGATCAGTGCTTCAGGTAATAAGTGAAGACAAGAACCATTCTTGGGAAGAAGCAAGGGAGGTTAGAAAAACTATAACTTTTAAGAAATGCTATAAAAAGCTAAAATCCCTTTTCTAATCACTGGTGAAAATCTTGCAGAATGCTTTTCTCAGTGATGAATTATGGTTTTTTTCACATCTCAACAACATTGACTAATAAATTATTCCTTTGTGTGATGCTCGTTCACCCTGAGAAAGGGTAAAAAAAGAATCCTCTGTGCCATGACAGAATCTTATTACAGAATGAGAAAACACAGCATAAAATCTTGGGGATAGGAATTGGAACTGGATAAGTTTTGTTCAGAAGGTATTAAAATCACAGAAAAAAAAAAACAGTTGAATTTTTACCCCTGAATTGCATTGAATTTCCAAAATATTAGTTACATTTATAGTTTTATATTTTATTTACTCAATTGTATATTTTAATAAAGTGAACAGATGGATGCTGTTGCTTTTCGTTTCTGACAGATGCCAAATGAGGTCAGTTACAGAGTTCGAGTTGATTCATGAGGGGTGAGCACTAGAACTAAGTCCTCTCTACAGTGCACTTAGATTAAAGGGCCATATGCAACTTTAAGAGGATTTGATCTGCTTTACAGTAGGAGCTGCTGTCTTAATTGTCCACAGTTCAGACAGGCAGTGTGATTAATGTGCTACAAAAAGTTTGCAAACAGTATGCTGCTAGTAGTGTATGTATTTGTGTAGTTAGTTGGATTTTCCATTTGTGGTGGAGTTTTTATCATTAGTAGTATTATTTTTAGTATTACTTTTTTAACTATGAATACATGGAATTGCTTGACTTAGGATTTTACAAGTGCTGCAATCAAACTTGTGATAGAGATATCTCCAGTAACATCCTTACCAATAATCATAAAAATGTGTGAGTTTTCCTATCAATATGAAGATTTTATTGTTTCTTTTTGAGGAAAGGGAGGAATTTTAAGAGATGAGAAAGGGTGGGTTTTTTTATGGATGTATATTTTATTTGAAGAAATATTATCTTCAAACATTCTTTTTGTTTTGGTAGATAGCATCAACTAAGATGAGATAATTCTAATAATAAATGCTAGGATCTGACCCCTTGGGATCTATACCAACAGTGACCCAAAATTGTTTTCTTCTCTGTGGACAACAATTGCCAGTATTCCTTTCTTACACAGAACTGTTTTGGAAGAGACAACCAAGTGACTTCTTGTGATTTCTTCTTGTTCTAGTAGGAGAAACAGGAGAAAATGTCATAGGTATGGCGTTAACTGGAAAAAGAATTGTCCGACAGCTTCTTTGTGTCTTTGCACTTAGAATCCTCTTCCCTGTGGTAGTCTCTAAAATGTAGTGAATAGCAAAAGGTAAAATATGTGATAGAAAATACTACTTTTAGTAGTCTTGAGTTGTGACAGTATTTTTCCATAAGCTAAATTAAGTCATCACAATTTCAGAATTAATTTCTGAGGGTTTTTTTTCTTGTGATGATCCCAAATGGTATATCTTGGAAATTGTCTGTCTCCACTGCCAGAAGGTGTGAACAAATACATTTAAGGTGTTGGTGGGAAGCAAACTTTGTAGACTATGGATGGAATGCATATAGGTGTAGGAAATTTGTATGAATATATATTTATGGGTATGTCTCTCTCCTTTCTTTCCGCTTATGTTCATTGCTACTCTTCACTGAATGCCCTTTGGGATCAATCTGAACCAAGAATTGTGACCCTCAAAGTCTTGGCTGCACCATTCCTCTGATGGCTGATGTTGAACAAGTAATTTCTTTATGCCTCATTCTGTAAAATAAAGATGGCAATTCTGTCATTCAGCATAAAATGCTTTGGGCCTAGAGAGCAAAAACAAATGTAAGAGGGATGCTGGCATTGCTTTTATGCTTCTGATAAGATCATCATGCTCCTTTAATTACACAGTAGATCTTTCTTGTTCTCTAAGGGGTTTTACTTAATCTGCTCTGGTCAGATCCGTTAGACTTCACAATGTTACTGTTCCTTCTCATCTAATACATCTCAAAACATCTGAGAGAGCCTTGGAAATTGGCATGGTAATAATGGTGGTGGTGAGAGCTGGAAAAGTGCTGCTTCTGTAGATGATTATGAGTTTTTTAAAAGTAACCACATGTGAAGGTCTATAAAAATGCAGGCTCAGAGCCAGTGGAACCAGGCTTTCAGCAGATATAGACGTGTGTATTCCTACTTAAAGCAAGCTGTCCCAGAGCCTTCTGAAATGGTTTATTGAATGAAAAAGATGTATAGCTGGATATAGAGAGCACCACTCCCTGTTTCCAGTAATATCAAACTTATATTTCTTTTTTTATCCTTTACACCAATACTCATGCTTTTGGACTGTACATATTATGGCCCTGAGAAAGTCTGCAAGACTAACTGTCTCTGCATAAGCAACCTTTAAGTTTACTGATTTTCCTTTTAATTTATCATTATAACACTGATTCATATCACAGCATTAATTTATGCCATGGCATAAGCTGGTTAGCAACTACAGAAGAATTATTATAAGAAACCTAGCTCCCTCAATATGTTCACTTGTGTCCATTGGTGGCAAATATGATTGAAATTTCCATATCTAGCATCTGTTCATTCTAGTATCTGTTGCAGTAAAAATACATCCATTTGATGTTCAGCAACTGCACTTCACAAAATGGGAACATTTTTATTTGATTGGTATGGGCTAGTAAGTCGTTAACAAGGAAGTTTGAGAAAAGCATTAGGCAATACTTACAAGAGAGTTTGGTTTGCCTTTGAGTGCTGTTTGGTTAAACATGGCATTGGTATTTTAAGACTTTTTGGGAAAGGCTTGTCTCTTCTTGACACTGTCTTAATTTTTTTTTTCCCTGTGCTATTTTTGTTTCTTTGCTCCTATTTAATGCCATCTTGCTGCTTCACGTAATGACACAAACTAACAACATTGCAAAAGAACTTTCTTATCTAATTTACATCAACATATTTTTCAAATTTCAAAGGTTATACAGGCAAGGGAACAAGATATCTAGAATGTGTTCATGATTCAAGTCTATTGATTTTATAGGATAGAAACAAATTGATCAAAACTGGAGGATGGGGGCAATGTTACATTAGACAAGATTTTTCAGAAAGATGACCTCCTCAGAATCAAGTTTACATACTTCAACAGGAAGTATTAACCTCTTCCCTCCTTGTTTTCAAGAAATTTCAGTATATACTATGTATGATGGGTCTGAGGAATACATTAATTTTTGGGATCCCTAAAAACAAACAAATGAAAGAGTAAGAAGAGAAACACACTGAACAGATAAGAATCCAATACTATATTACCTCTCATGGTCTTTTTAGAACTTTGGTCCTGTTACAGAATCTATAGCAATAATTCCCAAGTTGTGGAAAAGCCAGGTTTCCTCACCTAGGTTCTAAAAGGAGACAACTGCGATCTCTATCAGGTGTTGGCCAATTAGCCAAAACAAAAAGTGAAATACATTTTCACGATGATCTGTTTAATGTTAAGTAGCTTCTTTTCAGACTCATCTTGTAATGCATATCTGGACACAATTAGGTTTTTTTTCTGGGGGGGCCCAAAATCTTGTGTGGAGACAATAATAGTTGATTGACTGAAGTGCAATGTAAACTGGAAAAGGAGCATCTTTTTCTAGGTGAGATTTTTCTACTTGGCTGGATATTTATTTATTCATTTATGAGATGGGGAATGTCCCATGTTTTGTAAAAAACATGTTTCCACATAATTACTAATTCTATGCTTACACATTTGTGAAATACTAGATTATTTTCTTCGCAGTATTGAGCAGTAACACACTGACAAAGTTATTCAAGTTAGCATGGAAGCAAGTACAGAATATGCTGAAAAGAGTGATTTGGAAGTGAGGGATGGGTAGGCATGTATGTAGAACTAGATGGTGGCAAGAGAAGTATGAAGGAGATCTGGAGCAAGGGATTGAAATATTTGGGGCTTGGACCGCTGCAAAAGGCAAGAGACATTGGATATGGTTTAAAAATATATATTTTTTAAAAACCTTAATGTAAGTTATTACAATCACAAGTTAGGCTAAGATATTTGCAGCAGAAAACTACTTTGCTCACACTTTTTTGAATCTGATATTGAATCTATGGTTTGTTGTTTTGTTCACATCAAGGAGAATTATATCAAGACTGATGATCTTTATCATCATTATGTGACATACAAAGAATAGAAATATGTTTGTATGTATAACTATTTAAATACTAAAAAAATATATCCCTGTCTTAGGTCTGTGAGGGAAAAATTTGAAAGATATTCTAGGGTAGTTATTTTAAAACTTTTAGTAATCTATAACAATTGCTACAGAAACCATTATCTTAAAACACATCATACTCATAAAATCATAGCATCGTTAGGGTAGTAAAAGGCCTCTTATATCATCAAGTCCAACAGTTAACCCAGCACCAATGTGTCTGCCACTAAACTACGTCCCTAAATATTACATCTGCATTTTTTAAAAATATTTCCAGGGATGATAATTTCACCACTTCTCTAGGCAGCCTGTTCCAATGCCTCAACACCCCTTAAGAGATGAAATTTTTCCTGAGATTTAATCTAAACCTCCTCCGGTGCAACTAAGGACATTTCCTCTTGTGTTGTCACTCTTTACCTGGTAGAAGAGGCTGAATGTCACCTTTCTTCCATCTCCTGTCGGGCAGTGAAGCAAAGAGAAATTAGGTTCCTCATAAGCCCCCTTTGTTCCAGGCTGACAGGCCTGTAGACAGGTGTCATATTTGCTGACCTCCAGGCAATCGACATCTCCCCAGTCAGCCAGGAGTGCTGATAAATGAGAGAAAGTGACTTTGTGAGCTCTTCTGTCAGCTCCCTCAGTACCCTTGGGTGGATCTCAGCCAGCCCTGAAGACCTGTGCATATGTGATGTAGCAGGTCAATGACCATTTGCCCTTGGATTTTGGGCCCTCATTCTGCTCCCTATTCCTGTGTTCAGGCTCAGGAGACTGGATGTCCTGAGGACAACTGGTCTTGCCGTGGAAGGCTGAGGCAATGAAGGTATTAAATGTCAGCCTTTTGCTCCTCCTTCCTTATTACTTTTGTCTGCACTTCCATTAAAGGGTGGACATTCTCCTTAGCCTTTTTGTTGTTGTTGTTGTTGTTGCTAATATATTTATAAAAACTTCCTTTTTCTATTCTTTTTGCAGCAATAACCAGATTGGATTCTAACTGGGCTTTGGTCCTGCTAGTTTTCTTCCTGTGTTGCTCACAAGATCCTTGTAGTCCTCCTGATTGATCTCTCTCTTCCAAAAGTGATCCATTCGCTTTCTTTCCCTGAGTTCTAGTCAAAATTCTGTTTTTAGCCTGGTTGGTCTTCCCTATCAGTTGGTTTTTTGGCACATAGGGATGGCCTGTTCCTGCACATTTAAGATTTCCTTCTGGAAGCATGTCCAGCCTTCCAGGGCTCCTTTGCCTGACCTAACTGCCTCCCAAGGGACTGTCTTGGCCGATGTTCTGGAAAGACAAATGTCTACCTTCCAGATGTCCTAGGAGACAGCTCTGCTTTTTCCCCTCCTTTTTCCCCTGGAGTAGAAAACTCTATAATTTTTGTGGTTGCTGCATCCAAGATAGCCTCCACCCATCAGATCATCAGATCACCCACTGGTCCTTCTTTGTTCACAAAGAGCAAGTTCAGAGGGACAACTTCCTTAGTCAGCTCCCTTATCAGCTATGTCAAGAAGCTATCTCCCACACTCTAGGAACCTCATGAAGCTGTTTCCTTTCTGCCATGTTGTTTTTCCAATAGACATCTGGCAAGCTGGAACAAGGGCTTGCAAATTTGAGACTTCTCCAAGTTGCTTATGGAATAGTTCATCTACCTCTTCTTCATAGTTAAGTGGTCTACAACACAGTTCCATCAGGATACTTGTCCTGTTAGTCTTATCCCAGATTTTTACCACTAAATACCTCCATCAAGCTCCAGAAAATTAAGCCCTCACTAACATACAGGGCTAGTCCACCCCTTCCTTCCCAATCCCTTCTGAAAAGTTTAGAGCCATCCATTGCAGCATGTTAGCTGTGCAAGTAGCACCACCATGTCTGCATTATGGCAATTATGCATATTCTTTCTGCTGCACCACAGATTTCAGCTGCTCCTGTTTGCTGCCTGTGGTGGGTGAGTGGTGTAGGTGCTCTTCTGTTGGGTTATGAATCATGACACCTTTTTTTGGTGAAGAAGTTCTAATTCCTGCATGACAATTCTCCAGTGTGTCTGTGGTTTCTAACATCAATAACTCCTGTATCCTTTCTGCCATACAGAAATCCATTGCCTACATCTACTGAGACAGCTTGTGTACTGTCCCTCAAAGTGTGACATCCCACAAATGGGTTTATCTCCAGTGATCTTGCTTTTATCCTCTTCCCCCTTCAAGTCTAGTTTAAAGCTCTCTCAGTGAGACCTGTAAACTCCTGAGCAAATATCCTTTTTTCCCCTTTGAGAAGGGTACCTCACCAGCAGGCTCACTGCCATATAAATAAACCATGATCGTCTTTTGCTCAATCTTCTCATCTTTTATAAAAATAGTTTTGGATACTAAATAACTGATTAAGAACATTATTTTGTGATAATAGAAGAATGCAGTGAAGAATTTCTAGTGTCTCAGAATTCATGGCTCATCAGAAAATGTGAGATTTACACCATATTTAATTTGAGGAACCAGGTCCACTATGCATGCCTCTGTGTCTTGGGTTATGGAACCAAAAATGTGTATTCTATTTTCATCTGCTGAAAGCAATTGGGGAAATGTTGGTTTTTTTTTTTTTTTTATCTCTTGCAACTCTGGGGGGAGGGAGGCGGATACCTTCTGATAATGGCTCGGCTGTTAAAACCGGGTGGGGTACTGTTTCTTATCTCTTTCACCACCNCAGGGTTTTCTAGGCTGTTTGTTTGTTTGCTTGTTTGCTTGTCTTTTTGTACTATTACATTTGTATTTTTAATATTCCTAGTAAAAGAACTGTTATTCCTATTCCCAAATCTTTGCCTGAAAGCCCTTCATTGTGAAATTATAATAATTCAGAGGGAGAGGGGTTTACATTCTCCATTCCAAGGAAACTCCAGCTTTCCCTAGCGGATACCGGTCTTCTAAACCAAGACACTCTGCATTAGGTTCTATTCATTTATCTTGTTAATTCAGTTCTACTTAATGTCAATACAGATTTTTATTACCAGGTGATCTAGCTCTGATGTTAAAAATGACATAAAAGAGAGATTGTCAATCGTGTGTTCTCGGAGAGATTTATTTCTCCTCTACGTGTTATTTCTCCTCTCCCTGAACTAAAATTATAGATGATGGCTCAACATATCAGTAACTGCTAAGAACGAGCTTTTTTCTGTCACCTCTTGATGACCTCTTAGTCTATTTATTTAATCTTATAGCAGCTTATAGTTTTGGTTTAGGCAACTTCTAGCATAGATCACATAAAAAAATGATAGCACTAAAATTTACTTCCATCCATTGGCAAGATTTCAGCACATATGGTGAATATAGACCAGCAAAAATAGAGCAACTATATCTCATAAGACTATGATAGAAAAATATGAATATCAAGTGCTTGTTACAGATATAGAAAGATATTTTTAAAAGGCTAAACCCAAGTCCAAATTATAAAGTGTTTTCTATTCTGAAAAGTAATTATAAAACTAGGCAGATGTATGGATTTTAATGGCATTAAATAACACTAGTAAATCAAGTTTGGAATTATTTTCATATTTTGGGGTGTAAAGAGCTTTCAAAATCATATTATCCTACGTTATTCGCATAACAGTTTATTAGTGTTTTTTCTGAAGAGCACAGTAACAGAGCTCTGAGACAGCTGTTATGCTGCAACCTTCCAGTATGAGGGTATTCTCATGTTAAAACTTTCTGTGTGCTAAGCTCCAAATTGAGAGGAGCATTTTTCAACCACCAAAGTCTTTTCTATTTTTGTCCCTTTTAAGCTCTTTAACCTGCTACTGCTTTAATTCCAACCAATAAAATAATCTTGATTGATGTGACCAACTTTAATTTGGTGAGAGGGGAGGGCAGAGAAAGGGTGCAATTTCAGGATAATCTGCAAACCCACTGTAATAAATTATCAGTTACTGTGACAAGAAAAATGGAGAAATATTGCAGTGTGATCTCACTCAAGGTATTTGTTTACCTTTACCTAGGAAGGAAACATATAAAGGGTCATAAATGTTTTCCTAGTCAAGTAGGTTAATTGATATACCCCCAGATATACATTTGTTTATTGACTCTAAATTATCAAGAGACAGACCAGTTTAAAATATCTGAAAAAAGCAGACAGTTGAGCCTAATAACTATGAATTAAATAGTACCTCTCTGCAGTTGGATGGCACATATTTTAATTTGTTCAGAGCTTTAAACCTTTAACTGCTCAAGACTCTGCAAGCTTCTGCTTAAAGTAAGCTAGTGATTTTGATTTCCTTAGAGCTAGAGACTTCTACCAGACCTTGTTTAAAAACATAATCCTATTTTGAAATTAGAACCAAATCTGAAAAGCTCTGACATGTTTTCAAAAGCTTTTTAATGTGTTCTACTTTAAACTTCAATGTTATCAAGGGGATGGAAGGGAGAAATAAAGAAAAAATGAAAAAGGAAGAAATCACTAAATTGCCTTTATTTTTTTGGCTTTACCAATCAGTTTTAGTTTTAATATATATTGACATATTCAAAGACAACTATATTGTATAAATATGTGTGTTTGAGTCGACAGGCACAATTCAGCTGAAAATTAATTGAGAAGAAATTGAAAGTCTAATTGCATATAGACATGAATCTGCTTTATCAGGGATTTAAACATGAGTAAAATCAATTTTCAAAGTGTTAAAATTACTCTTCATGCTAGAGAATTAACTCATTAGCACTCTGAATGATTTTAGAATGATAAAAAAAGTATAATGAGTTAAAGGTATGCAGGCATCATAAAAAGGAGATGCTTATTCACAGCAAGCATGCATTTTTATTTTCCCTCCCTTCTCATATAATAACAATAATATTAGTCATTTCTATGAATTTTGTCTGCAGGAGATTGGGCCTGGGATTCCCAGTCATGGAACAGAATCTAGTAGTTCCTCTACCCATGAGGCTTTTTTGACTCCCAAAGGGCTTACTTTGCCTCACTATTTCCAGTTAAAGTCAGTGGAAGCACACCAGTTGAAACTTGCCTTTGTGTGATGCCAGACACTGTGTAATTATAGATTCATAGAATCACAGAACAGCCCAGGCTGAATAGGACCCCAAAAGATCATGTGGTCCAACCTTTCATGAAAAAGAGAGCCTACCCGAGAGGCTTATTTACTATCTTTCATTTCCCAACCTAATTCTTCATGTTCTGCATCATATGTTGGTGCAGTCATGGCTCCTGCTAGCTATTATTCAAAGGATGAATAATAGCAGGATGGAAAACTATGGAAACAGGATGCAAAACAGCAAGCCATAGAGAATTGAAATATGTTTTTAATGATTAATTTAAACAGAAGAATCAAGCAAGTTTAATGGGAGATGCATGTTTTTAACATCTGGTACTTCAAATATCCACTTCAGCCATATGTATGTGAAAAAATGTAGAGGCAAAGATTTCCTTTAGAGAATCAAACCATTCAAGCTAAAGGGGAGTTCAAGGCATATTTTCTTTTAACTGAAAAACCTTGTCTGGCAACTTGATGTTGCTTATCAAAGAACAAACAAAATAAAAATCTAGCAATTATGAATAGTGTTTGGAAATTAACATGGAATATTTATCCTTCAGAATATTAACAAACCTACAAAGATCAAGAGAACCTGATGGTGACACACAAATTACAGAATAACTACTGATCACAGAAGAGAGAAAGAAACTAAAAATTTAAAAATCCATATTAATAATCAGATTTACACCTATTCTCCTATTACAACTCCTATACATCCTATTACAACTATTCTCAAGTGCAGGATTTTCAAATAGCGATCTGACTAAATAATTGGGATAGCCCAAATTTGTGGATTTTTTTTTTTTAAATTAAGATTTTGTTTGGTAATGTGAAAAAATCACTTATTTTAGTTATAGATGTTTTAAAAAGCTATCATTTGAATAATTTTTACTTGCATTCACAATATTGTTTTAAAAATTAAAGAGATTCAAATAGATTTATTTTGAATGGGTAACCATTCTTAAAAACATTCCACAAAATCTTTAATCTTATGAAGAGAAGCATAAATTGAAAGGAATTTAAGCAAAAATTTATTCATATTATGAATTTTCCAAAAGATGCTAAGATGAAGACAAAATCTTTCATTCTTGGCTCTCACATAATGACAGTGCTCCCACTCACAAGTTCAGCTGGTGTATTGAAGGAATATATTTGATCTCCTCAGTAGTCTGCTCTTCGTAGAGATGGACAATGAAATAGGTGCTACGTTTAGGCATGATCAGAGCAACAGTGACTTTGTTATCAACAGCTGCAAGATGTACCAATTAAGCACAGCTGCTACCATAAACTACGTGTTGTACAAGAACTTAACCTTCTTAATTCTAGTGCTTTCCTGATGTTTCTTCATGCTATGCTTCTCTTTGAGGAAGGCAAGATATATTATTATTGTCTTCTCTTCAGTCCTTCGTCTTGTAATGGTCTCTTGTAATGGTCTCTTAGATGTTATGTAGACTAACATTTCTTCTATCTTATTTGGACTTTATCAGGTCTGCCACAGACTGTTGACTGCCAGTTTGCCATTCTCTTCTACTTGTTATGGTTTTGAGGCTATCCTCATATTAGTTTTTATAATTCTTTTGTTTTCCATCATATATTATATTTTATGTGAAAGTACAGGTTTCATAGTAGTATTCCCTTGCATCCTTACTCTGTACTTCCTAGGTGGATTGCATCACTTAGGGTATGACTGCTTTGTGGTTTTTGGTTTAAGGAACAGTAAGATTCAAATGCAGACAGTGGGGTTTTTTTTTTTTTTTTATCTCGGTTTTTGTAAAGATTTTTACAAAAATTTAAGTTTTTGTAAAGATACAGAACTTCAAAAGCCATTTTTCTTCATGCACATTTTCTTCTATACATTTTCTTCACTCTTCATGTATTGTGAAGGTGTTCTTGAGATATATTGTTATGAATGAAGCTGTAGAAAACCCTCTTATTTGGTTTATAAGCAAATTAACTCTAGGTTGAATACATATACTCAGTTTTTCAGCATGACAAGTTCAATTTTCTGCTTAAAATTTCTATTATGACTTTTTTTCCTGTGTGAAAAAGTAGAAGAGTTGTGGATATTCATTAAAATTTTGTCTGGAGAATTCCTTAGAGAGTGTTATATAGGAGGGAAATGAATGCAAAATCTAACAGTCTCCTTCTACCTCTGATTCCTCTGCATCCTTAGTCAAGGAATCTCAAATTAATCTATTTTTGCCTCCCAATTACCATTTTTCATTTTGCTTATACTAATGTATCTTCAATTACTGCAGCTTCCAAATGAATACAGACTTTATAGGTGATAGATTTATCCTTCTTTGGTTAATACATTACAGTTCAGTGGCACACCACTGAAGAACAGAGGTTTTTAGGGCTTCAGAGAAGCTGAAGTGGCAGGACTGTTTTGTTCAGTTACGCTTTGCTATTTTTAGCACTTCTTTGTTAAACCGACTATGTCTCCAGCTAAACAATAATGCTAGGTTTCAACACAAGGATTGGTGACCCTTGTGATAAAAATAAAACCACCTTATTTTGAAGACATAACAGCAGATTATTTCTAGCTCAAAAAAATGATCTGTGAAGCTGCTGTGATGCCTGATGTCAATATGGAACTCCAAGAGCTCATAACCACCATGAATATTTATCCCCTGGGATTAGTCAGGCATGCAACACAATATGTCATGAAATTAACTTTTGCGAGCTAAAATGGGTATTAGTGATGAATTTGCCTCAAGAATACATATCTTCATCTAGATTTCCTGCAAAAGCCATCTAAATGATCAGATTTGAAATACCAGAGTCAAACATCTTTTACATTAATTTGCATGTCAGTCAGTGTTCGCAGACAAACACCAAGGCAAAAATCATTATATCTTTTATATATTTTGAAAGACAGGGCTTTCAAGGAGTTTTGCTCCTTTTTGCTTCTCTGCTGTGTTTTATTAGATGAGATTTTTCTTAATTTTCCTGTTGTAAGTATACAAATGTTTTACTGTCTTTACACAAGGTTTCCTATTGTTGTCCTATTCCTACAGTTGATTGTTCTCTGATTACCTCCTTGAGCCCTCCAGAAAATCTCCAAAACCTTTCCCTATTTATAAACTTGCCTCCACCTAGCCTTCTTTCATGAGCTGAAATATTTATAAATATAAATACATATTCATCAGGTTATGTGTAATGGATGGAGAAGTGTGAAAGTAACTGTGAAAGCATATGGAAATACAAGGCATATAAAGAAATCCTTCTTTTAGAGTTTAGGTTTCTTTCTTTTTTACTTATAGAAATTTTTCCCATAAGTTGCTAAGAAACTAGCTACTGGGTACTTATAGGTTGTCCTAGGGTGACTTTATAATGCTTGTATTCCCAATTGTCTGTTCTGTTTATGTTGGATATTGTGTTCTGTGCCTTTAAGTCTGTTTCTGAGAGCGAACAGGGGGAGAAGAAGCACACAGTTTGTTTGCAGAAACTGCACCTGCTGCCCTGCATTCTCCTCCTGGACTGTGCTGTCTGCAACATGGACAGACAGCAGGACAGAGATTTCCTTTGCTCTTAGTTGGTTTTAGCTAGCTGAGACAGAGAAGTTCCCTGGACTGTTTTTTCTATCCTTTTTCTTGGAACTGCTCAAATCTGTTATGGACTGAAAACCCAGAAGAGCATCGGGAGCTGACACTTGTGGCCTACCGGGGCCTGGACCTTGGCATTTTCCAGTGCCAGAGGGACTGATAAGAGACTGAATAAGCCGAGCTATACCCCATGACAAGGACTTTCTGAATTTGCCATGTCTTCAGAACAGTGAGAGGTTTTATTGTTTCCTATTATTAATTTTTTATGCCTGTGGATACTTTGCTTGTTAAAATAGTTTTTTCCATTTTTCGCCAAGGCAATCTTTTCCCACGCTGGTTGAGGGAGGAGCCGCTTGGATTTGCTCTTCTGGAGGGACCTCATTTAGAGGTTTTCTCCCAAATTTGCCCTAAACCAGGACATAGGTACTTAAGAAAAACAAAATAAGTGGCTAAAGTAGAAAAAGGAGTGTAGCAGCTGGTTATGCTTCTTTTTTCTCTGGGAGTTTCTTTTAGAGGAGGAAGATACCATGAGTTCCCGGGGCAGGTAAAAGACAGAGTTAGGGGCAGCTGCTCTCTCTTGCTATCAGCATCAGAAGAAGATAGTCAAGCTGTTGCTTTCTGCAAGGAGAATTCACTGTCACTGCTGGAGTCCAGTCCTAGGGACCTGCTCATGTCCAGGAATCCTGAGCTCACCTTTTCCTGCCCCGCTGGGAGCCCGGCCACCGCTGTCCCGCCCCCTTCCGGCACTGCTCTGGGTCTTTTCTACGCTGTATCCCCGCGCCCCCTGCCCTGCCGGGACATCTCGGCAGTTCCAGCTACCAGCACAGAACTTCTGATACATCTCATCCATCAGCCCGGGATTCCTGTTCATTCCTGCTGTTCCAGCTTGGTGCTCCTCAGAGTCCTGCAGGGGCACCGGGATCAGATTGCCCCCAGGGTTTTGTGACGCAAAGCCTCTCCTCCATCACTTCATGACAGACAAGAAGGCTGTCACAAGGTTCCTGGTTCTGTTTGTTGTTAATGTCATGGTTATTCTTGTTAATTTGCCTTGTTATGCATACTAGTAAAGAACTGTTATGCTTACCCTCATGTCTTTGCCTGAGAGCCCATTAATTTCAAAATTATAATAATTCAGAGGAAATGGGTTTGCATTCTCCGTTCCAGGGGAGGCTCCTGCCTTCCCTAGCAGACTAAGACATCCTTAAAACACAGTGAGACGGACCTTTTTGATATAAACCAGAATCCTTCCCAATCCCAGCATTGCTGAGTGCCCAAGTCAATCAATTAATCTAATATAAATGAGAGTGTTATTGCAGGAAAGAATTAGTTTGAGTTTCAATAGAGCGTATACTTTCAGATTTGTCAAGGTATGTTTTTAAAATATCGTTTTGGGTTTTTTTTTTTCCTGTGGTTTGGTGTGTTTTTAGAGGTAGAAAATATATGCAGTGCAAAAGTCACCTTTTTACTTCATAGATGTGGCATTCAGGTGATGTATAGAAAACATTTCTCTTTTCTTGTTGTGTTAGAAGATAAATGTGGCACTACAGTAAGATTCTCCTTCTGTAACAAAAATTTCTTGTTCAGAAATGTCTGTGCAGTTGGTTCTTTCATAGTTCTGGAGCAGCAGAAAAAGACCCAACCTTTTCTTACTTCTGGCATTAAGGATGACATAATGCATGTTCTTGAATATATTCAGCACACAGAAAAGCTGTGAGGAAGCTGTTAGCAGTAATGGACTGCACTGAGTTTATTGAAAATGACAGTTTGTGTAGATTTCCTCACAAAAACTTGCTACTTCATTTGTAAATCATGGTACAATCATTTCTTTTAGATGCAGGGTTTGTGCTTACAGACTTGTTCAATAATTCAAAAGAATTAGAGTAAGCTATTTTTCTTTCTGTTAACTTCTGTAAGACATGCAAAAGATCAAAAACTATTACCCGGAATACTCCTGAATATACTGTATTCATCTCAAGATTTAGTTTATTTCTGAAACTAGAGAAATTTTCCTGCAGTAAATGCAGAAACTAGCAACAATTATTCCTGTCATTTAAATTAATCACTATTTTCTTTATCCTGTAATACTGAAATTGTGAAATACTCTGATTTCCTATCCCATAAAAACCTTAAGGTTGACCCAAAGCAGTAGAGGTCCACAGAGAGATTGATTTTACCCTAACAGTGCAATGTAGAGATATGTGGGTTTGGTATGAGAGCTGAAGATTTGAAAGGTATATATACAAGCTGCAGGGCAGACATGGAATTATAAGAAATGAGACTTAGGCTGATGTGAGGAACTTTGTGGCTATACACAACTGTCCAATAGTCTGTGAAAGACATGCAGACATGGAGCTGAGCAAAACTAGTTTCAAACGTACCAAACAAAACAAAATAGAAGCATTCAAACAACATAAAAGGCACGACAAATAGGAAATTTGTGTGTGATGTGATCTTACAAACTAAAAACAAAAGTGCAAGGTGTAAGAGCATGCTGCCAAACATTTTAAAGCAACCCTAAGCAGACCTGACTTTGAGGAATAAGAAACCATCAGCATCCTCAGCAAAGGACTTGACATGCTGTCAACTTGCGTAACCCTTCACCTGCTCAGACAGACTGAAGCAGTGCTTCCAACCCCACTCAGACAAGTGCCCTTGACTTTGCAAGCAGGGGACAGGGAAGGGCAGGATTTGCTAAATTCAGATTATTAATTTAAGTGTCATTAAATAAAAGGGGAAACACTAAATGTGGATATGAAACCTTATGATTAAAAATTTTAATAATTTTAATGAATAGTGATATTGTTAATTATTGTTCTCATGGTTTGACACTGGCCAAACACCAGGCCACACAAAAAAACACCCATGAAAAGCTGCCACAGCTGGGCAGAGGAGAGAAAAATTTAAACAAAGGGTTCATGAGTCCTTATCATGAGATAAGGACCTGGACAAAATGCTCCAAGGGCAAAACAGGCTCAACTTAAAGTTACAAAATGGGTTTATTACTAACAAAATCAGAGAACTAAAAAAAGTAAGTAAAGTAAGTAAAATAAGGCCTTAAAAACACCTTTTCTTCCCCCAGCCCCTTCCTCCTTCTCACTGGCAGTGCAGAGAGACGGGATGGGGGCTTTGGTCAGTTCGTCAGCCGAGTTCTGGGAGAAGAGTCTTCTACACTGTGAGGTCCCTTCCCATGGGAGGTAGTTCTCCATGAATTTCTCCAGCATGGGTCCACTTTCACGAGCAGCAGTCCTCCCAAAACTGCTGCAGTGTGGGTCACTCTTCCACAGGGTGCAGTACTCCAAGGACAGGCTGCTCCAGCTGGGAAACAAGGCCCTTCTGTCCACTGGGTCTTCCACTGAATCACAGCCTCCTGGAAGCGTGGGCATCTCCCCCATGGGCTATGGCTGGATCTCTGCATCCCCTGTGGATCCTCATGGGCTGCAGGGACATAGCTGCTTCACAATGGTCTCACCACAGCCTGCAGAGGAATCTCGGCTCCAGCACATGGAGCACCTCCTCCCCCTCCTTCTCTACTGACTTTGGTGTCTCCATATTGTTTCCTTTACTTGTTCTCACCTTACCCTCTTTTCTGGCTAGCAAAAACTGTGCCTCAGTTTGTTTTGATTTTCTTCTTAAATATGTTATCAGAGAGGCATCACCAACATCTCTAACTGGGATTGGCTCTGCCGGACATGGTGGAAGCTTCTAATAGGTTCTCACATAAGCCGCCTCTGTGGCCCCCCAGCTATCAAAAACCAGGCCCTGCAAAACCAACACAATGGTCTATATTCATTTTCTGCAATACCTAGACCTCCAATACTACTACCATCACTACTATCACCTTTCCCTGCTTTCCCAGGGTCAAATCCTGGCTAGCTCCAGACCTTGCAGAGGAATCCATAGTGGTGCAGGGAATCCATAGTGGACTGAAGATAAAAGATCAGAAGCACTTTTTCTTTCCTTGGGACACGGTCCTTGCTTTATTTGCTGAACTGGCGAAAGAGACCGAAACCCCCTCATGGAGGGAGTTTTGTACCCAGGGGAAAAAGGGGGATGGGAAGGGGGAGCAACCTGGGGAAGGGGAGTAGGGAGGGGCCAACTAGAGGATATCACCACCAGAACCCAGAGAGGGGTACAGAACATACCATGTGCAAAAATAGAACTACTTTGAGTGCAAATATGACAAACCACCCAGTGCAATGAACTAACTACTTAGTGCAACACAACACACTACTAGTAATTTTATTGGACTGCTAAGATTGCAAATACACTAGCAACATGTTCTTGCCTTTATATATGGGGTATGTTTATTTTTTACCCATGAGAAGATTCTGAATCTAGGAAAAATACACATACCTTTTCCTTTGTCATCTTTGATCTTTTGCATCTGATGGTGAATGCATTCCACATAGAAAAATCCTGGTGTTAGACTTAAAACCATTGTTCTCCCTAAAATGTTCATCACATATTTCATATTGTATATCGAATTGAACAGACGGATCAACAGCTGTATTGAGCAGTCTTCCTTGGTTCAGCCAAAGACAGCATTATAAATTATATTCTTGGCAGCTGTCTCTCCTTTTAGTAAGACAAAATGTGGATGGACAGTTTAAATTGAGAAAGAGAGATAACAAATGGCTCTTGAGAGCTTAGTTTATCTAATAAGAGAGAAAATCCAAATAAAGTGAGCCAGGTCCATCTACTGTAGACCTGGAAATGTACAAGACTCCTTTAAAGTAGTGTTTTTTGTTCTTTCAGACAAAATTATATCTCAGAGGATCTTTTTTGTGTATATTTTTGTCAGATAGAGAGGAACACTAAAGAACAAAGATATTCCCCTGGCATCTTGATTAAAGCCTTTAATTAGCAATCCACCTTGCAATACCAGGTAAGCTATTTAATAGGGATGGACAAAATAGATGAAATATTGTCAGGTAAAATGGAGCCTTATATCCCATCAGTGGCATTAAAGCTGCTGTGCTAGTGTTGCATTATTTTAGAAAAAGAGATATATGTCATTCATGCCCAATAAATTAGACATTTGATCTAGATGCCTCTTCATTTCTTTCCAAATTTTTTATTTCTTCTTCTTTACAACTAATGAGCCTTAAGAAGGTTGTGTTTCTGAGGAAGCCAGCTGCAACACTCTGTACACCCTGATTTACTTAAATTAATAATCTGAACAGAGCAAGCCCACCAAGGCGCTCTTGCATGAAGCAGTGCAGGAAAAAAGAAAAAAAAAAAGGAAATTGTTAGACTGGAGTCTACAAAAACATCAATAACAATTTAGAAGCAGTCAGATATCCTCTTCACAAAATATCTGGAACTAGCCTGAGAACAACTCTGATGATTGGTTAGTTTCACTGATATTTTGGTTGACTTTGCAAACTTTCAGCTTCAACTTATTAACTCCATCACTGGTGATTTTCCTAGATACATGTCTATATATCATCATGGTATGTGTCTTAAGCTTTTCCTCACTGAAAACTCTTTTCCAAGCTTTTCTGCAGTGATGGAAAATTCTACAGAAATTCTCTCTACAGTGAGCGTATTCCATTGCTTCATTGTATGCACTGTTATGAACTGTCTTCATAATATCAGAACATCCTGCACTTTAACTCACCGTTTCATACTTGCCTAAAAAAATGACACTTTCCTCTGTTACTTTGAAGGAGAGTGCTAAAAGAACTACAGTTCTTAAGACATGAATTCAAGAACTTATCAGACCTCTTCCAGGCTTAACAGTTAACGTTTCTTAGCATTTTCTCATACATAGCCATTCTTGTCAAACACAGCTGTTCCTGTTCACTCGACATATTTACATATTTTCTGAAACATGAGATCCAACAGAACTACAGAAGTGTTACAAAAGCTTGTGCTATGTGTCCTGCAGAGGACAGAACCTCATCCTTAGTGAATTGTGGTATATTTTTTTCCATACAGGTTTTTCTAGCATGGTAAGATTTGAGTTTTGTCCTCATCCCCATTGCACAGCTAGTCCATGACCCCTGGCACCATGACTCCTGAATGGGAGGCTGAGATTTTTTTGTGGTTGAATATTCTTGGGTTTTTAGACTAGTAAAGATCAAGAAAAGAGCTTCTGTAAGGTGATGTATAGAAAACATTTCTCTTTTCTTGTTGTGTTAGAATGCTATGCAGTGATTATATATTAATTCTTTCATAACTTTGTAGCACCACAAATTTATCTGGAAATTTGTGAGATTTCAAGGGGAGCCTTCTTTCCATGGGAAGCGGTGGCTCAAGCTATTCCCTGCCATATTATTAATGAAATATGATTTTGTTATTGATTCCAATATTGGAACTGTAACCCAAACCCCTCCATTTGTTTGAGGAAACTTGAGACTAACTTCTTTTTTAACGTTTAAAATCAGCTTTCAGAGTTATGTAAAAATGAGTTATTGTTGTTGCATATTAATATGATTTTGATAAGGTAATGTTAGCCTGATAAATAATTTTTA
This sequence comes from Hylia prasina, assembly GCA_013397195.1. Lineage (NCBI taxonomy): Eukaryota > Metazoa > Chordata > Aves > Passeriformes > Sylviidae > Hylia > Hylia prasina. The sequence goes on along the minus strand of VYXD01012929.1, from coordinate 59,160 downwards.
ATAGTTGCTATTTCCAAATGTTTAGCTATTTCCAACCCCAATTAAAACTCAGACCAACAAAGCATAAGAACTCTCAATATGCTTCTAAGGCTCTGCCTCTTCTGTACTGCATCCACTTTTTCTCAACCCGTTGGTCCAGTGTGTCCAGATCCACTAAATGGATCACTTTGCTGTAGAATGACATGAAGCTGCCTTTCCCAAACCCATGCTAGCTGGGCCTGATTGCCTGACTCTTCTGCATGTGTCTTTTGATGGCACTCAATATGATCTGCTCAGTAACCTTCACTGGCACCCAGGTCAGGCTGACAGGTCTGCAGTTGTCTGGATCTTCCTTGGAGACCTTCTTCTAGACAGGCGTCATATTTGCTGACCTCCAGGCAATCGGCATCTCCCCAGTCAACCAGGAGTGCTGATAAATGAGAGAAAGTGACTTTGTGAGCTCTTCTGTCAGCTCCCTCAGTACCCTTGAGTGGATCTCAGCCAGCCCTGAAGACCTGTGCATATGTGATGTAGCAGGTCAATGACCATTTGCCCTTGGATTTTGGGCCCTCATTCTGCTCCCTATTCCTGTGTTCAGGCTCAGGAGACTGGATGTCCTGAGGACAACTGGTCTTGCCGTGGAAGGCTGAGGCAATGAAGGTATTAAATAAGTCAGCCTTTTGCTCCTCCTTCCTTATTACTTTTGTCCACACTTCCATTAAAGGGTGGACATTCTCCTTAGCCTTTTTTTGTTGTTGTTGTTGCTAATATATTTATAAAAACTTCCTTTTTCTATTCTTTTTGCAGCAATAACCAGATTGGATTCTAACTGGGCTTTGGTCCTGCTAGTTTTCTTCCTGTTTGCTCACAAGATCCTTGTAGTCCTCCTGAGTGATCTCTCTCTTCTCCTTTCCCTGAGTTCTAGTCAAATTTCTCTGTTCAGCCAGGCTGGTCTTCTTCCCTGACAGTGCATCTTTCAGCAAGCAGGGAAAATCTTTTAGATTTCCTTCTGGAAGCATGTCCAGCTTTCCTGGGCTCTTTTGTCCATCTGGATTGACTCTTGGATGTTCAGTCAAGAGATGTTCCCCAAAAAAGCTTTTATAACATGACTTTGCTATTTCCTCTGTTTCTGTGTTAATGTAAAATTAAATTGACTTGCAGCTGGTCATGCAGCCAAGCATACACTGTATACACTGGTCTTCTTGTTATGCACCTCTTCATCTGCATAACTTTCTGGGGATGCCACTCTTCCTACAAAGCAAATATAACATGCCCTTGTTCCTAATCCAGGCAAATCAGCCAGATGGTAGAGCTGCCTGAGACAACACAGAGGCCTATGGAAACAGCTCTGCAGAATTGCAAAGGCTCTGAAATTATGAAGCAGTAATGTCCAAGAAAGCCTACCTTTTGGCATATTTTTTTTAATCTCTGTAGGCATTTATTTTTTTTTTAACGTATGATCTAGGCTTTAGCATAAACATGATGGATTTTGAGCCACAAAAAAGTTACACAGTCTTAATGTAAATTTTGTTTTCTGTGTTTCATACTGATCAGTGCATCACACTAGTAATCAAAATATCCCACAACAAACCTTGACTTAGCTTCCAGAGAAACACCAATACTCTATTACAGATGAAAGGAAACTTCATGTTTGTTTATGAAAAATTTTTACTCTCAACAGAAAAAGGACAACTGGGAGGTTAAAAAGTTTAACACATTTTCTTTTACAAAATTATCAAGCTGCCAGCTTTAGTTAACCATCACGAAACAGCAAAGTCTCTACCAAATGCAGAGTGCAGAACATTTGCAGTTAGAGGCCTTTTTTTTTTTTTAATTGAGGCAAGCTAAAAAGAGTAATGCTTTGTAAAGAGGATAAACAGAAGGAGTCTTAAGCGTGAAGAACAAATTTAGCTTTCCATCAGTGACCTAAAATAGTCTCTCATAATTTAAATAATTTCTCTAAAAAAGAATAGAAAGGGACAAAGAAAGAGAGAGATCACATTGTTTGACTTTGCTTTCCTTGTGTGTCTAAGGACCCAGATCTAGCTTAGGTTAGTAGAGAAATTAATTAGGCAATCTTAACACGTTCCCCTGTGGACAGTAACTCTTCTGTACTATTTAGCAAATACTTAGTTCAAAGGAAGGCAGATATCAATGATTTTGGAAGCTGAATCACTTTTCAAAATTCTCAGAAGTCTTAACCTCAAAACTGGTCTGATTGCTTGTTCTAAAGAGTAAACTTCTTTTCATCCTTTCAAAACCTGACAATTTTGAGTAATCACAGTTGAAAATTATTTTTTATCATATTCTATTTGGAGTCAGAGCTCACTAAAAGTGCATTTCTGCCTTCTAGGAGGGCATGACCTTTTGTCCTGAGGTCCGGCAGGTGCATTTCAGAGTTTGTGCACGGTCCCTTAACACTTTACCTGAGCAGTGTAGGGACATAAGCTGCATGTCTCTGCAAGGACTGCAGGAAATACATTGGCAGAAACTTACAGCCATTTAAGCGCAGGAAGGCTGTAAAGCTCATAAAAGAAATGCAGTATCGCCCTGGTTTCTGGATCAGAGAATTTTCAGCAGTGCATCTGAATTTATATGAACCAAACTCCTAATTTCTTTGAGGTTCATCTGTCATAAACTGTCATGCAGAATTACACTACAAATGTAGCAGGCTGGAGGGAACAGGTCCCAGCCTGGGAGATGGAAAAGAAAAGGATGAGGTCTGTTTTTAAAAAATTATTCTGTATTTATTGCATTGTGAAAGAAGGAAGGATCCTGAAAATAATTCTGGGTTTTCAATTAATTTATCCTAAGTTTTCTCACATGTAAGGTGGCTGCACCAAAACCCAACATAATGTAGCAACTGATTTCTACCTAAAAACAACTACTCTAAAGTATGTTTTGAAAGAAGTTTCCAAAAGAAATTACCTTTTTTCATACTAAAATCTTCTTAATATTGAAACTTCTGCATTGAAAAAGTATATAATTTTGTAGGGAAATAATCCAAGTAATCTCCAATATCTGTATTTTTTTTTTCATGATACATACACAGGAAAAGATTTTACATTTTATTTTTCATCAGTGAAAAGTAAAACATAGACAAAACTAGGTTCTTACAGATTTCTAATTTTGCAGAAGAAAATTTGGAAAATTTTTTCCAGGTATACAGATTTTGAATACTAGAGAAAGAATAACAAAGGAATTAATTTGATGCATCACCTCTTATGACCAATGACCATGAAGTGATGCATAGCCATCGTAACATTGACATATAAACAATGTTGCTAAAACAGCTAATGTGCTTACAAAGTGATCAGCACGTTAGATTTTCATGCTTTCTGGATCACATATTAATCGCTGTTATGTTAAGGCAAAGCCTAAACACAGCTTTTTATGAAAGCTTATAAATCTGTAGCAAGAACATTTAACATGAAAGAGATATTAATTTGGTTTCTATTATCCTCAGACTGCAACAATCCCTTCCAGTTATGCTTCTATGAATAGCTGTATGTCTATATCAAAGATAAGATTTTTTCCTCCTTTTTTTCTTGCTTGCATCCTGGAGTTTACATGTAGAAATTACATCAATCAATTACTATACTCTTATTTAAGCTCTTATTGGGCCAAGTCTAGCTGTACTTGTGGGCTCCTGTTCTATCACTGCTGGTTATGTGCCTATAATCACTGCATTACTGTGTGGCCTTGATCTGCTTCTCTGCTCAATCTTTTTTTTAACTTAAATAAGAATTCTACTATGTATAGTCTTTGAGAGTTTGTGACACATTGGCCATTATCTGCATGACCTACTTGTAGCAGTTATGTGCTGTTGATGGTATTACTGAAGTCATAATTCATTATAAATTTTTGATTCATGACAGATGGTTGACTTTTCAGGTCCTTGTTAACATGAATTGGGGGAACTCTGACAGGTTTTAGCAGTGTTAGTATCCTGGCTTTGCAGATAGGGAAGCTGAACATTAATAATATAATTGACTGTTCCCAGATTATATCCTAAATTAGTGATCAAGGCATACTTCTTACCCTCTAGAATTCTAGTTCAGTTTCAACCTTCAGTGTCAACTATCATACAAAACACACATGGTTCATATCTTCCTAGCCAGATGATCATCTTAGTAAACAATAATATCTAGAGGGGACAGAATACTTATGACTAATTAATTAGTCACTTAGTGGCATTATGTCAAAAGCAATTTTTTTAAGGAAAAGTAACACAAAGACATGACTAATTATGTAAGTGGTATGACTGTGTGGATATGTGTGGACATTTAAATATGTGCAGACAATATATTTAATGAGAAAGGATGTTACTAGTAGCATGCTATCCTCATAACAGTACCTCTGGTGTAACTGTACATAATTCAGTGAAATTTCTAAGTGAATTGAGCTGAAATTCTCTAAATAGCATTTTTGAATGAACTTGGAAGTGTGAGATATAAACCCTTAAGTGCATAAGTTACCAAAATTTCCTCCTAATTTTGCAAGTTTCTACCCTTTCACCCTCCATACTCACTCATTGTGGCTGTCCTCAGAAGTCTTGTCAATCTTCTTCATTCTTAGATCTTGCTTACCCATTCTTGATCTGGAAATAAGACAGTACTGTACCTAAGGGGTTCCAGTTTTCAGATCAGTTTGGAGAAACACTAAAGGAGTTTGGAGTTGGTGCAAAATAGCACTTTCATACAAAAGCAGGGCCAAAGACAGGCAATGCATCAAATTTGTTGGGGAGGAGGTTGCATTTTCATGTGGCATAGGGAGAGTTTTGAGTCTAGCTTAACTAGGTAGACTTTTGTTCTACCAAGGCTGTGGAAGAAGTAGAAAGCTGTTGAGCCAGGAAGTTTGTTTTTGGGGTTTTTTTTGGTCAATGGTTTCCTACAGAAAAAGGAATTGGCTTCTGGTTGCTTTTCCACAAAGTCATTATGCATTTATTCAACAACTCTTTCATCTAAAACACATAAAGATGCTACCTACCTTTGTATTTCTATAATGTGTTTATTAAGGTGCACAGGTGGGATTTGCCTACCAAGGGATAGGAAGATAGGAAAGCCTTAGTCTTCATCTTCTGCTTCTCCTTATACGACTAAAGTCATTGGCGATCCCAGGACTTTTAGAGAAGACTCTTTTCTATGCTGGAAACACCTATGGTACTCATTTTTTAGAAATACACTGGTTTAAGGCATCTCACAAATCGAAATGCCATGGCCTGGTCCAAATCCTCTCATCTTCTTTGCAAAGAGATGTTCCAGCTATGGTATGAAAACACTGTGACTGCATTTTAACAATATAATGCATATTGCATTAGCAGCTGTATTAACAGCATATTTAGAAGGCACTATGCGTCTTCCCTTTAAGAGTCACTGACTGATAACAAGAGTGAAGATCAGTGGAGGCGTGTAAACTTCAGTGTTAAAACTGAAGTTTAAACTCAAAATTGACAACTTTTAGTTGTGTTCTGACTCTTAAATAATTCCATAATGATTCCTTTTAAAACTACACTTCTGTTTCATTTAGCAGATGCTTGCTAACCTGGGCCTGAGTATACCCTTACATGAGATTGTAGACGACTATTTTTCAGTCTCATATTTTGTGAAAAGTTGTGTTTTCTGAAAAAGATACCATGAAACAGTCATAATTTGCTTTTCACTGTCTGCAGTAGATGATTGTCTGCACCCTGGGAGATATATTATCGCTTTCTAGATACAGTATGCTTATTGGAAACTCAGAAAGTTACAGAGGGGTCTCCAGATTACACAGCTTCTCTGTTGCTGATACTTAATAGGATGCTTGTAACAAAATTATTAACCAATCACAATATTATTGAGAATTTTCAATTTCATTGTAACAATGGGGAACAGAGACATGTACCCCCTTATGCATCCGAAGGAGATTACTTTATTGTAGATATCAACCCTTTTTTATACCTTTAATCTCAACCAGACAAAACCAAAACTTCACAGAAGAAGGGCACTCACTGACTGGCTCAGCTGGTCTGTTGTCCACAAGTCATAACTATCTCTCACCCCCCAACCAACTTCCAATTTTCCAGCCTGCAGCTGTGCCTTCTCAACAGGGCCTTCTGGTGATCATAAGCCTTAAAATTTTAACAATTATAACCCCATATTCCACATCTCATCATGTTAAATACTGCTGTAATTGCAACCTGTGCCTTTCTCCTGCTCATTCCTGACAGACTGCTTCAAAAATTGTTACGCAAAAGGTTACTGTCTGCCTTGTTTACAAGGATGTCCAGCTCAGCTATCATGTTGAGAAAATCATGCTAGTCCCCACTGACATGGTATTTAAAATAAACTGAAGTCAAGGTGTTCCTGTATTATAAGGGATTAAACTTGTTGTTCAAAACTGTAGGAAGAAAGAAGAAAAAAGAAAAAAGTTGTCACGTGCAACAGTATTGGTGTCTGAGCTCCTTTCAGAAGCATTAGGAAGATCCTAGTGTAATATAAGGAAATGTATTGTAGCCAAGTCAAAGGTATCCAGATGGTGAGCTGCCAAGGTATGTTAACAGAGAAGACATTTCAGGAAGTTCACTGCAGAATGCTACTATGGAAATGATACAAGCCTGAGTTTACCTAATAGGACAACAGAAGTCTCTTTTTGGCTCACTTTGTGCAGAACATATCTATATAGTGCTAAGCAGGGCCTATGGCAAGAACTTGTGTTTGAGCCATGTAAAGTCTTTTTCAAAAGCAAAGAATGCATTGGAGAGCATAACTTTAAAACAATGTCTGTGCAGTCAATACTGTTCAATACATGGGCTATGTTTTTAATGCTTTAAAAAGTGTTTCAACCTTTGAAAAGTTCTGAAAATGTTTAGTGTATTTTCCCTGGTGGATTGATAGGTGCATGGTGAGGCACTTCATGCAGATGAAGTGATGTCTGCAATACTGCTCAAGTAAAAGTTTTTTGATTTAGTGAAAGATGATCCTGCTCATGACAGGTGGGGCTGGACTAGATAATCTTTAAAGATCTCTTCTAACCCAAACCATGATTTTCTATGATTTTCCTCTGGTGTAAAACCCAGTTCATTATGAATGAAACCACGTTGTCTCATGTAAGCATATTCATGCAATTCTTTCCTCAGGGAATTATTTCAACAGTCCTTTCTCAAGTTTAACTCTCATTAGTTTAATCTCAGTTTATGGATTCCAAATGCTTCTCTAGCCTTGAGTGGTGCCAGCTTCAGCTGGAAAAAATAAAAAGAAATTAAAGACTTACAGATTTACCCCTTAAGGAATTTAATATTTAATGACCAGCAGTTTGTTTTGAAGTTGATTGGATGCTATATGTGCCATGGAGTCAGGATGAAAATAAAACCTTTAAGCACATCAAAGATTAAAGACAAAATTGATAAAATTATAAGCTTCATTATTATGCATCTCATAATGTTCACCTTTAGTTAGCTGTTCCCCAGTTAGCTGCCATGTATCTTACACATATTTTTTTGTGGATGTCATGTATTGTCCATGTTTTCAGAACACATGCTTAAGAGAAACATAGTATCACTTTGTTCCAAAGTAATCTGCTATGAAGACTCATAATGTTGATGCCCATGATATCACAGGCCAGAAGGTCGCCTTAGGAAAAGTCAAAGTTTGGTTCTTAAATAAAATGATAACAGATATGAATTCAGCCTCCAAACTGTATGTGAATTTTGAAGAGTTTGGTGAAACAGTAAGATCAGGAAGATGTCCTTTACAGAATGGCTGAAGATTTCTATGAAGAGGGTACCACTGTCTTCTTGTCCTTTTACTACATTTGGTTGGGTAGGACTAAGAACTGCATGGAGTAAATAAATAACTAAGAATCATGGCAGAACATCAGTAGAACTGAAATTCAGATGAATGATTGTACTTTCAATGTTCTCCATTTCTAACAGGCATCTTCTTCATTCACAGTGCATTCAACATAGGATACCCTATTTGAAGATCATTTTAATGCAATTATTCAAGGTACTGGGGAAAGCACAGTAGTTTTCTACTTCTTTTAAAGAGAAAGTAGAATTGGAAAAATACTGTATAAATTCAAAAATTTTAATCTTAAAATTTTGAGTCTGCTCCATTTTCAAGATCTGATATTGATTTCACTTAAAGCAATGAACCATATAGGTTATAAATCTACTTTCTGATTTGCAACTGAAAAAGTATTTTATCATAATTACATAGCATGTATACATGACCATGTATACAAAGGACATGTATACATGTATACAAAGGACAAAAGCTGTGTGATCAGACAATGCAGTGAAAATTACATCCTTGCTACTAGGCTATTTTATAAGTGAAATTTTTACCACAAATGTGAACAGAGACTTACTTAACTAGCAAGAAACTATTCAGGGAATATTTAGAGCATTCAGCCAAAGGCCAAATCCTCCAGGACTTGTTTAGAAAAGCATTGTGAAGTGAGCAGTATATTGACTGCAGGGAGACCACATGTTTGAAATGAAGTGGGTGTTTTGCTGCATCAGGCACATAGTACATGAAATGGAGTCTGCAAGATGCTGTTGAGAAACAGGTCGAGCAGTTTGGGATCAGGACCTTTGTGTCTACAGTCCTAGTGCTAGATACTTTAAATTTAATTCCTATCCTGCCTGTCATATTGTCATTTGAAAACTGGTCATGTATCACTATTTTCTGATGTGACAGAACCATAGCTTAACCACGTGAACAACAGTATTTGATTTCTCTTTTATAATGGCTGTGGTTCTGTATAATAGAACACTTGAATTGGCTTAGATTGATGCATTGGTTTAGCTGTTGTTACAATATTATCCTTAATTTCACTGTAAATTTGAAATTATATCTCCTTGTCCTTATGGAAGTGTGCATTGGTTTCTCCTATCTTTTCTCAGATAATTTTCTTTAGATATATTCAAAAGCATGAAGCTTCTGGAAATTAAATGATGACATTGTTAAAATAATCCACTAAAACAAACATTCAGGAGAGATATCTGCATTAGAGAAACTTTTTCTGAAAAATATTTCTTTTTTACAAAATTCTGGTGTGTGAACCATTGCCTAATACATAGATGTAATAATATGTTTGTCAATAAGAGGAATGCATGCTATATGTTTAATAACTGGGGACATAATGCAATACCTGTGGTCACAATTTTTTTGTGCCCCCACCTCTGCTTTATGAGCCTAGGCAAAACTGAGTATTTTGTGTCAGCACTGGTGCAGCATGAGTTCCATTGCATCTTTCCACAATAAGCAAGCCTGTTGGTAATATTTGATGCAACATTTATGGTGAAGTGTTGCTCCTGTGCATGTGTAGAAGAAAATTTAATGTGTATTGCTCTTAAAGAAAGATGCAGTTAAAAGTAATTTTAAGAAATGCATTTGTTTTCTTTTCAGAGGAAATGGCTATGATTATGCTGAATGGCTCAATTAGGCAGAAGTCATGGGTCAAGGTGATTTTTGAAAAAGCAATCTGTTTATTACTTCTTTTCTAGCCCATTTTACTTTTTCAGTTTCTTGTAATCTGTCAGAATCACATTATTTGTGCTTGTTGAACTTTGATGTTGGCGGCTGGGACCAGAGTCAGTGACAAAATGAAAGGGCTCCTTGAGGAATGGAAGCATAGCATTTTTCTCTGCTTTTCAAGAGAAAGCTTGGAGTGGAGTTGAGTCAATCTGAAGTAGCTTATTATGACCTTATTAATGAAATGCCCAAAAATATGTAATAAAACATATTTCTTAGAATTAATGTTTAAATTAAAGGCCACTCTTCTACATTGCCCCAGGACTCATATTATTCGGGCAGATTAGTCTGGACTTTTGTCCTGACTGAGGAGGACTAAATTGTGCCTATGGGTTTTTTCTGTACTGTAGTATTTTACCTAAGGATTAAAGGTCAGTATTTAAGGCCATAATTTATCTTTTTCCAGGGAACATATTGTTTCTGTAACTTTATCTTTTGGCTGAAATCGAAGTATTTCATGCAAGGTGTAAAGGTCACTTTGAGAAAATACATTATTTTAGTAAGGGATGCATAGAAGTCATATAACATTTACATAGTTGAGATTGAAATAATATAATATAATATAATATAATATAATAAAAAGGAGGATCCATTTCAAGAATATGTAGCTCTGTATCTAAGTCTGTAGCCATGACAGAAAAGGCAGAAATATCTTCTTTTCATGTAATTATTAATTTCATGGATGGAAAACCATGAGCCATATTTAATAAAACTTGTTTTAAGATATGCAAATAAAAGCAGTAATGTAATTTCATGATTTTTTCTTTCTAATGTGTCCATTATTCCACCAGTTTCCCAGCTTTCCTACACAACCTGGTCTTCCATATTGATTAACCAGTCCATTTCTGAGGAGCCACATTCCAGACTGTGGTACAGGTATTATTTTATAGCATTTTTTAAAGACTATGACTTTGCTCCGTAACTTTACCTTTTAAATTGCTTAGATACAGTCCAAATAGTATGATCCTGATATTGATAGACAAAATAAGATAAAATCTTTGTGACTTTGGAGAACTAAATCTCACTTAAAGGACACCACATCTTAATGACAGTGGTCCTTGACCTCCTGACCCTCTTACACTTCCATAGATTTTAGAAAAGCTTTTCTTACATGTTCTTGTACAATACAAAGGAGCAGCATGATCTTCACACCCCCACAACCACATCCTCCTTTACCACATTCCGGAACACATTTTTTTCACTATTTGTATTAATGCGCAGAGATATTTAATGAATTAGCAATAGAGGGCATTAAGTATTTGTAGGTATGCATTTTGAGATTAGTTTTATCCCACTGAAAATTCCTTAAAAATCTCACCTTTAATGTCTTGCAACAGATTCCTAATTACACAGAATAATATCACTGTTGAATCACTTAACTAAAAAAATGAAAATCAAAGAGGTCAAATGTCAGTCCTAAAACCACTTGTGTTCTCTGATTATGATGTTTGTTTACTTTGGAAGCATGCGTGATTTCCATTAACATAAATGGAAAACCTAGGCATTGTTATTTTCAATAACTTTTATTGGCAATTTACACAGATGAACAATAAATACTTTTAATGTTCTATGGGTATAATGGGATTTCATGCCCCACAGATCCAGCTGCATTCTGTAGGCCCTTTCCCATCACCATTGCGACCTCCTGCTACATCAGACAAGCAGAAGCCTCTCCAAAACTGGACATATTGCAGTGCCTTTTGGAGAGGCTCAGCCTGGCTCTGCTTCCTTAGGTGTAGGCACCTTGATGATGGAAAACTGGATTCCTCTCTTCCCTGACACTGGGCTTCTGTCCTCATTCTGAGCTTACCTAAAAACAAGAGCTGTAAGGGAGTATGTCCTTTCTCCATCTGGGCTCTACCTGAAAACATTAAGGTCTTGTGATACACATATGTGATGTAGAATAGCTTTCATTCATGTGAAAACAGCATTAGAGCGTTAGTTAAAACATTAATACCTTCTATATTTAAAATATTTATAATGTTGGATATTTCAAATTTTCTTTTCCCCCAGGCTGTTTTGTAGGTCAAACTTGTACTGAGGAATGTTTAGACCAAGTTAAGTACTCTAGAACTACACTACAATTAATATTTTAACAATTCTGCTAATAACAACTGCTGAGATGCTTTATGCAGCACAACACACCTCCACACACATCCCCAAAAATGTGCTGAGAGAAAGAAGAAAGAAAGAATGAGGAAAGAAAAATCACTAAAATCTGTTTGAGAGTTTCATATATGCACAGATTATGATTGATTGTTGAAAGGAAGAATTTCCAGAGAGCCCTTCAGGTAAGAAAAAGTAGCTGAAGATGCCTCAGTGTGCAATTGCTTTTCTAAAAGCCACTACACTTGCAGAAAATCTTTCTTCAAGGACCCATCTAAAACTCCCATAAATTCTATTATGTTGATAGGACTCATTTATCCTGACACTAGTATTCATCTGTGTTATGAAACTATAAAAATTCAAGGTTTTTTTAATGGTCAAGGATAAGAAAAGGCAGAAGTTATTCATTTGACAGTAGGAATTGCACTTTTTGCATTTTTTGAAACTTGTTGTATATTTAATATGTGAACTTCTCCAGAAGTTAATTTTTGTTCAGGAGTTTGTTCAAAACCCATACAAAATATATTCAATTCTGTAATTATTAATCACAACAAGAATTAGCTATTCATTGACGCTTTCTTCAACCCCGTAAGACCACTCAAACAGTTTTGTGGACAAGCATGGTCTCGGCAAACTAGCAGCCTGCTGAATCTTATTTATAGCCCATTTAACTTCTCTGATTAATTACTAAATGTGGGGCTTTTTTTAATGAAGAAATGGTGAGTGATTATGGTGATTATGGCCATGTTGAGAATTTGTAGGAAATTTGCAATAAGGTTTAAGCTATCATGCAGAATTTTAATAATATGAATTTAGATGTACTTGGGTCCAACAAAAACAATTCCAACTTGATATTTAATACGTCAGTTACTCACTTTTGGAAAAAAATCCATTCTTTTTAATTACCAGACAACTTTGAAATAAATGCAATTATTCTGAAATGAATAGGCTAAGAAGGGGAGGGTTTTGAAATTACTTAGAATAGACAGCAAAGCAATACTGAAGACATAATGAAATCAAACATATTCAAATATTTGATTTTTTTATCCAAGAATATTTGCAGTGTTTGGTCTCACTTCTTACAAAATCTCACTTCCTCCAAAACTCCCTCTTCAGGTTTTTGTCCCTGTAAAAATGTCATCCAGTTCTAGTACTACCTTTTCCTCATAGTGCTTTCAAAGAATTCAAGGCCTGGACCTCAAATAAGATAAAAGTTCAGAGTCACATTTTCCAGAGCAGTTGCTTGTTTATCAATGGTAAAATTGTGTTCAAGCAAGAATAGATGTTACCAAAACATGGAATTATATAACCAAGTTGTCTAAGCAGAAATATGATAACTTTTGCCACTGTTTACTTTCTTGAGAATGAATTCTGTATAGTTACTAGTTTATGTTGACTTGGGAAATTTGACTACCATGTAGATAGTTCTTAAACTTCCTGCATTTCTTCTGAGATCCTTTTAAATCCTCTCAGCTTTGCATCCCTGCAATTTTCATGACATATAGATTTTATGTTGGACTCCTGTAGAAAAAGCATTTCATAACAATAAGCACATCTTTCAGATTAAATGAGTCCACTTAGATTTTCTGTTGTTTTCAAATAGCCCCAAGGATTATCTAGGACTGTGCTTGTACAAAGAATAGTCCTGTCAGAACAGTGAAAACAGTGTCAAAAAACAAGGATGTTTTCTTCTATTTACCTCTGAATCATATTGGGTCACTTTAAAACATTGGTTTGCTATTTTGCATTTGCAAATGTGTGCAATCCATGACAGTGGTCTCCACACCTTTTTGATCGTACACTCATCCCTTCTGAGTAGCTCATAAGTACTTTCATTTAGAATCACAGAGTTATTAGGGTTAGAAGGGACCTCTGGAGATTTTCTAGTCAAATCCCCCTGCCAAGGCAGGGTCACCTAGAGCAGGTTACACAGGAATGCGTCCAAGTGGGTTTTAAATGTGTCCGAGAGGGTGAGTCCACAACCCCCCTGGGCACCCTGTGCCAGTGCTCTGCCAGCCTCAATGTAAAGAAATTCTTTCTCATCATGAGGTGTGGAATTGCATTTTATTGAAATGGTATGCCCTAGTCTACCCCTGGAAAATGTATGGTTTATCCCAAGTGTGTACCCTCCCTGCAGTATCGTATGTCTGTATCTCTACTGGCTGTAAACCTTTCCGCGCCCACTTTGAACCTCTGTATTTAGTGTGCAGGAGCAAGCAAGCTCCTCCTCTTTGGCCTCATTGCCCTCTCTGCCCCTCTCCTCCCTCGGAGGTCTCCGGACGCTCCTCTCCCCCTCCCCCCTTCCCTCTCCCTTCCCCCTACCCCGGAGAGACCATGCGGTCTCCCCGGGGTGGGACCCTGAATAAACCCTCACCTCATCAGCACCCAGCCGGCGTCTGAGTCTCTTTGCCTGCTAGCTCGAGAACACCCACGGCTCCAGGATCCAGGGGGCTCCCGGGGAACCCGGGACACACACCGCAACAATGAGGTGAAACTTCTTGTGTTTAAGTTTACAGCCATTACTCCTTGTCCTGTCTCTGGGCACCACTGAAAAGAATCTAGCATCATCCTCATGGCACCCACCTTTGAGATATTTATATGTAGTAATGAAATCCTCTCTCAGTCTTTTCTAGACTAAACAGGCTCATCTCCCACAGTCTCTCTAAGAGAGATGCTCCAGACCCCTCATCATCTTTGTGCATTGTGCTGGACCATCTCCAGTAGCTCCTTCTCTTTCTTGTACGGCAAAACTGAGAACTGGACACAGCATCTGGGATGTTGTTTCACTAGGGCTGAGTAGAGGGGAAAGAGCACCTCCCTTGGCCTGCTGGGCACAATTGTGGAGGTCCAGTGGCCTGGCCTGGCTGGTGAGATAGTCATGGCTGGAATCAACCCAAGGCCGTGAGGAGCAACACTCTAGGTTTGGGGATACTGTTTCTAGTTATGGAGAGTTAAAGATAGTTTGATGGGGATCATGGAAGTTATTATGTTAATATAGGTTACCTTACTAGTTCTGAATGTTTCGAGAATGTTCCATGGTTCCTGTATATAAGTATTTGAGGTCTGAGTGCTGGGCTGTATTAGGGGGCTTTCCTTTTACTGAGAAGAATAAAAGACGCTCAGATTTTCCACATAAGACCTGTCACCCGCTTTTTCTTCTGCACCGACCAGTTGCAATTATTATTTGCCTATCCTCAGCGGGGGAACAGAGCAGGGAACAACCTGACCCAATCTTCCTGATGTACCCCAGGATACCATTGGCCCTCCTGGCCACTGGGGCACTGCTGGCTCATGGTCAGCTTCTCAACAGAGCTTCTCACTAGCAGGTCATCCTCCAACCTGTACTGGTAATTGGGGTTACTTCCCCACAGGTGCAGGACCTTATACTTGCCCTTGTTAGAGAAACCTCATTAGGTTTCTGTCCACCCAACATTCCAACCTATCAAGATCCCACTGAATGGCTGCAGTGTATTGACCATGCCCACCAGTATCCTATCATCAGCAAATTCCTGAGGGTACGCTCTATCCTTTTATCCAGCTCATTGACAAAGTAGTTGAGTAAGACTGGATCCAGTATTGATGCCTGGGGAATGCCACTGACTACTGGCCTCCAACTGGATTCTACTCCACCAATCACAACCTTCTGAACTCTGCCACCACTTGATCCTCCTCACTGATCATTCATCTAACCTACATCTCTTGAGCTTTCCTACAAGGATGTTATAGGAGACAGTGTCAGAAGCCTTGCTGAAGTTGAGATATACAATGTCCACTGCTCTCCACTCATCAACCCATCCTCCCATATCTTCACAGAAGGTTATCAGATTAGTGACTTCCTTTTGGTGAATCCATGCTGACTACTCTTGATGGCCTGCTTTTCTTCTACATGCTTGCTGATGGCATTCAGAATGACCAGTTCCATCACCTTTTCAAGGATGGAGGTGAAGCTGACTGGCTGCCAGTTTCGTAGGTCCCCCTTCTTGCCCTTTTTTGAAGATTAGAGTATGACTGGCCTTCCTTCAATCATCAGACACCTCTCCCATTCTCCATGATTTTCTCAAAGATAATAGAGAGTGGAAGATACACATTTGCCAGTTGTCTCAGCACCCATGAGTGCAGCCCATCAGGGCCCATGGATTTATGGGTGCTTAAGCCAGTTGCTAACCCAACTCTCTGACCAACTGTAAGTCTTCCTTTCTCTGGCCTTCTCTTATGTCTAAGGTCTGGGACTCCTGAGGGCTGACCTCAGCAGTAAAGTCTGAGACAAAGAAGGCATTCATTGATTCTACCTTCTCAGTGTCTTCCTTTACCAGGACACCCACGTGATTTATCAGCGGCCCCACATTTTTTCCTATCCTTCCTTTTGTTGCTGACCTATTTGGAGAAGCCCTTCTTGTTGTCCTTGATGTTCTTTGCCAGACTCAATTCCAAGTGAGCCTTGGCCTTCCTCATCAAATCCCTGCATACCCTGACAACATTCCTTTAGTCCTCCCACGTGGCCTGTCCCTTTTTCCATATCTCATACATTTCTTTCTTGCATTTGAGATTTACTAGGAGCTCCCTCCATTCATGAAGGTTGCTTACCGACTCAAAACATCATGAATCCTTTCCCCCAGTAGGCAGCATATTTCTTGTGACTTTCAGGCCAATAGATATGTCCCTCACTGGCCTGTAACAGTGTCACCCATTATGATCATTGTTTATTTTTACAGTAACCACCATGAACTGCTAGTGAAGGTTCTCCTTGTTGGTTTTGCTCATAGACACCTAAAGCTTTTAAAGCCGTGTATCTGGTTTTGGTCTGGATGTTGCAGGGTGGAGGTTGAACTGGACCCCTGCTTTTTGGGTCATCAGGGTCCAAGGCACCTCACACTCAGTGGTATCCATTACAGGTATACGGTTCTTAAGTGACATGTCCATCTCTGTTTCAGCCCCTCTAACACTGCACAGCCTATTAACTTTCTCCTGTAATTTGCCCATCTGCTGCAGCAGGTCATCAACCTGTGTACGCTGTGCAGGTACTGCCTTTTCTCCAGGAGGAGTAAATGAGCATCTATTGCAAGCTACCACTTTGGACATCTCCTTCCTTATCAGTTCTGAGTGGAAGCATCAGACTGCTCAGGGGCTGTCTCAGTAGACACAATGGTTTTGGTTCTAAGTCGAATGTCTACCATTATGGCAGAGGCCTAGAGCACTAAGCACTTACCTGAGGTGTGGACCTACCTGCAGATTACAGCATCCTCCCTGCATGCCCTGCCTGGGCAAATTGTCATGTCATGTGCTTCTGACATGTCATATGCTGTTTGTCCATCCTGTTCACTGGGGAGTTAAAGGTTTATGACCTTTTGTTGCTCCCAGCTTTTGCAGTCCCACTAATGACTCTCTAGAAGAGCTCCTCCTTGTTAATATTGTGCTAGAGAAGCAGTACAGAGTTGTTAAATCATCTTGATGTGGCATTTGACTTTGTTGAATGTCTTTAGTGTTGAATGAAAAATAAAAATGTTCACTTAGGGAGTTATTGTGGAATTGCTATGGCATTTTAAATTCAGAACTTCACTAATTTCCCAGTAGTCTCCCCTCATGAAAAGCACCATGTTCTTCCAGAGGGAACTCCTAACTCTCTTCTGCTTCTGAGAAAATGCCAACTGCACTTGATGAAAGACAGTCATTTGCTCCTGATGCTTTTCATATTTTTTGTCAATGCTCCACTATAACCTGTGATACTGAAGTGAACTTTGGAAACAACAATTTAGTCTCTGGACATCGTATAGTTGACATACCCAGTTGTGAGCCTGACATTTCTGAGTCTAAAATTTTAGCCAGTCAGTAGCTGTTGAATTTTCCCAAGGGAGAATTCCTTGGGAGGGTTTTGTTCTCAAAATAATTGTTTCTCTCTCAAGGTAAACAATTCTTATTTCTCAAAACAACTCTGTGCAGCTGGCGCCTTTGTGTTTCTCTGGTTTGACGAATGGAATTAGAGAGGTGTCATTCCTGTTCACCAATCGTGTTAAGTCTATATTGAAACACCTTATAAAAGGTAGTAAAACAAACAAACAATAAAGTCTTCTTTTTGCTAATTACCTTTTGAACTATTTAGAGTCTTTCGTGTCCAACAACGACACCAAGTCACATATTGTTTCTTTTAAATTCTGATATGCTCTCAGTCCAGGTTTTTGCTGAATTTCATTAACCAGTTGAGTGAGCACACAATACCATAAAGTGTTTTTACAGCAAAATAAGCAGTTGCTTTCACCTCTTCTAAAGGAGATGCTCCTTTAAAAAATTAAAATAAAATTCTCCTGAACACAAGGGTAGTGAGAAGATTGAAAATTACCTGCCAATGTTTAGAATGAATACGGAATACATTATTTAGATAAATTTCTTTACATATTTTGTGTGGAGGATTATTGTTACCATAGCAACAAAATGTGCTTTGATGACAAATACTGTGTGCTATAAATGCTCATTAGGAATTCTCTTATTACAAGATTATTTCCTTTATTTCACTTAGCTAAGATGGAGAGAAAGAGCTTCTTCCATCAGCATTTAAACATGCTGATCTAAGACATATACTGTCTCACTCACCTGCTATCATCATTCATCTAAAGCAAGAGATAAATGATCAGAGTTATTGAACTGAAATTATTTGAAAGAGTTGGAAAAAATCAGCCATACCCTGGTTTTTACAGATATAGATAAAATTTCATTTTTAATAATATTGTCCTGCTTTATAATTTCTTATTTGGTTTGTGAATTTGGATATAGTTGGTTTATTTTACAGCACCAAATTAAAGTATGAATAATTTTAATATGCAATTGGATGTTGTTCTAATAGTGGACATATAATTATATTATGAGACAGTTCACAATCATGTGGAAATCAGTGAGTTTGTTGTCTTGTTCTGTATAATATTTTTCTCTAGTTTTTTTTTCTGGATACATGTCAGTTCTTGAAAATCAGGTCAAGATCTCTTCTAAGGTAGAAAAAAATTTTGTTCCAACAATTTTTTTTTTCTGCTGTAATGATTATTTTGGTCAGTTTTCAGGGCATATGCAGTCCTGATCTAATGGATGTGAAAACTGGATGAATCAATATTTCTGATATGACCAATATTCCTTGCAGGAATCTAAACTCTGCAGAATCCCTAAAAAGTCAACAACAACATTCTTGCCTATGCAAATCTGTGTGCCTTTGTATATTAAAATCAATGTTAACTCAGTGAAATGTAATAATGTCACGTTCCAAATCTTATTGGTATGAGGATGTCAGTGTTTGCAGCTGTTTTAATTAACTGCAGAACAGTATATATACCGGTTTTGTAATCTGTCCCATAAAAAAAATATATATTATGATGTTTGTGAGCATGCATTTGCTAGAATTAGCAAACTAAGGAAACCATTTACTGTTCTATTATTTTTTGCATATAATTGAAATGCTTCAGGAGGTTAAATGATCCTTGCATAATCTGAGAAAGTACTCTGCTCATATTAGTGTTGCATTTTTCCCTGCAGTTACGATGTACCCAAAAGCTTCTTCATGGATTGAGAGTCATCTTTTCTACTATATAGCTGTGGTGATCTGGTAAGACTATCATGTCTGATAGACCTGCCAAAAAACCCAAGGCTTTGGAATTTGGAATATGCTGAATGAGTGGAAAAATTAGTATTTTAAAAACTAGATCCTTCAGTGCTGACAAATTTAAATGTCGCTTTAAGGCTAAACTGTGTCATGAACATGAATGTGCATTTTTTTGAGTGCAATGGAAGTTCTTCTACATTGAGCTGGAAGACAAAACAGGAATCTGCATTTCAGTGTATGCACTGAAAATTGAATAGGAGGGGAGAGGGTTAAATAAAGCAGGATATTTCTAGAGCATGTGAGAAAGGGCAGGAAGGATGAAACTACCAATTATAGAATCTTCCATTCTTGAGGTGATTTGGGGATGCAGGAGTACATGATTTTTTATTTTAACTATGTGCAAATACAGATTTTCACTTGTTCGTCAGACCCATGCAGTGTGTGGATGCAACTTGGCCTGAAAATTCAGGTGCTTTGGGGTTCTACCAAATGCTGTTTCAATATAGCCTTAGGGAATCTGAGGTTTGTAAGGATGACAGACTGGAACAAACATTCTTCTACTTCGTTTGCATGGAGGGATATGGTCCTTCTTCTCCTTGCCCATCCTTATGTTCCATTTGTTTGTTTTTCTGAAGCTGAAGGTGGATGTCCAGATTCACTTTTCTGTCTTTCTGCCTTTCACTGAGGACACAATTTGCTTGTTGTTGCTACACTTCTTCCCCCCAAAGAAGCCCCAAGAAGTTCCCCCCAAAAATCCCAAACAATGAAAAGCCAAGAAAACACTTCAGTGCTTGATTTCTGGTGTTTTCTAAACATTTTATTACAGTTAGGCTAAAATACCCCTAACCGGGTGCTTAGCGTGATCTGACATACTGTATGAAAACCTCACAAAGAGGAAAAAAGCCTTCAGAGATTTCAGATGTCTCATCCTGTTTGTTTCAAACTTAATTTTGATTTGGCAGCCTATTGTACATCTTCTCTGATGAAGGATTTTGTATGATATCAGGATGTACTATATTTAAGGCATCTCACATACATGGATACATGTGCATTCATGCAGAGGTTTGGTTGCACCTAGGCAGCTCACACTGCCATAAAGGCTGACTCTCATTTACAGGTATAATATACAGTGTGTGTGCTTATAAATTAACAGAGACAAGGAAAAAATGTCAGGAAAAAGAACCCTAAGCCTTTGGGCTGATTTAGTCAACTCTGATCAGATTTAAAGATATTTCCCCCCCAAAATGCTAGTTATGTGGGTGAGGGTTAATTTTTTGCATTTGAATATTTCCAAAAATGTGTGATAAAGAAGGCTGGTATCTGCAGAGGAAGTGGGAGATCTAGGAGATCACATCACACTTCTTGTTTCACATACATTATGAATGGAAAAGTTTTCCCCAATAATGTGAATTCTTTGTAAGGGTTCTCAGTTACCATAAGGTGAAAATGCCACTCTGTATGTTCATCAACAAGCTGGCATACATTGTGGTTTTATTATATACAGTGTTCAATAATGTATTAAATACTGTGTACTTACTGTGTTTTATGGGAATATAATATTTACAACTCTGGTGCTTCTTTGTTTTTTTCTTTGTCATGACAAGATGTAATCTGAGACCCACAATGAACCACTTAGTGCCTCTACACAAAGAGTTTCCATCACTTTGGAGTGCAGGAAGACTAATTCTGTGCGATTTGGGAGTGATATATGACATTGAAAAAAGCACAGTAGTTTCGTGTTCTAGAGGTCAAATACCACTCCTTGCTCCCTGGCATCCATAAACTCTACTTTCCACAGTACTACGTTTTATAAAAAAAGGCAGGTAATCATCCACCCATCTGTTGACCATCATTTGCAAACTAGTTTCTCACTGTCCCCTTTAGAAGAACGCAGTCAGGGCAAGGACATTCAAAGACTGTTCAGTGCAGAATCCACTCAAAATATATTGTGAATGACTGCTGGATCCGTATTTCTCTCTCCAATAGAGTACAAAGGGAGCTACAATGATTAAACAAATTGCTAGTCTCTCTTGAACTTATACCCAAGGGTTAGGCATCATTTAAGTCATATGGTTAAATACCATTACCCAATGCCTTTTTTTTTTTTTTTTTCCAAAAGGAGCACAAAATTTGGCAATTGCCTTTATTTTAAATATCCTCTTTGAATAAAGTTGTTTAGTGAAATGGCCAAGTTCCTACCCACGTATAATCTGTAAAAAGCACTCTGATGAGAAACAAAACCATGACAGCTTTCAATTTTTGAAGTGTTTGCAGCATCTATTATAAATCAGACAGTATAAATATTTAGGAAATCAGCTTTTCCATTTTTTTGAGTCTTTTTGAAATACTTAAGAGTAACTATGTTAAATGTGTATTGTGCTGCCTGTTAGCATCAGTTCCCTAAATTTAGTTCATGCTGCTACCATTGAAATCTCCACACTTATCACACACACCCACTGGATCTTACTGCTTACTGCTGAAGTCTAGCATCCACTGACAACTTGTCCAGCAGCTTGAAGGCTCTCTGGAGTTTCAAAGCATATTTTAAATCCTCCAGGAGTGATTAACACAGTCAGCAGTCATCATTTAGGGATGAGACAGATATTGAACTTCAGGTTGAGAATGCAAAGATGTCCTTTTATGCCTCTGAGCCATCAGGATTGTCATGGTGTTTAGTAGTTCAAAAGAAAATATGTTTCTATATTGCATTTCAATACATCTTCACTGCTAATTTGTCTGTTTGAAAGATTATTTGTCTACAGCACTTCAAGCAAATTTTCCAAGTGTTTGCTGCTAGTGTGATTAGGCAGCAAATCCAAAAACTAGGCAGAAGACATGTGCCTATAAAGGAAGAGTTGTAAGATTTCTAAAACTGTTCTGCAACCATCTGTAAGCCTCTCTAGTAATTCTCGGTCTTCTGTAGTATTTGAATTTGTGGGTCCATTTTTAACTAGTGATTATAATATAAAAGCCAAGGGACAGTTAGCTGAGGAATTATCTTAGATTTTCAGAATGTCTAAGTCTCTCTTGGCCCAATGCCTTTTTTAGTGTTAACTTCCACCCATTTAAATCTTTTGGATTTCTATTTAGAAAATAGACAGTCAGGAGGGAAAAAGACAACGGATGCACTAAAGGTAATTTCCTCTATGCTCTTGGGGTGTAGGCTCCATTTCACACAACCTCTACAGTTGTGGGTGTTATAAATTCTGTTCCTGCCTTTAGCTTTAACTGAGTGCATTGCATTATGATGTAATCAAGTTAAACTCCTAATTTAGGCTCTTAGTGAATCTTTTATAGTGAACAATTATAAAAGTTAAAATGGTCAAATATATCTTACCAAAAACAAATACACATTATTCAGAATCTGAAAGTGATTCCTAGAATATAGTTATGCCTGTCATTTTGCCTTTTGATAAAACACTGTATTTTATAAAGCAAAAAGAAGACATTCCTTCTGCAATATTTCAACAGCTACTGCAAGTAATGAATGTGTGCAAAGAATAGAAAAAACCACTCGGAAAGAATCCTGTGTATGGCAAAAATTGGCCACCTTTGTCTATATTTCAGAGTCCCTTCTCTCTTGTGACAGTGATGGTCTTTTTACAAGTGGTTTTAGGGAATTTTTTCATATAGCATGGCATACACTAAATGTAGCATATGGTACCTATAAGAACATATGTTAATACATATATATTTGGTTCCTGCAATATTTATTTCTACAGTACAGAGCATGACCCAGTTGAATTTTGTAGTACTGACTGTAACTGATGTTTTCAGGATTGCTCAGTAGGCAAAAAACAAACAGGTGCACAGATGACATGCATCTGCATGAAAGCTAGCATTTTGCAGCAGAGATACAGAAGGACTTGGGACAAGCCCTTGTTGTGTTACTAATTCACAGTAGCCATCTATAGAATGGTCTGAAGGGCTGCAGAAGATCTACAGTAGCTACTGTGTTCTGTAATCACATTTTCACAGCTCAGTTGTTGCATTTAGTATCCCTCTTACTCCATTGACTTTTCACTGTCTGAAGTAAGACATGCAAGAAGAAGTTATGACAATAAATATTGACAGACCAGAAAAAAGTTCACCTCATCAGGATTAGAACTTCTGGGGCAGGATTTTACAGTGACTGAGTTGCTGAAGGGAAATTGGGAAGAGAAATATTCTTGTCTGAAAGGAGAAAGACAGCTGTTAACTGCCTGAGAAACTAGGTAGGGTCTCTAAATACTACCTCAAGTAGATGCATGTCTGTTTTGGTAGCACCTATCTATGTGGGCAGTCATAGGAGTTCAGTGCTCTGTTAAACCAAGACATTGGCACTTTGAAGTAAGCACCCTGAAAAAAAGCTGATAATTATCTGGAACAGCTAAGAAATGGACCCCTTCAGAAATTAGCTAGAATCAGATTTAGGAGCAGTGAACTTTTACCAGACATAATGAAATGAAGGAATGCCTCAACCTGGGGTTCAATTAGAATTTTAGTGTAAGACCTCTTGAGTTACTGACATACCTGAATGACGGCAATGCCTTACATGAAAAATTCCATTCTTTGTATTCCTCTTGATGCACCAAAATGTATTGTGCATAACCCTTCTGCGATCTATTCTTTTGTTAGAGCAAACTACTGGTTAGACATGTTCCACCAGGCTGTTCTTTTACAGAGTATTCTCTGGTTCTTTGAAGAGCTGACTAAAGACAGAAGTTTGATATCATTCAGGCAAAGACAAAGACCAATAGACACTGACTAGCACATTGAACAAAGATACAGAGGGGAAAAATCCACATTCACAGGATGTGGTTTTCTCTTCATATTGGTTCACAAGTGATGATGCATCACATACAACTCTCTTGATAATGCATGAGACTTGGGAGATAACTGCATTAACAAGCTACAATCATTAACAAGTTCTCTGTAAAAATAAAATAAAACCCCCTATTTTTCTATATCTTCCCAGTAAATACATATAAATAATTTAAAAATGAGAAGAAAACCAAGCGATAAAGAACAATTATATTTTGACTGCAGTGGGTGAGGGTGACAGATTTCATATGAAGTTGCCTTTGTTTTCCATAATTAAGGCATCATGCAAACTTTTCTTTTAAATCCTCTCATTTAGATATAAACACAATGTATCACACTTTTAATGAGGGACAGGAAGTTATCTCTATTGCCAAACTGAAGAAATTCCTTTTGATTTTCAAAACCACTTAAGCGACTCAGATGCCTAGTTTAAATGAATAGAAATAAAACATAAAAGTCCATGTGTGGCTCCAAAAACCTCATTCAAATATTGATATTCTTTTCTAAAAAAACATGGATTCCACTAGTTCAGAACCTGACCTAAATAAAGAGTACTTTGTCATTCTAGGCAGTACACGAGTCAAATCAAAAAGTCTATCTCTGCGCTTATAAACTAAAACAAACCACAACATATTTTTAAACTGGCATGCAGTTGTCCAATACTTTTACATTGCTGGCATACTCCCCAGCATGGTTCTGGTCCACGCCAGCCAGAGTTTCCAAAATAATCTCCATACAGAGTGTGGAGAATGGCATGGGCCCTGTTAGTAAAGGTTCTGCCCATTTGATAGGCTTCTGCTGGCCAAATCAGCCTAGCATTATCCTGTTAAATTGTTTGACTACATATACAACAGCAAGCCTTGCCACAGCATCCTCTTCCCTATGCATATCATTGAAACCCTGGCTTTTTTTTTTTTTTTTTTAAGAGTTGATGAGGAAGATTTGCAATAAAAGGTTTGTAAGTTAACAGTCATAAGTAGTTATATACTGTGTTAGCATGCTTGTGTTGCACTCTACTAACCCTGGGCTAAAGGTAGCTTCAGAGTATGTAATAGAATGGGACCAAGATAAGCAGTGGAAATGGGAGCAGGAATGGTGCCAGGAGCCACTAAATTTTGGACTGTGAAGAAGCTGGGGGAGACATGCACCTAACACTCTCCATGGTGACTGAAGGGTTTAGGCAGATGGGATAGCATGCAACAATCTGTTTTGCTGTAGGTATGTGAAGTATTAAAAATGGAACAGAAATCAGGAGATTGTGTCGTGTGTTTGGTTAGAAAAGCAGTGAGGAGATAGATGCAAAGGTCTGTACGATGCTATAGGAGTCAGGCCCACCACCTTGCTGCCAGTTTATTGTACATTGGTGGCTGTATTTTGGAAGAAGGGGAGTTTAAGTGTATAAATACAGGCTGCATCATACCATGTGGCCTCAGGCTAAAGACACGCATTTCTATTACTCAGGTGTAGTGAATGCGATTTGAGAGAATAAATCAAGAATGATGACATAATTTGGTGAAGCAAGGAAGCCAATGTTGCTGGCAGAATGGGCACAGCAATGTGAAAACTGTGCATGGAAAGAAGGAACATGTTATATTAAAGGAAAATGAAGCTGAGACAGAATGAACAAAAGAATGAAGGGTGCGAGAAAGAAAAGGGAAAGAAAGAGACACAGAAAGGACCAAAAGGCAAGTGCATATTTCCAGGTTAATCAGCTTCAGTTTATTTATTCACATGCATTTATTATATTGCATTTCCTTGGTACATGGCCCACATTCTTATCTAGAGAGAAAGAAATGACAGAATAATGGGCAGCAGGGATTCACACATTACTTCATCCATTACTAGGCATGTTACTGTTTTTTCAGAGGTTTATGCACTTTTTTAAACACTATGCCCCAGCAGCATGAAATTCAGTAATTAAATTTTAAACAGAAGGTTTGAGTGAATTTACGCCTGCAATCTTGACACTTTCTTGTTCCTCTCTGTATACAAGTTCAGCCTGCCATGGCTGGATCAGGAACTGAAAAGGATATTTTCAGAAAATCATCAAGGGGGTGTGAGGCTATTAAAGGATATTGTCATGTTGTTGGAGAATATTTTCATGTTTTTCTGAACCTGCTTGCAGTACTATCTATCAGTGATCATTGTGCTGTCATTATGGTTAAAAAGCTTGACTCTAATTCTGTTGTACATGTCTGTTATTCAGGAGAATATTCCAGCTTGTTTGATCATGGTCTTGTCAAGCTGTTGAGAAGGTTTAAAATTAAATTTCCTGGGGGAATGGAAGCTCAATCCATCCCATTTAAACTGGTTTAATTCAACAGCCAGCAAAAGATTCCCTGAGTCTGAAGAGGGATCATAGGCCAGCAAAAGAGCACCTGAAGATCAGCGCAAAGGAATCCCAGCCATTCCGGTCAAAAAATCAGCTTTACCAGAGGCCCAATTTAAATGCCTCTGTGCAACTGCACACATATATCACACTTTTTAAGAGGTTTTTGAACATGTACGTATTAAGTCAAGCAGTGGCTCACAAGGAAACCAAATAGGAAGATCATCTTAGAATGAAAATTGCTGTAAATAAAAGTAGTCTTTCACTAGCTACTAATGTCTTTGCCCACAGCAAGACTCTGCCTCTGTGCCTTTGGTGAAGAGAGATGTCATAATCTATAAAAATGTTCTCTAAACCAGGTGAGTACTTTGAATTTCCTGGTTTAAGCTCTATCATTGCAAGTAAATAAATTTAGATGATAATTTCTTCTTTTTGTCCTTTTTCTATAGAGCAGCTCTGAGATCCTTTACTAAAACTGAGTCCGTAGTGTTTCCAGGAGGTAAAATCTAGCAGGAATATGATGCTACTAGAAACAGTACTGTGGACTTTTGCTTATGTCGTACTTCTTGCTATCCTACTACAGTAGGAAGATGGGAATTAGTTGAAGAAAGGTTTACCAAGCCTGTGAGATGGAAGCATCTCCTACTCCACACACTCTTACAGATATAGTTTTATTTCTCATTGAACTTGTTGAAATGTGGTTTAAAAGGTGTTTACAGAAGAGAGATCTGAGAAAAGGGCACAAGCAAGTATAATAAAGAAATGGAACTCTTGTTAAGTGTTTATACATTAGATCTACTCTTTATGAATTTTTTACAGCAAAAATAGTTTCAACTGAAATGTCAGGATAAGGATAAAACTAGAGTTAACATTCTATATGAGTAGATTTGCCAACTAGCTTGTTTGTGGATCAGTACAAATGGATTTGAGTGTATGTAGAGAAAGAGCTTTTAAAATATAAAGGAAAAAAAAATCTAAAATTAGTGTTCATTAGTGTTTTCTACAAAAGATTTTGTTTTTGAAGTGACTTCTGATTTCTCCAAATTGACAGGATGGGCACAGACCTTCAAACATGTGAAACTGCAATTCCTTCTAATGGTTATAACAATGGTTTTTGTTCTGCTTCTGTGATTACCACTCATTTAATAAATATTACAAATGCATCATTGTAAAAGGCACGGAGATGAAGGAGCAGAACTTGCTGTACCCTCTTGAAGATCTCATTCTTCTATATCTGGCCCCAGTAGCTCCAGTTCAACTCTTTTTGTGACAGATGTGTTGGAGAGGAAGATGGCAATTCCAAGGTACCAGTCTTATTCCAGGAATAGGTCACTGAGCCGATCACCCAGAAAACAACTTCTCCCTTACTCCATCATCTGGCAAACTCTGAGTCCTCTGGGTCCTTCTCTGGGGAAGAGTATTATTCTCTAATTTACTACCACCCCCCTAGAGAGCTCATCCAGAATCAATGGATATTGGTTGAGATTTCTTAGAGTATGTGACAAGATCTAGTGGTATTTTTCCAGACCTTATTGAGTTGACTTGATGTTTTCTCAGCATAATGATTATTTCTTAGAGGTATATAACATGTGAGACTGGGCACTCTGAAGAGAGACTGATTTATGGGAACTGGAATTTCTTTTACTTGTGTGCATCCACAGCCCAGCCTCCACGCCATCTGTACCATTAGTAAATGCATTGATACTGACAGCAAAATATCCTTCTGCTGACAGCTGGCTTCACAAAGCTGTAGCCCATGGAAACAACTAGAAAACCTGATCTTGTAGTTAAGCACCTGCCCATGAGTTCAGAAGTGCTGTTCAATCAGTATTTTGTGGTCACAGTAAGTATTTATGATGCAGAAAATTTCCTGCGCATGTTAAACTGAACTGCTACAGGGAATAAATGAAAATGTAATTAATTCAATAATAGCAAGATGTCACTTCCAGAAAACACTTTTTCCTCACTGTGGTGATACTTTAGGCATTTGGGACAATTTTTTCAAAACACCACACCTACAACAATTTCTCAATGTGGTATAGACACAGGTTCAGTTTTAACTATGGAACGGAAAAAAATTAAGTGATAAATTGTGAAATATTTTCAGGCAAACTACTGATCTAGATTAAGGATGAGTTTAATTACAGTATCTTCATACAAAATATTCCTACAGATACAATAGCCAAAGTAGGCAACTTCTAAATAATAGAATTGATACTCTTGGTATCATTTTCATTTGGAAAAGCATTTTTAAAATATGTGAGCCACATTAAATGGTATTTTTACCTATAAACCTAAAACACAAGCTTAGTCTTTTTTACCAACAGCTGCTAGTTTTTATGAACCTGTTAAGAAAAGCACTCAGGTACTGTAAATTATTGCTTAAAATGCCATTTTTCAGAGCTAAAACTATAAAGGAAATCCTGAACTGAGTGGCAATGCCTAGGCATCCAATGATGGCACAGTACACCATGCAGATAATGTCCACAGAAAGGTTATCTCAATTTGGTCATTCGAGACCTTACAGGATTTTCTTAAAACAGCTCTAGTAGTCATTTTAAATGAAAGGGATGTTCACATGAGAATTTCTGACTGCAGTTTTGGATCAAGGCAAGGATGTGCAGGTGGCATAGTGGCTGATGCCATGTGGGAGTTGCCTGCAGCCTCTCTGCTGTGGTGAGCCTCATGTGCAGTGATTTGGATGAGGTAATTCCACAGCCATGGGACACACAAAGCACAGCACTGTGCAGGCCTCAGCCTGTCTATGTGAAATGCAATGTGGATCACTACCTCTTTCATGTACAGCAGTCTTCTGATCAGGACTCCTTCAACTAACAACACTATCTCTAGAATCTAAGACAATATTTTTGATAGTTTATATGAAAATTAAACCAGTCTATATTTGCAAAATTGACAGTAGGTGAGCATCATGGTACATGATAAATTTGTCTAAATTGAAAATACAAGAATGGATCTTGAAAATGCCTTTGGGCATTTAATGCTGTAAATAAACAGCATTTGTCTGACATAAATGGAGCTGCAATGATGGCCACTAGTGAAAGATGGCGTCACCATGTGACTAAAGCTCTGTTATCCCATAGACACACTAATGAAAAATTGATCCAAGGAGTCCTTTGGAATTAGCATCACCTATGTTTTTGCAAAAGTTTAAATTTTAAACTAGGAGCAAGAAGTGGAATATTAGCTGCCAGAATGTATTATAATCTAATTTGTTAATGCTAGTTCAACTCCTTTTTTGTAAACTCCATACCAGGAATGGAGGGAGGGAGAGAGAGGATACAAGAATTAGATGCAACAATCTACATAGAAGAGACCAAGGTTCATATGGAAGAGACAAAATTTTCTTCTTGTACATGAGTACTCTTGCTGAAGTCTGGTAGCTTTTTGCTTCTCTGATGTTCTGCCTTTCTGGGAAAAAAGCAATTTTCTCTTTGCTTGGGCTTGACACAAAGACCTTTTCTGTGGTCTAAAAGAGGTGAGGTTTTTGAAGGATTATAAACTATCTCCTATGTTGCAATCTGCAGCATGAAATAAAGAAGCTTGACTCCAGTTCAAGGCAGAAGAAAGATCAGAAGGCTTTATTTACAATTCATCCAGCCTTTTTGTAACATGCTGCGCTAAAAAGGCATATCACTGGTCCATAGAATTGACACCTCTCTCCACTGGTTAAGTAACAGAAACAACATCTAGGAGAGAGGTTGTTATGAGAACTTAGAAATGTTATGAAAAGAAAATAGTTATTTACAAGAACCGTCCTTGAAAGAAAGTCTCCCAAGAATTCTTCCCTTGGGAAGAAAATCAGCCACTGACAGCCTGAAAACCTCACAGACTCAGAAACATCAGGCCCACATATCCTCTCATAAGGTCCAGGAAGCTGAAGCAGACAATAAGCCTGGCTGCTAACAGAGCAAGGAAATGATCACATGGATGCTCTCTTTCTTTTCTGTGACACCCTCTGTCACACTTGTCCTAAGCAGGCTGTGGTGAGGCTATGTGCTGAGCACAGCCCTTAGAGTTTCCCTATGGCAGCACTTGCTACAGCCTTCCAACACAGTTGCAGAAAGCACTTTAACTGACACTGCAGAAATTTAAAACCTTTTGGGAAAAGAATCTCCTCTTTGGGAGTTTTGTTTATCTTAGTCTGCAAAAACTGCTCCAGTACTTGTAGGTGTAGAGCAATGATTAAGAGCAGATTTTGCCACATACTGAAAAACTAGGTATGGGACAAGAAACTGTGTTCACATCCTGAGCAAGCTAGTCTGACCTTAAGTTGCCAGTAGCAAATTGATATATTATGCTAGAAAATCTGACGATATACTGCTGCTATAACTTCCTCCACGAGAGAAATTGGCAGTTCCTGGTAGATCAGCAATGTCTCTCCTCAGATATCCTATTTTCTAGATGCTACAATGGGGAAATTAAATTTGCTTGCTCCCTAGTAAAACTAAACTATTCACTGTAGCAATAAAAAGTACTTTTGAAATGCAAATCTCAAGGTTTGATCCTCACTGATGAGAGGAATATTAGGTACACAAATTCCTTTAATTAATTTTTCACCAATGAATAGACACAAAATGATGTGTGGAAAAGACACATCAGTTTATGTGGTTCAGTGCAGAGCACTGGGAACAGTGGCTTTTCTTCAAGTTCAAGAAGGTAAAAAAGTAGTGCAATTTATCCCTCCATAATATTCTTAATTATGTGGTGCATATCCTGACCCAAGGCTCCAGAAAACACACTTCCCTTTAGAAATCAACATCTTTATAGTTACACAAAATACACTTATGTCATTGCTCATGGATGTGGTTAAGAACAAACCTCTGCAGAGATTTCACAGAAAGGTAATAAAAGGTAATGATATTTCCATTTGAGTTTTGTGCTCAGTATTACAATAAGTGAAATGCATACCATGTGAAAGACTTTTAACCATGTAAATACAAAAATATATGGCAAATTTCACGAATAGTTACTTGAACACTTCCAATAATTAATTTGCTCCAAGGCTCAGGCAGATGAAAAAGTTATATTGTTTTTCTTTACAGGAACACTACTTATACTGTCACAACTATTTAGATTTTTCATTCCATTTTTACCAGACGAACTACAAGAAACATGACTAAAGCTACACAATAGCAACGAGAGTGTTTTGAAAAATCAGACATGTATTTCCTAGGTGTCCAGGCTCAGCTGAAGCTTCCAGGCCTCTGTACCCAACCACTGGCTACCCTGCATGTACTCCACTAGATTACATACACAAGAGAACTCTCAACAACCTCCATGATTGATGAAATAAGATGGAGAACATGCAAAGCTTACAGCAACTTTTGCTAGTAATGATGTGAATCATGAAAGATTTGATGAAGGTCTTTTTGTATTTATGTGGTTCAGAGGAAGAGAATAATTGAAGAAAACATATTAAACACTGCAGAAAATATATTTAAAAAATCAAAAAAAACCCCCACAAAAACTCAGTGAAAACACACAAAATTTAGATTTTGACAAGCTGCACACAAAAGCATCATTTTGTACAATGAGCAGGAATCCCCATACTCCAGTGAGACAGATGTTCTTGGTAAAACACAAATAAACCACAAACTTTTACGCTCCCATTTGTTCTCAGTAACAGCATTAATAGTAGCTGCTGGGTGCTGCCTTCAGTTCCATCACTTTGGTATTTTTCATATGAATTCACTAATTACCCTCTGTGGGAATAACATTGCTGCTTGATTCATAATCTTATGTAGTCTGTGAAAATGTTGCAATGGCTGGTAAGTGCCTTGGAAATTAAATTTCTTATGATAACACAAGATATGTCTGAGTCCATGTGTGAAGCCATACAGCTAAGAAGTTTAAAAGTAATAGCTACATTTTTAACTTTATCACTTGCCTACATGAAGGTAAATATGTCAGGGTGAGAGGTAAAGATACATATGCCATTTCATGTTTCCTTCCCCAGCTGTAAAATGTGTGTTTTCTACTACTTTATTCTCTCATCAAGTAAGAGAACTCTATAAAAAGAGAAATGATTGTGCCATCTGAGATGATGTGAATATGGTGTGGTTGAAATGAGCTTCAGAAGACAGGGAAGAAACTTGTCACACATCTACAGAGCTGGGTGTCCTTCACTCTGGTTGAAGCAGCAAGGAAAATGAAAGACCAGGAATCAGAGAAAACTGAATGCTTTCTGTTTACCCAGAGTTTACACTGATCTACTGAAAAAGGCCAGGACATGATCTGAAGCAGTTACATAAGCAACAATGTAGTTTAAGTGCTATTGCCCTTCCTCGTGTGATTTGATCTATGCCATCTAGAACACACTCAAGCAACATTTCAAGGATACTGTTGGTTCAAAGACTGTGCTCCTAATATAATAAATAGAAGAGGTTTCCCTTTTCAAAGAAAGGCAAGAAAAAGGTTTGTTTCCCACATGGAAGAGTAAGATGTAAGGTCACCTAGTTGATTGATGAACCTAACCATACTATCAGATCCTGAGGAATGCTGGGGACCAGGAAGAGCAATTCTAACTAATAAAGATGGAAGAGTGAGTTCTCTTGTAGCTCATATATTCAAAACTCTCTGCCTAACCTAACATATCTGGCCCTAAAATTTCTGATTAAGCTTCAGGAAGGCAAGGATATTTAATACAGTAATATTAGACCTTTTTGCATTTTTTAAATTAGTATCTGGGATTATTCATGGAAATCTTTATTAGATGCTATAATTCATTTTGAAAATTGCACAGTTTGATCAAGACCCATGTGTTGTGTCCAGCTACCAGAAGGAGACTGAAATTGCTTTGGTATTTCTTCTGCAATAGCTGAGAATGTTTTGGCAGGCATTTGTGAGGGCTGTTCCTGCCACAGGTCTTTTGTTCAGAAGTTCCCATTACAGCCATCTATTCCAAGCTCCTGCAGCCGCACAGTCTAAAATACCATATATGACATGCTTTGCTTTCGTCAGGACCTGAGTGCACCAGTGCCTGGTTCTGACCAATTTCACCTCGGGCCTCTCCCCAGATGCACCCATGGGCCAAAGAGCTCCTTTCAGCATTTCTCATCCTGGGGCTGTAGTCCCTGCCCCATTGAGACTGCAGAAGTCCTGGTCTCAGCTGTGCCCTGTCAGAAACTTGCATAGTCATCCAGATTTTTGATCACCTTTGGCTGCCACCCTTTGGGCTTTCTTGCTTGTTTCACCCTGGAGACTGTGAGATGGACCCCTGGATGGTGAGACCTGTGTCTTGGGGTTCATATTTTCATGCTATGTCTTCAGGTGTCTGTCTCTTAATGAGCAGACTGCCATGATCCTGATAATTTTCAGTTGTGTGCTTATAAGTCAAAATATAGATTGAATTTTCCTTCAAGCTATTGCAGCATAAATCAGGAGTCATATAAAGAAACTTATGTGATCTTCACCTCTATAAAATCACTGTGTGCTCTATGGGAAGTCCCAAATGTCCAATTTTTTACTGCTTGTGTAACTTTCTTGTCTAATTACCTGAGAACCTATTTCTCCCTTGATAAAAACACCTGAATGGGAGAATACGCATTATATTTTATTAAGTAACCTTTAAAGGCTTTGAATTCTTCCATGCTCCATGGCACAGAGAAATAGGAAAGGAGGAAAAATGAAAAGTTAGCATAAAATTCAAAAGTTGAGTAGAATTTTGAATCTTGCCTAGAGGAAGTAAGAGCTGGTTGAGGACCTCTGTGGTCAAGTTGAGAAATTGTGGGAGGAAGGGAGCAGACCAGACAGGGTTAGGAAAGATGAAAGAGAGCTTGACAAGATGACCAGCACAATCCTGCAGACACAAGCCCAAGTCAGGCTCCCATCAGTGACACTTCTATTCCAGTAACTCACTTGCACAATTCCTCTTTAGAGGTCCCTTCCAACCCAAACTGTTTTATGATTCTGTGATCATGAGGAAAAAAACCAGCAACTGCCTTTACCAAAGCAACCATGATAGTATCTGTCTAACATTTTAGCACTTTATTTCATGGGGAGGGTTAGACTAGATATTAGGAAAAAAATTTCTTCATGGAATGGGTTGTAAAGCATTGGAACACACTGACCAGGGGAGCGGCAAAGTCACGATCCCTGGAAGTGCTCAAAAATCACTGGGATGTGGCACCCAAGAACATGGTTTAGAGGTGAGCATGGTGATAGTGCTACCTTGAAGGCAGATGATTTTAAAGGTCTTTTCTAGACTTAACAACTCTATGATTCTATGGTACTTAATTTGATACTAAGCACATGCTGTTCCTAAATTTTAAAGGCTTGTTGTATTGAACACAGGTAAGCTGCTTTGTGTGTGTAGAGAAGCTAATTATACCACATGTAAATCCCAAATCCCACTAAAGATATTTGATAGATTTATTATCAATCAAATGGATAATATTTAGCAGTAGTTCATAACAACTGTCCCAAACCATTACAAGTGTACTTACCTTCCATAACAACAAGAATATTTTCTGTAAGCAATTCTTATTTGCATTGTTTGAGATAGGTAATAATCCTAAAACTCTAAGTTGCCTGATTTAAATTATGAAAGTGTGTACCTGTTCCTGCCAATATAGTAGTATAAATGAATTCTTTCTATACCTTTGAAAATGTCTCTTCAGCTGCTTCCTCTTCCACTGTACTTTTACATTTTAATGAACCATTAAAATCAATGGGCCATTAGAACAACTCTACAGATGGATGAATTGGTCTGTTCTAAATAAGTACATCAGAGAACTTGCTTGTTTTTCTTTTAAGCTCTTTGCCATCCTCTATAAAAGGTTAGAAAACTCTTCTTCAGTTATTGATGGAAGTTTTCTGAGGAAAAGGCAACTAGGTTATTTGATGTTTTTCAGCTCTCAGGAGCTTTTTGCCTTCTGGTCAACTTCACACCTCTCTGAATGTCAGATACTAGCAAGTGGTCGCTGCTTCTAATCCCTGTTCTCAGGACAGTTTGCAATTCATGGGGTAGTTGTCTTCAAAAAAGGCCAGAGTTAGCTATTTCAGCTCTGCTGGAAATTAACTCTCTGTCGTCATTCCATGTCAAATAATATAGGGATTCTCAAGCGGCCTTGATTAGATTTGGTGGTTTTTACTCAGAATTGCATGTATGAGGCTGAGATTTATGTGACTACTCCTTCAGTATAACAGAAGTATTCTCATGAGCCACTTGAAGTTACCTCACCTGAAGAAGATGAGGTGTGGATCAGTAACATAGGGTACCTCATTAGAGGTTAGAACTTGCTAGAGAAACCAGTGCCAAAGTATCCTCCAGCAAGAAAAGCTGTAAAAGGTTCTCTCCTCATATTTTGCAGCTGCAAAGAGATGACTAGAAAAATCATAGGCACAAATACTCACTGTCCTTTCAACCTGATACCCCATTTACATGCACCAATGGTGGTATGTGCCATTAAGAATTGCAGCTCTGAGGATTTAGACTGTATACTGGATGAGTTGCCTAATAAGCTGCCAATACTACAGCAGAGCAAATGCAGTCCTCTTACCAGTGTGTCACCTTTTCACAATCAGATTTTGCTGAACTTAGCTCAATTCTTCCTCTAAGCAAGAAGTCTGCTGCCTCTTTTCACACCACACAGTAAAATATAAGCATATATTTTTTATGAAGGACACAGCATAAATACTTGAAATTGGCCACTTAGGAAGAAAAAGATATTTCCATCCTACATACCAGAAAAATTGTGTGAAGATGAGAAAATGAAGTGATATGAATTTCCACTGCAGCTAGAAAACAACATAAAAAATGAATATATGGCAATAAAATAACATGTGATTTTAAAATTTTTCAGTCTGAAACATGATGTACAATGTTTGTGAGGAAAACTAAGTTTAACAATTAAGATGTATTTTTCTTTCACCAACTGAGTTATAAACAATACTGAACAGGATTAACTAAGAATTAATTAATTCTACTCAAATTATAACTTTAATATGTAAATCAAACTATTCACCATATCCATTTATTGCAACTTGGGTTTATCTATGAATCCTACCACCTTTTCTCCTAGCTCCACCTTTTTTCCTATCTTTTCTCTTCCTTAATTTTAGTTTTCTCTTCTTTTTTTTTATTTATTTTTTAATTATTATTATTTATAAAGGCCTGCTATGAAGCTGTATTTTTTTTCTGCAGTTTTTAATTTCTTGACATGCATGTTTGTTAAAATAATGAGAACATCTATAAGCCAGACTAACACAGCAAAAACTAAACACTGTCTGGACTTGCTTTTCCTTTTTCCTGTTTCACATATATTTTAAGTATATATTAATAAAATATACATTTATGTGCAATATATACACATATAATTTTATATATTATATACATTGCTTTTCAACCCAAATAACTCTTACAGCAAAATATTACAAATGTGATTGGAATTGAATTGATCACTCAATTAACTGGGGAACAAACACCAATTGAAAATATTTTTTTTGTTTATGATTTATTTCTAATAATGTCAAAAATTGAAAGAAAAGTCCATCCCTTTTTACCAGCTGGAGTGGTTGGCTGACAGCTCAGCTGTGGGCTTTCCAGGCCCAAAGACTAGGGAATCCGAAAAATTACTGTCGCAAATGGGATTTGGATGTTAGCTCCTCAAGAGCAGTTTTCCCACTTGAAGCTTTTTATGAATCACATATTTATGCGTAAGCTCTGGGTTTTTCCCTTTTTTTTTTTTTTAAGCAGACTATAGGTTGTTCAGCTTCTAATTCTCAAAAGTCCAGGATTTTTGCCTTTGTCAGGACTGGCTAGACTTAGTTCCAAGACTCCTAGAATCAGTATTATTTTGAAATTTGGCAAAAGAAATAGCTTCATTTTTTTTGAAACTGAGATATCAAGGAGTTTCTCCTCTGTAGAAAATATTTTGATTATATATTTCTCAATTACCTTTGTCAACAATAAAGGAGGGATTTTTTTTTTTTTTCAATTTTGTCATCAGCCATCTAAAAAGTAATTTTGGACCTTCTGATGTATCCTTTTCCCTCTGTGATCAACATCTTTGCAGTTCTAATTGATTCTTGGCTTTGATCTTAAAAGGCGCATTGGTTCAATAACTGATTTGTTCTTTCTGTGTACTCTCTAAATATCTGTCTGGCTCTGGATGAATTTTAATAAGCATTTAAAAGAGCAAAATTTACTCAAAAAGAAGATTCTGAAATTAAAACTCCCATACAAAAGATAAGCAAAATTGAGTTTTTAACGTATTCAAACTGGGTATAAGGATAAGTTTAATGTAAAAAATCTGAGAGGAACAGTAGCTAGGACAGATGTTTAGTACCAAATAATTTTAGTACTTCTAATTTCAGTCATGGCAAACAAGCACTGCATACTTGCGAGCTGGTTATAGTATATGTATTTTGATAGAATTGATAGCTCAATTTTGATAACAAGGTAAAGAAAAAGAGATGGAAGATATTTTTGCTCTTCTGAGTATTGGGAAATATATTTAAAATCAATGTAAGCAGAAAGGAGGAATTCAGACTTTTAATTCTAGGAGGTTTATTATATTTTAATTACTATTATTGTTTTATTACTACACAGAAGAAACCTTCATCATACTAACAGTTCCATTTTATCTTGTCCTCAAGAAGATGATGGTTAATTGGGTAAAAGAATTTTAAATCAATAAGAAGGAGGAAAAAAAAAGAAATTAACCAGAATTATTCAAGAGAGACTATCCTAAAGTGCTTGGAAATGAGCCATGTGAGTCAGGCATGTCTGAATTCTACTCTTGCTTCTTCTTTGATGATTTCATTCCAGTAGTCAGAAAAGACAAAATAGGCAACTTCATGTACATACACACACACACACACATAAATATAATTACAAATTATAAATATATTTTTATGTTTATAACTGTATATTAAATATTAGAATCATCGTTTATGTCAAATTGGAGGGGATCATAAGGGATATCCAGTCCTGCTCTTTGTCCCTTGCAGGACAACCTGCAAACGAATTAAGAGAATCATACACATGCTTCTTGAACTTTGACAAGCTTGGTGCCATGACCACTTCTCTGGGGAGTCTGTTCCAGTGACAGACCACCCTCTCACTGAAGATCCTTTTCCTAATGTCCAATCTGAGCCCCCTGATGCATCTTCATTCCCATTTCCTTCTGTCCTATCACTGGTCATCAGAGAGAGATCAGCACCTTCCCCTCCACTGTCCCCCACTAAGAAAGTTGTAGACTGTGACAAGGTCACCCCTTAGCCTTCTCTTTTCTAAGCTGAACAAGCCAAGTCACCTGAGACACTCCTCTTAAGTCTTGGCCTTGAAATCTTTCCTCATCTTGGTCACCCTTTTCTGGACACACTGATAATTTGATGTCCTTCTTTCACTGGGCCACTCAAAACTGCATATACTACCATTGGCTGAGACAGCACCAGTGTGGAGCGGGAGAATCCTCCTCCATGCTGTTTGATGCACCCAAGTCACAGCTAGCCCACCCAGATGCTAGGTGACACTGCCAACTAACTTTCAACCATCAACCACTTGCCATCAACCACTGCTCTCCAGTTTCTCAGCCCCCAGTTTTCATGAACTAGCATTGTTATCTTAAGTGGAGAATCACTTGCTTTTTTTAGATTTTGTTGTGATTGGTGATTTCCCAGCTCCCCAGTCTGTTCAGACCTCTCTGTAAGTTCTCTCTAACTTCAAGGGAGTCTACAGGTCTCCTAATTAAGTATCACTGGCAAACTTACTAAAAAGACATTTCATTCCTGTATAAAAATAATTTAAAAAAATTAAAAATCACTGTCCTTAAAACTGAACCCTAGAGAAGTCCATTAGTGACTGGCCACCAACCTTATGTACTCTCATTTACTATAGCTCTTTTAGCCTGGCCCTTTAGTCAATTGCTGATCCAGTCATCATTATGGACTTGTCTAGCTGTATGATGAACATTTTGTCTAAAAGAATATAAAGAGTTACTGGAAGTTTCCAGCATATAAAGAATTTTATATATATATAGATAGATATAGAGATATATTTTCATATACACATACACAAAAACTTACTAGGAATCTCCTCTTTTTAAAGATAATGAAATTTTCCTGCTTATTTTATGCATTTGTGATGATTTTTTACTACGTATGCTTATTTTCAGTTGTAAGTACAGATAAGTTTGCACTGGACCAGTCCATTCATATTTTCCCACGTAAATTAAAGCAAATTTTGACCAGAAGAGAAGAAATACATTTTGGGATGACTTCAGAGGTTTGCTCAGCACTGAGGTTAAAATGAAAACTTTAAAATTCTTTTCTTTATGTATTGTATGGAGTCCATCTGTTAAGACTTTTCTTATGGAAAAACTACAGTTTCCATTTGGATCGCTCTATAACGGTTCTGGGAAAGTTAAAGTAGGCAGCAGTTTATACTGGTAAGTGTCCTAGAAGTGGCAAAATGGCCTTGGTCTCCATTGACTGTTCTGTTCAGCAGAGCCTCATAAAGCCAGATTTGTTGCTGAGGGAGGTGTTGGACAGTCACACCGAGCAGTAGATAATTCTGGGGCCACATTCAGCAGGACTAATTGTGTCTCCCAGCTCAAACTGGAGCTGTAGAACTCTAGCTCTCCATCCCTTCTGCTGATCTCTGGAGCGATGCATTCAAAACGTGCCATTGCTGCTAAAAATTTATGCCAGCTCTGATTGTCTCTTCTATGACAAGAATGTCATAATGTAGCAAGGGATTCTGAAATGTATTCCCTAAAAATAGTGTCCTAATTAAATTTGCATGAAATATTTTGGCCTGTCTGAATAATATTGTTTGGCAGAAGGGAAGTGTTGCCAAACTTTAATCTAACAGAAGCAAAACACTTCTCTGATGCAATCATTTCATAAAAGTTAAGAAGATGAATGAATCATTCCTACATTGTGTACTTTAAAACAAGTAACTTCAGTATCATTCTTTTTCTCAGTATCTTGTGATTGATACAGGAATTTGCGAGGTGAAGCAATACATTGAATTTTTGATATCTTCCACCATTAGGCTCATAGCATCAATCCTTCAAAGTTAATGGGATAACTACTTACAAATTAACTACAGTGACATTTGTCTTAGATTCGTCTAAATGGAGTTTGAGTTGTAAGAACATGCATGTTATTATCATATAACCTAACTGTTTTATTAACTTTAGGATTATTCTAATTCAAAGACCAAAGCAATCTTTAGATATTGTACGTCTGTTAATCATTATGTTAGTTCAGGAACCAGAGAAATGACTTCAGGATTTTGGTAGGTTATACATTATTGAAATGTAGGCTTAATTGCAATATTAAGTAATGACTTAAGTATAATTTATTACTCAGAGAATTAGTACTTACTTATTATGATAGGGGTCATTGGTTGGAGACAGAAATGGCACGAACTCACCAAGGTTCATCAATAAACAGCACTATTATGGCCACCCCTTTTATGGGGGTTTGAATTTCCCGGGCTTGGATAGCCAATTGGTTGGGGTTTCTGCACTGCCCAGATCTCTGGCCAGCGATGTGTCTGTATCCAGGGTTAAATAGGCTTGGCTGAGGGTCCCTGTTTGAGTTTAAATCCCTCCTATCATTGCTCACCTAGATACTTGCTTTATTTCTAGGCTGGTCGAGTTTGGAGGTTTGATATGGCCAAATTTATCTGGCAGCTACAGACGAGCTGCACTGTGACACTTATTCTATGCCTCCAAGTAATCTGAATGGCCAGAATGTGTGTTATGAATGCATAAGACTCAGAATGTCTCTGCAATGCATACATAATGGATATGCCATATGTGTTTTATATATAGAATCATAGAATCCATTAGGTTGGACAAGACCTTTAAGACCACAGAATCCAACCTCTAACCCAACACTGCCAGGTACACCACTAAACCATGTCCCTACGTAACTCATCTACATCTCTTAAATATTTCCAGGTAATTCAACCAATTCCCTGGGCAGCCTGCTTCAGTCATACAAAATTGTTTTTCTTGGGTTTTGGAGGTTTGTTTTTTTTTTCTTTGTTTTGTTTTGTTTTGTTTTTTAGTTTGTTTATTTGTTTGTTTGTTTGTTTGTNTTTTTTTTTTTTGTTTTGTTTTTTATTTTGTTTGTTTGTTTGTTTGTTTGTTTTTTCCCCGGTAGCAATCATATTAAGTTCTTGCTGGTCTTTGGTCCTTCTGATTTCCTCCCTACAGAATCTCATGACATCTTTCTAGTCCTCCTGAGTGGCTTTCCCCTTCTTCCAACGGTCATAAATTCTCCTTTTTTTTTTCCTGAGTTTCAGACAAAGCCCTCAGATGGTCTTCTTCCTCATCATTTCATCTTTCAACACATGAAGATTGTCTGCTTCTGCACATTTAAGAATTCCTTCTTGAAAAATTTCCAGTCTTTCTGGACTCCTTTGCCCCTTCAGGACTGGCTCCCAAGGCACTCTCTCAGTCAGGGTCCTACACAGACCAAAGTCTGCCCTCCAGAAGTCCACTGTAGCAGTTCTCCTTATTCCCCTCCTTTCTTCTCCAAGAATTGAAAACTATCATTTCATGATCTCTATGCTCAAGATGGCCTCCAGCCACCCACAAATCCTTCTCTGTTTGAAAACAGCAGGTCCATACTAGGAAAATTCTTTCTGTAGAGATGTTGTGTTCACTCTGTACAGGTTGAGAGGACTTGTCTGGAGTTTCAGCATACCAATTTGCTAGATTCCAAGCAGATTTTGAACATCTTTGGCCATATACTCAAATTTATCTCTCTCAAATATGAAGAGAAAATGG
Organism: Hylia prasina; assembly: GCA_013397195.1. Classification (NCBI taxonomy): domain Eukaryota; kingdom Metazoa; phylum Chordata; class Aves; order Passeriformes; family Sylviidae; genus Hylia; species Hylia prasina. Next base: position 17,076 of record VYXD01012929.1, on the reverse strand, counting down.
TCAGCAGGGGTAAAGACTAAACAACCCCAAATCTCATGATCAGATGGGTTATGATCCTGCTCTATTTGGGACTTTATAAGTGCAATACCTAGGGAGAACAATTTCACCCCTTATTTCCTGCACTGTATTTGAGGATTGGTTAGCTTCTTTGATTTTGATGTGTTGCACTTCAGTGGGATTTTGTCCTCACATTTTACTTTTTAAAATATCAAAGCATGTTTTAAATTTCAAGTTACTGAAACTTAAGGCACTTTGACAGCTTGAATATTGAGCTTATATGTAGACAAAAAAATAAAGCCTGCTTTTCCCTTTCTCATGCTTAATACCATAGTTTGCCTAAAAACCTACTGCCACTGAGAATTGTTCTCAAGCAGTGTTTGTTCTGTCAAAGCTTATCATCAGAATGTTGGTATAAAGAATATTCTTCTACCTTCTACCTGGAATATTCTGTTCTTTGAAAAATATTGTACCTGTATAAGCTGCACCATAATTTCAAAGCACATTAGAGATAAAGGCCTTTTATGATCACTGATAGAATATCTCGATTATTGGATTGCTTATAATTGTGCTTTCCTGTGTGCATTGATATAATATATTTTGATAAGGCACTTTAGGGTGTCTGAAGCTTCTTTTTTAAGATGCAGTAAATCTTAATTTCCAAAGAGGACTTAGACTAGTTGGTTTAAAGTAAGAAGTCATTAAGAGTGAAAAAGTATGCTATATCTATAAGAAAGTAAAAACTGTCCTGTGTGAATTTAAAACTAAGTCAGTTAAGAGCATTTCTCTTCTCAGCATATCACTGACTTCATATGACCCATTAATTCTGTCTACCACAAACACAACTAGGATGAAGTGTGGCAATCTGAGCTAAATCAAAATTCATTGGCCTTCAATAATACAGGATAAAAGTGCAATTGCTGTCAGATGGTTGCATATATAGCAACTGAGAAGCAGAATCCTCCGATCAGAAAAGTCACAGAATGGGTATGCGATTGCTTTTATTACTGTAAACTTAATTATTTTTCTGTAGATACTCATGGGTTTCATCCATTATAAAGAAACCTATTTTTCAATGTTATTTTGCTGTTAGATAGCAACTAAAACATGGTCTTGCCAACTCCTTTGACTTTAACATGCATTTTCTTGCATTTTATGTTTTTTTCCTAAAGCCTCAGCTCCTGAAGTTATAAGATTGCTGAGCAACCTTAGCTTTCATTATGAAAAATGTGAACACTTAGATTTCATAGTTGTAGAGGAAAAACTTGAAAATGAGAAGACTGAGCCTTATAAACCATCCAGTCTAACAAAAAATAGTCTAATATACATTATTTTTTAAAATCTCATTTAAATGATCCTCATTACTTCAGGTTGGGTTGGAAGGGGAGGGAAAAAGGAAGCATGGTTTTAAATGTAAGAGGTTTATAACACTGAAAATATAGGCACAATTTAAAAATAGTTTCATACTCAGCTTTCTTCCCTGATGTTTCTGATGCATTGCTGATATAGTCACTGTTTTTGAAGTGATCTTCAACAGGAAAAAATTTCACGGCAAAAGTATAACGGATTTTTGATCAAAGAAAGCCTTTAGCTGCTGAAGAATTGCTTTCTAAAATATTTCTAATGGCTTAAACAGAATTTAAGCACTTTCTGCATAAAATCTTTCTGCTTTCTGCATAAGAAATCCCTGGTGAGGACTTAGCTGGAGCACTGTGTCCAGTTCTGGGCTCCTCAGTACAAGAGAGATATGGAGCTCCTGGAGCAGGTCCAGTAGAGGTCAAAGATGATGTGGGAATAGGAGAGACCTCACTTATGAGAAAAGGCTGAGGGAGGGCCTGTTTAGCCTTGAGAAGAGATGACTGAGAAGGGACCACATCAATAAATATCTGAAGGGAGGGTGTCTAGAGGATAAAACCAGGCTCTTCTCAGTAGTGCTGAGTAACAGGAGAAGAGGCAATGACAGAAACTGGAACACAGGAAGTTCCACCTGAACATGAGGGAGAACTTATTTACTGTCAGGGTGACTGAGCACTGGAGGACATTGCCCAGAAAGATTGTGGGGTCTCCTGCTCTGGAGAGATCCAAAAGCTGTCTGGACACCATCATGAGTAACATGGTTGAGAAGGGAGATTGGACTAGATGAGCTCCATTGGTCCCTTCCAACCATTCTGTGGGTCTGTGAAAATCTCTGAGCTTGAGATCTAAAGTAGAAAAGCACTGTTCTTTTTCATTACCCATTTACACCCATTGTAAAATGAAAGTCTACATTGGAGAACAAGACTGGTTACAGCACATTGAGCAATAAGGGATAAAATGGATAGCTTTCTCTTTTACTTACCTGGGTTGCTTGTATTAAATATAGTGCTCATGAAAGCCTCAGATTTTCCCACAGTGAGTTCAGACCTTGCAATTTATTGAGGTTCTAGTCCTGAAAAGTGTGAAGCAGGGGCTCTGAGGATGCTCAGTTACACTGGTTGGTACTTTGCATTTTAAGCAGTAAGGATCATCTAGGTAAACTTTTCCATATTACTTCTCATTTCTCCAAGCTGGAACTTTCAACTTTTGATTAGACAAGGCCATTCTGGAATGATTTTACAAACAGTAGCTCTTTCTTTTCTTGTTTATTACTCTTGTCTGCCAGCAGGTGTTCTGTGACAATCTAGTCTTGGCTATTGAAGATGAACAGTATTTGTGTTAGAAATGAAGCTAAGTGTAGCATTACATTTTATATACTGTTTGCTGGCAATGGAATCATGAAAAAAAGAGAAATCCCTATTAAAAAAAAGCACAACAGCCAGCAATTGTTTAATACTTTCAGAAGATTCTTACAAAGCAAAACTTTTTCAACATGTTAATTTCTATTTTTAAAAAAAGCCACAAAACACTGCAAGAAACAAACAAGAAAACAGCACACTGAGACACAAAAGGAAGAGGAAACAGCACTCTGTCAAAAATCTGGCCTGGCAGACTACAGCTCTGGGGTGTTCTTTTTTGGATCATGTTAAGAACTATTCCAGGGCCTTGCTGGGTTGTTTATTTTCAGTATGATTCAGTAATCTGGACATAAATTAGTACTGTAAAAATATTGATAAAACACTCCAGCTATTTAAATACAATTTTCATCAGAGATATTATTCACTTTGTTTGATTTATTCCATTTCAGAATACTACAGTGATTCTGCATATTAATTGTGAATAATGGTTGCCATATCTCGGATGAATTCTCACTATGTATTTGCTACACTCTAGCCCCCCTATTGAAGGTAGTGATGAAATTCATAAGAAGATAAGAAATAAATTTTGCTTTTTTTTGTAATTTCTAAATCACAAAACTGTTACGGAAATTGGGCCAAATCTGGAAGCCCAGAGAGGCAATGCCCCCCAGTGCAGCTATTTGCAGCCATCATGTACAACACAAATTTACATATAGGATTAGAGAATCACAGAATGTTTTGGGCTTGAAAGGGCCTCTAAAGATCACCTTGGTCCAACCTCTCTGACATAGGTAAGGACATCTTTCACTGAATCAGATTGCTTAAAGGCTTGTCCAACCTAATCTTGAACGCTTCTTATGATGGGGCCTCCACGGTTTCTCTGGGTAACCTGTCCCAGTGCCTCAACACCCTCATAGAAGAACTAGAAGAATTATTTCTTCTTATATCTGATCTGAATCTATTTTCTTTCTGTTAAACACCACTGCCTCTTGTCCCAGAGGCCTTGATAAAACGTCTCTCTCTATCATTCTTATAAGTCCCCTTAAGTATTTAAAAGCCTCAAGTCTGATCTCTCAGACTTTCCTAATAAGAGAGGCGTTTCAGCCCTTTGATTATCTTCACTGCCTTATTCTGGACATTAGCTGAGCACATCAGCTCAGCATAACATCCCTGTTGTGCTGAGGATGCCAGAGCTGGATGCCTTACTCCAAATGTGGCCTCATGAGAGAAAAGAGGGAGAATCATCTCCTTCACGTTGATGGCCATACTTCCTTTTGCACAGCCCAGGGTACATTGTCTGCAACAAACCAGATTCAAGGACTGAAAATTTACCCAGAAGTATAAACTGGAAAAAGAACAAGATCAAAAATGAATATTTGATCATTTGTCTCCTTGTATAATGTTTCACTTTCCCCCTATCTGTATACCATGCACTAGTTAATCAATTAGTTGGTTTAGTAATGTGAAACAATTCAGAAAGTTTTGGTGCACTCACAACAAAAAGGAAATTATTTACCCCAAAAATCTTTGATCAGTGGTTTGACTTAATTGGAGGAGCTTATCTTTGTTTTGCTTGAACATTAATTTTCTACAGTTCTTGTTGCGCTCTCCTCTGCTCCTTTTTGGACCCAGGCAGCAGCTGCAGAGGTTGAGGAATAAATCAACATACCTCTGGGTCTAGGATGGAAGAGGAGGTACAAGAGCCTTACCGGAGCCTCTGGGGAGAAGTTTCTTGGTTGTGTAGCAGCTAAGAGCAACATGTTGGCAGGCAAGACACGACACGGCTTCTCAGGGTGTTGCTTAGATGTTTATTCGGGGGTCCCTCCCCAGGAGGGGGCATGGCCCCCTCCCAGAGAGCCTCCAGAGGGGGATGCCAGGCCAGGCCAGCCCCAGACCAGACAGACCGACAGACCTCCTGAGAGACTGGCCAGACAGAGACTGCTCTGATGCCTCATGTATCCACTTAAGAGTGTCTCCCGAGTGGGGCAGTTCCAAGGGTTGGACCAATGGGATACTGCAGGTAAGAGGGCTTGGGTTAACCCATAAGGCATCCGAAGACAAGGTAATGGGCAGGGGTTACATTGGATGACAATTTAGGGAAGGGTTACAACTCAGCAATGAACCATACATTTTGGGGTCAGCAGAACATTTAGGAAATGATTCACCACAAGTTGTCTTGTGGGTTTTTCTAAAATTTAGCATACCTTAGCATTTAGGTGCTGTATAACATTTCTCTTTGGGAAAGACATTTTGTATAGTAAAGTTTACTAAATGCATTACTATATATACTGATGGATGAATCTAAATAAACTGCAGCAAGGGTTACATTGCTTATTTATGTAAGTGAAAAACAAACTCACAGGGAAAATGGCTTTAATTGCATGTTCCTGGGAAGGCTTATGATTGATTCACTGAATATGGGCAGCTGTAGGGAAAAGAACAGCATCTCACCAGAAATTTTGTCAAAATCTGTCATATAAGAACTCAGGGATGAGAAACAATTTTTGATGTTTTCCCATCTAAACGCAGGGTACTTTAGTTCTATCTTAGTTATGTTAAAATAATTATAAATATGTGTGTATGCATGTATAGAGAGGACATATCCAGACACTAAAATCTGAAAACTGTTGTGGAGATGGGAGAGAAATTCTGCTCTTGAATTCAGGCCCATGCTGTATGTCTTATGGTAAGAGCCACAAGGGCATTTGCCCATTTTTCAGGCAGATACGTTTCCAGAAAATTCCCAAAGAATCTACTTAATGTCATAAGAACTTTACTTTTTCCACATAAAAGAATCTGTGCATTCAAGCATTGCTATATTATGTGTACAGTAAACTCCCAGTTGTTTGCAACTTTGTGGGGCCCACCTAGCTTTGTGTACTGTACCTCCTGCACGCAGGGCTAATTGCTTTCCTGCTTTTGTGACTTTTTTGACTGCTGTCTGGGTGACCTGATTGGAAAGGTTCTAGTTGCCAGTTCAGAGTGGCATGTCTGTCATGTTTTCACTCTGATGTCTGGAGGGGGCTCCATTCCAGAAATTCTCCCAGGGATAACTCCCTTACTGATCCAATTAAATGTTACTGGCTTCTGGCTTGTTTCTCTATACCAACAATGCTGCTGAATCTTTCAAAAAAACCTACCTATGTTGAGGTAACCTAGGAAATAGAAAATTGTTAAAGTAATAATAACTATGTGTTGAGATATAGAAGGGGTTTGGAAGATACATAACATTTTTCCCCTGAGCCATTTCAGATGACTGATTGAAAGAATTGCAGAATCTGAGCTAAAATTACTCTACCTCTGTTGTTCATTGTCTTGGGTTATGGAACCAAAAATGTTTCACCTGCTGAAAGCAGTTGGGGAAATGTTTTTTTTTTTCTTTATCTCCTGTTACTCTGGGGGGAGGGGGGTGGATGCCTTTATGGCATGGTTCAGATGTTAAAACCGGGTGGGTACTGTTTCTTATCTCTTTCACCACCCATCCTCCCTCCAGGGGGATATCTTCTGCTAATGGGCCATTAAGGCTCACCAGTGACATGACACATTTACACCATCCCATTGTGAGATGCTCCACCCAGTGGTGGGGAGCTCCAGGGTCCCTACCTAGATAAAAACTGAAACTCACAACACCAGGCATCCTGTTTTCCACTGGATTCCAGAGGAGGATCGGACTCATCTCACCATCACTGGACCCTTCTTCAACGGGATCATCTCTACTCCAACAGAACCCAACAGGATCCTCTCTATTCCAACAGAGCCACATCTGTTTCTCCAGGAGGACTGTTTCCAAACACCCTGACCAACAGGGTGTCAGGTCATGTCCCTTACTCTGTCAGGGTTTTCTGGGCTTTTTGTTTGTTTGTTGTTTACTTGTCTTTTTATACTATTACATTTGTATTTTTTAATATTCCTAATAAAAGAACTGTTATTCCTATTCCCAAATCTTTGTCTGAAAGCCCTTCATTGCAAAATTATAATAATTCGTAGGGAAGGGGCTTTACATTCTCCATTCCAATGAAACTCCAGCTTTCCCTAGCAGATACCTGTCCTCCAAACCAAGACATTCATCAAACATAATACTGTAAGGCACGAAGCATAAAAATGGATTATTTTAGTAATTTTTCTTTTATTCTTTACTATCTGTACTGTGGTAGCACTTGACAGTCACCAAACACAGACTTGGGAGCTGCTAGAAGGCAAAGGCACTTTGAAAAATAAACAGCAGATGATTCCTCCTCCATGAGAGTGCAAGGTGTATAGCAGTTTTTCAATTTACTCTTCACGAAGCTGCACATTCATACCTTAAGCATTTATTGTTTTAATAGAAGACAAAGTAAAACAGTTAAGGAACTGAGGCACATATTGTCTTGCTGATTGAGGTAACATTTTAGGGAAAGTTTTGGTCAGAAACAAACACACTTCCTGAAATTAAGTCATTATTACAGTCTCAAGAGCATGGGATATCTTAAGGCACTTCTTCCTAAAGCACAAAAATCATCAGATTTCACACCATGGAAAGTGACAGATAACATTAGTGAATAAACATCTAAAACTTTTCAGAAGTAATTTCTGTGTTGGAATGTTCAAAAGACAGGTGGCATGACAACTGTGCTCATGGCTTTCCTTTAAGAGCTTTTTACATACTTCCACTGATCAGCACCTTTCAAGGTGATAAATAAGCTAAGTCTGAAATAAATCTAAAATGAGTGTAAATGAGCAAGAATGGTTTCCACATTTTACAGTAAAGCCACAAATATCATCATTCTTGTGAGGAAATTTCTATTATTTTTCCTCAGCTTAGGAAAAACACACTGTTCAGAAAATGAGCTGACATTAAATCTGGCACTTTAAATTATTTTTTATGTAATTAAACTTAAATAAACAGTTACTCTTCAATCATATTACTACTTAAATATATATTTTTAATCATGGACACAGTACATTTTTAACAAATTAACATAACAAAGATGAAAATTATAACAACATATAAATAGTTAACATGAACATGATGGTTATCAAAAATAATTTCTTTCCAGGATATGGCAGATGAAGTAGAACTGTTACATTTCTCTATACTGGGATTATTTTTTGTACTGCAAACAGATATTCTGAAGATAAATCGAAGAAATAATGGTCTTAAATATAAATGTCTAGAGAAAGTGATAAAGGAATAAAGTATCAATAAAAACATTTTCTTCTTGTTCACAACTGAAATATAACTAATAATGTAGTATGATTTCAGCAGGAACACTAATAATAAACAATAAAGAAAACTTTTCCCCACCAGTAAATTCTTTTAAATGCTACCTCTAAGAATGACTTGACTTGACTCCAGAGCTTGGAGTCAAGTAATGTACATTGTAATAAACTGGTAAAAAAAATTTCCTTCTCCAGGGATGCAAATATATATATATATATATACACACATACACATATATAATTTTTAAAGCCTGTAAATATACATGAGAAATATATATAGTGAGTGAAAATTCCTTATGTAGGGACAGAAAATTCAGAGAGGACTGATAGAAAAGTTTGGTTATGAAGAGAAAACTTATGTTGGGACAAAACAGAGCTTTCAGTCTTCTACAGGCTTATGCAGCTTTACCTTAAACATTAGTGTTCTAGCTGGGTCATGGGGAAGAGGAAAAACATTTCCCCTGCACTTTTTGTCTCATTATTCATCCTCCCTTGGGGAAATTGTCCAAATGAAAAGCAATTTTTCTGTGGCTCCCTTGATACTACTGATCCCCAGCACTGCATATAATGATTTGATGGAAAAGAAATAACATCCAATTACAAATCTGGGGTTTGGCACAAAATTTTGTATTCAGTATTTATCAGTGCTCAGTCAGAGAGAAGTGTATATATTACAAAGCTTGCAAAATTGAGGCACAGTGTTGTTTTTTAGGGCCCAGACCAGATGTCAAAAATGGATATTTCCCTGTGGCAGTAACTACCTCAGAGCAGAAAGAATAATGTGGGGAACCAGGAGGGATGAGGGAGGAGCTGCTCTCCCATGGAGAGCAGGCACCCTGTAAGAAGGCGGTAAAGTTTGAATAAGGCAAAGATTTGCCATTGGTGGGCTTCTCTCCTCCTGGTTTTCTCTCCATTTCATTGGTCCATTTTGGCGGGTTTCCAACGTTCTGTAAACCACACCCCTGAGTTAGAACATAAAAGGAAGGCACTGGGAGCCTTTGGGGTCCTTCAGAGCTGAAGAATGGTCTCTGGAGGGTCATATATTCTTGTTTTATTTCTCCGTGTCGCCTGAAGAAGCTGCCAGCAGGGAGACTCTGCTTGGTAGCCCTCATCGCCCCATGCTGGAGTCCAGGACATCCCTCTGGCCGCCCCGAAGGGGTTGGANGCCGCATGGCTCGCTCTGCTGGGGACGCCTTGCAGAGCAGAGACAGAACAGAGAGATAAAGAAAGAATAAACAACCTTGGAAACACGAATTATCGGACTCGGCTTGTCTTCTCTGGCATCGGCGTGGAACTCTTTGGGCAAGAAAAGCCCGAAAACCTTATTACCTCGGGGAACAGCAACCCCGAGGAAATCACAGGGAACAGCAACCCTGAGAGCCGCAGGCCCTTAAAGCCTTGCTGCTCAGCATTACAAAGGGGCTAGCTATCACTGATAGAGTCTGAGACGCCTGAGGCAAAAAGCCCTTCTTTTAAGAAGCCGGGAAAATCACGGCTCGCGAGATGGCTGAAGCCAAACAAGAATCCCAGCTGCAGGGGAAACCCCCGACACAGTTATAGAATAACTGCTGGAAATTGAAGAGCTAGTGTAAATGCACTGTTTGAAACAGGAGTACCTTATTCCATTTCAGGTTCACCTCAAGATGATAAGTTAATTTACTAGGGCCTCAGGCCAGACCTCCATGCTAGGGAGTCTTAGAAAAATGAGCCCCAGTCCTGGAACTACAATGATATTACTGATTTCAAAGCTGGTCCTAATTACCAGTAAGCAGTGACTCAGCATATTGATGGCTTTTTTGACAAGAGAATGCTTGCCAGGAATCTGATCTACTGGCCATCTAGGATTACAGCCAAATTAAAGCAGCCATTAGGGAATGTTCACATTACTGTTCTAGAGACTGACTGCCTAATGGTGGATTTTGAAACTTTCAAAGCCTTCAAATGGAAAGTCTGAAAAAGCGAAAAACTAACCAAATTGGCTTGGTGAACTAGTATGATAGTTCATTCAGAAATAAAACAAGAATGCTGAGCAGTTTTTCTGTCTAGGAGCAGTGTGACAGAGAGCTAAGTTTTAGTAGAAGCAGTCAGTCTGATTTTATGTGTAGGTACTTCTGATTTCATTAAAAATAGTAGCCCTTAAGTATTAGGGATAGCCTACAGAGCAGAAAGCTGAGCATGAAGCTTTTCCTCACTAAAACAGTTATTTCCTTGCATACATTTGGAATTGATAGATGTCATTAACTCACAATAAGGCAACAAAAAGTTTTGAGTATAATTTACAGGGCCAAAAACATATGGCATCCAAAGGGACATGCTTTTAGCTTGCACTTGAGAAGGAAGATGTATTTGGGAGACACAGCATAAATAGACTCTGCTATTGCCTCCCTAGGGTTGTATAGTGCTTAACCTAGGTCTTGTACCATTGCAAAAGAAAAATACAATTAAAGATACAGCCATCTGGGAAAAAAAAAAAAAAGGGCTTTTTTGCAGAGAGAATAGGTAAGAAAATACACTGGATCATGAAGTAATTATCACAGGGAATGGGAGCAGTTCTAGCAGATAAGTGGGAAAGGGTGGTTGGGGTGCACAAAGCTCAAATTGACAGCATGATCTTTAATATGCTTCAGTGCGTTAAGCCAGATTTGGTGCTCCACTCAGGCTGCAGCCTGAGAGAGTGCTGAAAAGTGTGGAGCTGATAGCAGATGTGATGAGTGGGTGTGTGAACAGATCTTAAAATCTTGGCTGGAGTGAGCGTAAGAGTTTTCATTTTAGAGCTACTTTGAAGGAAGGCAAATGGGACTAATGCTTGTCATTTATCTGCTTTGAAATGCTTTCTTACTGTTGTTAGCCCAGATGACCAGTTTGGAGAAGTAAATTTAGTTGGCTAAGGGAAAATGAAAATATCTTTTGTTGTTTGTCCTTTTTTTAGCAACTTTATGGTAATTTATCATAAGCTCAGGAGTAAGAGAGTTTCCATGGCAAAGGAGTTTGGCTGTATATTGAGCTTTCATTTCTTTTTAAATTAGTCAGACACAAACTATATTTAGTTGTGTGAAGTATGTTTTTACTTATATTTTATGTAATATTTTAATAGAAATTAATACAAAATGCATATTCCAGTCTTATAAGTACACACAAAATACTAACTTATTATGAACTTGAAATGTCACTCTTACAGTCTGTCCTGTATTATGGAGTGTCATTAAAACTTAAGAAATCAATGATATGTCTTTAAGTACTGGCTTTTTTTTTTTTTTTTCCTGGAAATAAACAGAACATACTCATAATCACGGATACGAGATAAGAGAACAGGTCTTACTTTCTAAATGTTGCAAACAGTCATTAATAAACTTATCTTTCAGTGCTGTGTTTCACTGCTGTCATTCCAAGCTGCACTTGTGAGCTGATATTGTGAATACTAAAAAACTTTGTAATACACACAACTTTTCTTTTGTGCTTTCAGTCAACAAAAAGAGAAGTAATCTCTTTTTCTTCTGGTATTTTAAATGCACCATGACATATGCCTACAAAGACATTGCAAGATTTAAATTTTGCTCTATATTGTGAGAGTACAGGTATAAAATATAAATACACTTTTAAGAAAAAAAAAGTCCCCATGAGTAACATTTCAGTTTCTTAGAAAATATCAGCAACTTAACATATGTAGCATGTGTGCTTAAGAATTCTTTAACTACATTGTGCATTGTTCTGCCCTCCCTTTCTGGCCCTAGACTGATGTTTTTCCACTAATCAAAAAACATATTCTTCTTCTCCTAGTTCTGTGGGTGCCAGTGACAATTGCTCAGCATTGAATCCATGACAAGAATGAAAATAAACTCTATCTGGAAATAGATAATCTCCGCCACCCTTTATCTTCATTGCCCTTTTTGGGTTGAATATGTTGGTCTTTTCAAAGATAATCTCTATATTTTCATTCTGAGGAGAAAATAAAATGTCTAATACTATAATAGCTATTGATGATAATAATAAATGTTACTGCATAAATGAAGAGCTACAGAGGAGGACAGTCCTCAGTGTTGAGTCAATGTTCTTCAAGGCTGTGTTAGGACCTGCCACTGAAGGTGAGGATTATTGAGGTTCTAGTTAATAGATCCCTTAGGGCAGATTTGAGTGGAACAAAACCAGTGGGTTTTCTTATTTCTATATATATGTAGGATTTATTCTAGAAAAATTTGCTTGCAATGGAAAGGAGATATGTAATTGTTTTAGTTATTATCTGTATAAAAGTATAAAGATGTCACCTAAGAAAATATATAAGGAAAAGAAAGAAAGAGAGAAAGAAAGGATAAGAGTAGCTAGCAGAGAGGAAAGATATCACATGAATCAAGCGAGGAAAGTTAATTGTTGCAATTTTGATGTCCGTTGGCCAAAGTGATGGTTGCAGCCTCAACCTGTCAGGGGTGGGGAAGCACATGAAACATAAGCTTCAGTTGGTTAATATATGTTCAAGTTCAGGTGGGAATGCCCAGATACCTTCTCTGGGAAGTGGAGGGAAGTTTTACACTGTCTGATGTAACACTGTAGATCATGTGCAGTCTTTTGTGAGGTGAGAGGCCCAGAAATGACCATCTGGGGGGCATTTCAGGTGTCTTTGATGGCTTATGATGCCTATGACATGACAGCTGCCTCTTACACGAGCATACTGAACCAGTTATGCCCCATGGGAAGGAATGAATGCCTTCAGGCTTACATGGGACTATCCTCAAGAATATGAAAGTCCCAATACCTTTCTCGGGGAGAGAGTCAGCTGTGTAAGGGAGGACATTGGCAGAATAAAAAGCATTGTCCCACCTAGCAGGATCTGATCATTGGCCTTTTCACTCAGCTGGCTCAAAACCTGTCTTGTTGCTATAAAAAGGTTTGACTTGGTCATCCTCTAGTGATAAATGCTTCTGCACCTGGGCTGTTCTTATGCAGATCAGAAGATGTTTCTATACAAATACAACCAATTTCTCAAGGCAGGCCTGAAAAGAACTTAAAGATGTTTTTCCTTGAAGTATAATTTTGAAATGTTTTACTTTGACCACTTATGGGAGAAGAGGGTGACTGGGGGGGCAGAGAAACTCTCCTTTTCCTGTAAGGAAATCATAAACTATTTCCCATCACTGTAGTGTTCTGTGTATTTTTATATAAATTGCAGATTTTAAAAGATTCTATATGTATGATCCAAGAATAAATCCTGAAGTTTTCAGAGCAAATTATCTTAGCAAAGTTCTTCAGACAGTCACATCTATTTCTAACTTCATTTGGCATTTCTTCTACCTTTTTTTCCTCAACAGGATAGAAGTGAGGAATATATTCAAAGCAAATTCAGTTACACTCTTTCAAAAGAAATAGCATTGAGTTGAAAATTGAGCCTATTGTTTTTGAATTGCTTCAACTGTTTTCTTACATGAAGAGCAACACTCTCTCTTCATCATACCATCCTTTCCTTCCTACCCCTTCCTCCCTTCACGCTTTAATACTTCAATAAGGATTGATATGTTTTCTGCATGTCTTGTTGCTTCTGTGAACAAGGCTATATCTAAGATTAAATCTGACAACCAACGTCTGCCCATATTTGGCATTTGTCTACAAACTTCTCAACATCCTTCTCCTCGAACTTTGCTGGAGATCTTTATACTTATATTATATGCTGGCCTCTATATATGAGCAGGAAAGAGTGAGCAGCAATAACTGTTGCTTGAATTTCACTACTTGAATGACTGTGTTTTCTCCATCTTTCTCAAACTGATTCTTTCCTCTTCTCCCAGTCACTTTTAAGATATAAGTACCACACCTGTACTATTGTTACCTATTATCTTTTTCATGTTTTTTTCATGTTTCATTGGGAACAAAACCTGATTTCCAGGTGTTCAAACAAAACAAAAGAAATTGTACTATTAATATAAATAGCCATTATACAGAACCATCAGATTGCTTTCTCTATCTCTACAGAATATTTTTATTTTTGTTTACCTGCCATATTATCTTGCATTTGTATATTTATCATCACATACTAGGATATATTAGTGTTTTGAAATAAATTTGCAGATTCAGCTTTTGAGGAAGGATCTATTCATATTAAGCCTGGTATCAAGGATGCTACAAACCTGACGCTTGCTTTTGGATACTACGGTTATTAAATAACTGACCAACATGTTGCCAAATATGTATTTGGATTCTGTGTTGAATACACCCTCCTAAGAAAACAATTATCTAAGAAATCTTACAAGCAAACATGAAGGAGTCTCACTGTTTTTCATACAAAGGGAGTAATGTAAATAAATTTGAGTAGATAGCAAATATCCTTGCCCATAATTTTTCTTAAACTATTCATAGGAGAGATAGGTGTTTGGATAGTGCTTTTCAGTTATGCTGAAACTAGTTCAGAAATCTTTCTACAGCATGCAGATAATTGCAAATATTTTCCAGCATAACTGTTTTACTAGAAGAGAAATAGAGAAACTGGAAGAGAACTGCCTTCTAGAAAAATGCCTACCTGTTTATCTGTTTGATTAAGAGTCATGACATAAGTAAATAATTTTCAATTTGAATAAGATTAGTTACGTTCAGATTTTCCATGGTAAGCAAATATACAGAGTGCTGTGATCTCAAATTCCCACTTTTACGCTGGGTTTTAATTGGTAAAGTTTTGTAGATGCACAGAAACTTAACTCTTTTTGTCTGTAAGAATCAGGTCAAGACACACTCCAGGAAATTTAGACCACACAGGAGGCTCACCATGCCAGTTTTAGAGCATATAGACATGTCATGCTTCTTTTGATTCTGCATTTACTAACTGGTCAGGCTTTGCTTCTGTACTTAAAAAATAACATTCTTGGCACAAGCTGTCAGTGATAAAGAATTAAAACTGAATGATGCTCTACTAGTGTAAGAAACTGGGTGTGCCTCTCTTGACTGGAGTCTCTGCTCAGCTGAACCATTTATTCTCTGTTTACTTAAATTTCCAGTTGTTGTCTTTCTGTAGTATTTTAGCGTGAATGAAAACAAAAGATTTGGAAATTGAATACCATTAGTGTGAAACAGCCCATTGTAACCTGGTCAGTAGTTGATGAGTTTGGTGCTCTGAATAGTGTAGGTATCTCTTTCCCAAAATATTGAAGACTATTCTTTATTTAAGTGACAAACAGAATTTTCTGGCCACATGATTCATAAATTTTATTTCTTCTGGGCCCTCTGAAAGCTCTTCCTTTTCCATTAAATGCATGAGAGTAAAAGGCTATGAAATCTTGGATAATGAATTATGTTGAATCTGTAGGAAAAAAAGTACACCCATCAGCAGTTAATATGAGGAATAGAAGCGCAGATTAACACACATTTTAGAATACTTCAAAACAAAAACTACAGCCACAAGAAAAACAGCAACAAAACAAAAAACAAGCAGAAAAAACCTCAACAAACAAACAAAAACACAGACAAAAGGTTTATTTACCATTCCTTCTTTTTTTTGCTTTCTGGTGTGTTCAAGTATTTTCCGGTAGTCTTGGTCTGCGAATACTGCAGACCAGAGAATGTGAAATACGTCTGTCATATTTTTATTTGACTCAATGTCTTCTGCAGCATTATTCTGGCACCGTTCTAGAAAGTTCACTGTAGAACTGCCCCAGCAAAGTGCATGTGCCCTGATTTGATGTCAAGTGCTCTTGCTGAAAGGAAAACAGGAAACAATCTACTGGTGACATCTATTCTCTGCATTAGCAACTTAAAATCCTGTTGCTTAACTGCAGTCTAGATTGCAATTTAAATGTGTGCCAGAGCACATTCAAAGGTCTGAAAAGGTTCTTCAGTGAAAGGGATGGATGTTCACAGAGAACTGTGTAACTCAAAGGGTACGGCTGAAAAAATTGACTTCTGTTTCTCTTTCCTGCCGTCCTTAAACACACATTATTCCCAGCTCTGTCAGTACACATGCCTGGGATTTGCTTTTCCAGTGAAGGGAACATATGCCTATTTGATGTAAGTGGTAGAGTCTGCTTCCACAATTACAAAATGTGACACGGACAATGACTTAAAAATATGGTTATTAGTATTCAGAGAGCTAAAAATTGCTGCCATTGTATTTCCTTAAACTTGCTGTCATTCCTTGGTTACAATACCAACCCTTTATTAATATTCAAGGAAATAATTTTTGCTGTGTTTTTCAAGATGACCTCTTCCCCCCAAGCCCTGCAAAAATGTAGCTGGAATTTTCTCTTATGTAATATTTCTATTTAGTACCTGTTGTGAGATTGATATTATATAATTACATCTCACTTAATCTTATGTTAAAGCCCTTATTTTCCATAAAATAAAATGAGCAGAGCCTCCAAAATATCTCAGAAGATATCTCAGTCAGCAGAACAATTGAATATATACAATAAATGGTCTTGATTTCCTCTGTTCGTTGGTGGAATTTAGGCTATAAACTGTTTTCTGCCTGTACAAATAAGAAACAAACTCCCTCCTATGCATTGCAGAAAGAAATGCTTTAAATCATTGTAATGAAAAACAACAGAAATTTCTTTCTCTGCTGCATTGTGTGCCGTAATCAGCATGACAAGTATGAAGGGGAAGAAAGAATGTGTCCTTTCCAAGTCACAACACAATGACAGTATGACACTAAAGAGCTTTACTAGTATATGCTGGTGAACACAGCAGTAACATGAAATGACCAAACACCAATACTTCTTTAACATAAAAAGGATACCAGTGAGACATTAATTTTAAAAAATGAAGAATTTCAAGAAAGTTAAAATTATAGTTGCTGAATTAGCTGAAATAAGTAGATAAGATTTATTTGCAGTTAACAGAAGCCGGATCTTAGATAAGCTATCCCGGATCTAGTAACTCATTGCTTGTCAACTATATGTTTATGTAGCTGTGCTTGTAGTGAAAAACAAACTGTGGTAAATAGATCGCAAGGACACAAGATAGTGGCAGGCTTCCCGTGCTTGAAGGACCCATTGAACACAGGAAACTCTAAGTTCTACCAAGGATTAATTTGCCACGTATGCATTGAAAAGGTAAAAGGGTCAGAACAAGGAAGAATCATTTTTCTTCCTCATTTTGGTGACCCCTCCCCAGAATGGACCCTCCAGCTCATTTCAGAGAACAAACGACACCTGTTTAATAGCCTTTTATTAATTAACATACAAAGCGGAGA